>CM054063.1:296697439-297023029 GCA_028641055.1 Alopecurus myosuroides | reverse complement strand
AAGTTGTGACAGTAGCTAATGTGTTTTATAGGCATGTGTTTAAACTGAACCATGTAAATTTATTATTTCGATTGCACTAACGTTGCTAATGAAGATTGTGAGAAGTTTGGTGTGAAGGAAGTTTTCAAGGGTCAAGAGAAGAGAATGATATGACGTGATTAAGAAGAGTGAAGAGCCTAAACTTGGGGATGCCCGGTGGTACATCCCAGAAAATTCCAAGAAGAATCAAGCGTCTAAGCTTGGGGATGCCCAAGGCATCCCCTTCTTCATCGACAAATTATCAGGTCACTTCTAGTGAAACTATATTTTTATTTGGTCACATCTTATGTGCTTTACTTGGAGCGTCTTTTATTTTTTTCTTTCAGTTTGTTTTTATTTTTTCAATAAGACTGGTTGGACCCTAGAATTCTTTTATTGGAGAATGACACGCTTCACTTTTTCATGGGAATACTTTGTATTCTTAATCTTTGTCTGGCTGCTGCATTTTATTTAGCTCCTGTTTTGCATGCATCTCTTATCAGAGCTATAAGTTTTAGTAGTGTTATGTGAGTACTCTCATGTTTGCTTGCTGTATCATAAATAGTATTTTTTGTTAAAAAGATATCTTGTATGGTGCTTGATGGGAAAAGAAACTGCTGCTTGAAGTAGAATTTATAACAATGCAAGTAGAAGCTTGTATAGACTGTGGTTAGAACTTTTTCACGCCATGCTAAATGTTATTTTAGTTTTAAAGCCTTGTGGTTATTGATTGGAATGAATAGCCTCAAATATCTGAGAGTGTTTAATATGCCATTGAAAGATTCATGAGTTGTTCTTGTCATAGTAAAGCATAAATTTATGGTATTCTCTTTCGAATGTTTTATTTGGTTGACTTGGCGCATGCTCACACCATGTTTATGACTATGAACCAGTCACGAATAGCCCCCATGACCACTTAGTTTTTGAACTTGTGATACCGCTTATGCTTTAATTAATGATGTTTATGTCGCTATGCATGATTATGGCTCTTATGCTCTCTTGATTTGTCGCTCCTAGTCTTTTGCAAGCATCCACATGTACTGAGTATGAGGTCCACTCGTGCATCCAACTCCCTTAAACCAAAGTTTTTCCCATTTTGTCCACCATACCTACCTACATGTGGTATTTCACCGCCACTCCAAGTAAATTTCTCATGTGCTACCTTTAAAACTTTCAAAATTACTCCTGTTTTATGTTCTTGTTTTTGCTCACGAGGACGTCAATGGAGAGTCTTTATCTCACTTGTTGTTTGGATTTCACACCCTGGACTAGTGGCTTCATCCGCTTATCCAAATGATAGAAGAGCTGGCAGAGGGGTGCCCAGCCCCAAATTAATGCAAATAAATTCTCTTCACTATTTTTGCCCCTGATTTATCAGTCAAAGCATAATTGTGTAAACAAAAGAGAAAGAGGGATGACCTTCTACCTAGATGCGTCCTTCATATGGTAGCCGCTCTTGTGAATCCAGTTGGCTTGTGATGTACTATATTTTCTGTTTACCATTCGTTGACATAAGCATACACCTCTCTTAAAAATATTTTTAATACCTTTGTTTAATAAAATAAAAAGCTCTAGCACATGAGTGATCCATGCTTCCCTCCGTGAAGGGTCTTTCTTTTACTTTTATGTTGAGTCTCCATCTTCTAACTTTATGCACAGTTGAGAGAGCATTTTTTCCATTCGGAGTTATATGTGCATTTGTCCCATAAACATCAATAATTGATTCATGATGTGACATTGTTTGTTCTTAAATTATTTGCTCTAGTCTTCCTCATGAACTTTGAAGGTGTCCTCGCATTTATGTTTTGTCCCACTCTTAAGGACTAGCGAATACCACTTTGCCATGTTTTCTCTATACTTGAAACAAACATTTATCTTTCTTTGCATTATTATTCATGATCCTTTATTTGAGATACTCTTCATGATGCAAAGTGATTGCTATGCTTTATTATTAAAGTTCTATTTATCATGATTGTGTTTGAAGTTCTATGATCTCAGCGTACATATGCTTTTACATTATAATGATCAAGTTTATGTTAGTAGCATGTCACCTCAGAAATTATTTTGTTTTATCGTTTACCTACTCGAGGACGAGTAGGAACTAAGCTTGGGGATGCTTGATACGTTTCCAACGTATGTATAATTTCTGATGCTCCATGATAATATTATGCCAATTGCTACATGTTTTCTCCCTTCTTTATAGCATTTTTACACGTTTTCCGGGACTAACCTATTAACAAGATGCCAAGTGCCAGTTCCTTGTTTTCTGCTGTTTTTGATTTCATAAAAGTTGTTCTGGAAATATTCTCGGAATTGGACCCCACAAAGCCCGAAGTGCCTATTTCCCCCGGAAGCATCCAAAAGACCGAAGAGGAGTCGAAGACGGGCACCAGGGGGGCCACACCATGGGGTGGCGCGCCCCCTTGGCCGCGCCAGCTGGTGGTGTAGGGCCCCAGGGCTCCACCGCCTTTGCCCTTTCGCCTATTTATTCCCACCGCATGGAAAACCCTAGACCCTGATCAAATATCCCCAAAAAGTTCCGCAACAGCCGTCGTTGTCAACCCTAGATCAGGGGGGTTCTGAAGCTGTCTCCCGTCACCTGCCGGAGAGGAAATCATCACCGGAGGCTTCTCCATCACCATGCCTGCCTCCGGAGTGATGCGTGAGTAGTTCATCCTTGGACTACGGGTCCATAGCAGTAGCTATATGGTTGTCTCCTCCTCATATGCCTCCATGTTTAGATCTCGTGAGCTGCCTAACATGATCGAGATTGTTCTTATGTAATTCTGTGTGCTGTGTTTGCTAGGATCCGATGAATATTGAACTTATGCCAAGTTGATTATAGTCTTTATTGCATATGCTTTTTGTGATCTTGCATGCTTTTCGTTGCTAGTGGTTGCTCTGGCCAAGTAGTTGCTAGTGACTCCAAGAGGGAGTATTTATGCTCAATAGTGGGTTCATGCCTCCTTTTCGCTTGTGCTCGAGTGACAGAAACGTGACGGGGGAGGATGTGCTGTTGCCACTAGGGAGAAAACAGTAGTGTGAGTGCCCGCGTGTACAATCATTGCTTACTTTACACACATTGTTTAATGCAATTATCTGTTGCTTGCAACTTAATAACTAAGGGGGTTCGGATGATAACCTGAGGGTGGATTATTAGTCATAGATGCAGTTGGATTACGGTCTATGTAGATTGTTGTAATGCCCGCATTAAATATCATAGTAGTCATCATGTCATGAATGTGCACTACGGTGCAACCTTTATTTGTCAATTGCCAGATGTAATTTGTTCACCCAACATGCTATCTTTTATGGAGAGACACCACTAGTGAACCTATGAACCCCGGTCCATTTTCCTACACTGTTAAACAAACCACTACAATTTCCTGCTTTCTTTACTTACTGCAAGCATACACCATTTTCCACACTATAAGTGTAATCTTTGTTTTCAGCAAGACCGGTGAGATTGACAACCTCACTGTACCGTTGGGAAAAGTATTTTGGTTGTGTCGTGTGCAGGTTCCACGTTGTTGCTGACACCGGTGAGGCGCCATCACCACTGTCAGTGGCATCAACCTTCTGAAGATCCTCTTTCTCCTACTGGATTGATAACCTTGGTTCTGAACTAAGGGGAATTTCCTACCGCTGTGCTCAACACACCCTCCTCTTGGGGTTCCCAACACACCACCATGGTGAAGCATCAGGGTCCATAGTTCACTAGTGGTGTCTCTCCATAAAAGATAGATAACATGTGTGGTGAACAAATTACAGCTTGTCAATTGATAGATAATGAAACATGCATGACATGATGATTACTATGTGATTCATGCGGGCATTACAACAAGACTGATAGACCGTTATCCAACCGCATCTATGAACAATAATCTACCCTCAGAATATCATCTGAACAAACCTTGGGTATTAAGTTGCAAGCAACAGATAATCGCAGTAAGCAAAGTGTGTAATGTAAACATCGTTGTTTTCTCCCTAATGGTAACAACACATCCTCCATCCGTCACGTTTCTATCACTCGAGTATAGATGCAAAGGAGGCATGAACCCACTATCGAGCAGAAATACTCCCTCTTGAAGTTACTAGTATCTACTTGGCTAGAGCATTTACTAACAACTGAGAGAATGCAAGATCATAAATAACATACACATGGAGATAACATGATAGATTGATAATCAAGAGACATAACATTCAATAATCATCGGATCCGAACAAACACAACATGTAGCATTACAATAAGATGATCTCGATCATGCAGGGAAGCTCACGATATCTAAACATGAGGCATACAGAGGAGACAAAAACCATCTAGATACTACTATGGACCCGTAGTCTAAAGATGATCTACTCACGCATCACTCCGGAGGCGGGCATGGTGGTGTAAAGCCCTCCGGTGATGATTTCCCCTCCCAACAGGGTGCCGGGGAGAACTCCAGAACCCTCCTAAACTCGGGTTGACGATGACGGCGGCCTCGAGTGTTTGTCATGGAAAAGTGGTATATTTTCAGGGTTTACGCCTCGGGGGGAATAAATAGGCGAAAGGAGGTGGGCGCCTGATGCGCGTGTAACACACGTTCGTTGGGAGACCCCAAGAGGAAGGTATGAAGAGCACAATAGCAAGTTTCTCTCAGAAAGAAACCAAGGTTGAATCGACCAGTAAGAGGAAGGAGTAACTTCAGAAGGATGATGCAGCTGAGATGGCAGGGAGCACTACCGGTTCAGCAGCAACATGGAACCTACACAACACAAACAATTCACTTTGTCCCAATGAAGCAGTGAGGTTGTCAATCTCACCTGTTTTGCTGATAACAAAGAGGTTAAATTTATGGCGTGAAAAACAATATGAAAACAGTAGAAGCAGTGCGAAAGCAGTGTGTGTATTATCAGTATGAGCAAATAGAATGGGGTCCACATTTCACTAGAGGTGTCTCTCCATAAAACATAGCTAACATGCGTGGTGAACAAATTACAGTTGGGCAATTGACAGATAAAGAAACATGCATGACATAAAGATTACTATGAGATTCATGCAGGCATTACATCAAAATACATAGATCGTCATCCAACTGCATCTATGACTAATAATCCACCCTTCGAATATCATCCGAACAAACGTTGGGTATCAAGTTGTAAGCAACGGATAATCGCAGTAAGCAAAGTGTATAATGTAAACAACGTAAACGAAGTAAACATGATTGTTTTTTCCCTAATGGCAACAACACATCCTCCATCTGTCACGTTTCTGTCACTCGAGCACAGATGCAAGGGAGGCATGAACCCACTATCAAGCATAAATACCCCCTCTTAGAGTCATTAGCATCTACTTGGCCAGAGCATCTACTAACAACGAAGAGAATGATAGATCATAAATAACATACACTTGAAGATAACATGATAGATTGATAATCAAAAGACATAGCATTCAATAGTCATCGGATCCCAACAAACACAACATGTAGCATTACAAATAGATGATCTCGATCATGTGAGGTAGCTCACAAGATCTAAACATGAGGCATACGGTGGAGAGTACAACCATCTAGCTACTTCTATGGACCCGTAGTCCTGGGATGAACTAATCATGCATCACTCCGGAGGCGGGCATGGTGGTGTAGACCCCTCCAGTGATGAATTCCTCTCCCGCAGGGTGCCGGGAAGAGCTCCAGAACCCTCCCAATCTCTGGTTAACGATGACGGCGGCCTCGGTTGTTTCTCGGAAAAAGTGGTATCTTTTTAGGGTTGACGTATCGGGAGGAATAAATAGGCAAAATGGCGATGGCGGTGGACGCCCGAGGGGCCCACACCACCCCGGGCGCGCCTCCCTATGGTGTGACCCTCCTCCAGGCCTCTTCGGGACTCCGTGGAACCTTCGGGAATTCTAAGACTTCCGGGCTTCAAATTTTCCAATTCCGAGAATATTTCTAGAACAACTTTTCTGAAACTAAAAACAGCAGATCTGGCTCTGTGGCATCTTGTCAATAGGTTAGTCCCGGGAAATCTATACCTAATAATAAAAGCGTTAAGGCTTGCTTGGTTGGTGGTTGGTTGGTCCGTCATCTAAATTATCCTCAAAGTTGACACAAATTACACAGTTGCCATCGGTAATTATTTCTCTATTTTTTCCGTCTGCGTACCAATCTCCTGTTTGCTATATCATCTTGGTATACAACGATAGAATCCTGCTAGATTAGGATCTCAGCATGGGGCTGGAATTGGTCACGGTCTTTTTCTACGAGATACCTATGATCCTAGGAAGACAACCATACGTGTTCGCAAATAGATACTCAGTGTGACACCCTTGAAATCACGCGTGTCCCACTCCTACGACTGCGATCCGTGTGTGTTGTCCGGCCGTTGCAAACTTGCTATCCTCGGTGCAGCAACGAGCGTCAACACGTCCTCAGCATGCTCGTCGGCCAAGTGACAGTGCGCACGACGACGTTGTGCGGCTTGCGAGGTGAAGTGCTCCATGGACCCTGACCGTCCCTCCCTCTCCGCCACAATGCACTTCCCCTCAGCTGGCTGTGTCCGTTTCCTCCACAGATCGGTTCAGGCAACTTTTAGGACTGGGAGAGCAGTCAAGCGGCAGCAGTAAGACGTGGCGAGGATAGAGCATGCTCCGACGTTATGGCGCGTCCTCGACTCAATGACAACCGGCTTCACCAATACTTGGTCGCCGGTGTCCCCCTCCGCAGAGGCACACATGAGAAGCTCGGCCTCTGCCGGCGTGTCCAGGACAGGCTGCCATTCTATCTATGAATCGCTATCAACTTGACTAATCCCTAATTGTGTTGTGACTGATTGCAAGATCAAAGCGGAATTAGATTTTGGGCTGAGTTTGTGTTCAGAAAAGTGGCCTAGGATCTTCATTTAGTTAAGTAAGATTGAGTAGCTCTGTCAGGCTCAGGCTCTGCTTCTTACTCGGGCCATTAATTGTTGCCGTCTTGAAATAATTCAAGATGTTCCAGCAGTCCAATTTCGCCTGTAATCTTTTCTTTATATTTCATAATATTTAAAATAGAAGCCTATATTGTAGTATGTTGTTGAAAAAACAGTTGGTAATTTCAATATTCTGATTGTGTTCTATGAATTAGGTGAACGGCCGTTGTACATGTGAATCTGCTAATCAGGTAACAACTGCACTCTCTCTTTCATATTACTTTCCATTGTGTACTTATCACAAATCCCGGCTTTAGAAATAACATGCAGGAATAACTATCGATTATTTTCCGCTCAATAGTTTTAGTTGTTATTATATTGCTCTTCATTCCTTACATAGTTGGAAATAATAGTTTTTGTCGCTAATGGAATGCAAGGATGGATGTTATAATTTGTTCTGTTCATTCATTTGTATGTACAGACTGTATGTCGATCTCAAGGATCTCTAGATTAGTTTCAGAATGGTTAAGGAAAAAGATGGTATGACATCTCCTGTTTTTTATTGGTGATTTACAAGACTATAACATTACAGACGATTTGTTCAGACCATAAAAAAGGATGGGAAAATGAAGAATTCGGTGAACTCCTTTGCAAGTGTCATCCATAGTACACGAGGTAACATATGGAATGTCTGGACAGTTAGTGTAAGTTCATTGTTTCCCCCCTTTTTGATAGTCTCATACGTCAAATAGCACATCGGTGAAGCAAATATAGTGTTCATTTTCTGCACAAATATTATGACTAGGTGATGAAAAATCTATAGTCGTGGTTGTGGCATGGACCTAACAAAATTTAACATGTCCACGACCGATACGAGAAGGTCTGAGAATTCTTAGACTGTATTTTAGATAGGCAAGTTTATGCGATTGGATGGTGTCTATGAGGTGAAGGCGCCGACATAGCTTTGGCTTTCCATTCTCCACCTTCGATCATGTCACGTCGGAGCATTCTCTGGTGCCGGTGGGGTGCAACTTCTTCAATAGAAATCTATCCGTTGCAACGCACGGGCATATTTTGCTAGTCGATAAAAATGGCATAAAGTGTAAGGAAAACATGTAGCATATGACATGAAAACAGCATGGAACATCAGCAATTAAGGATACGCTTATGACGTATCAACATCCCCAAGCTTAGTTCCTACTCGTCCTCGAGTAGGTAAACGATAAAAAACACATAATTTCTGAGGTGACATGCTACCAACATAAACTTGATCATCATAGTAATGTAAAGCATGTAAACTAGGATAAAATGAATAAAGGTTGTGGTTTATAGTTGATATCAAAGAGTAATGTATAAACCATTAGGAATAACAAAGTAAAACCTTTCAATGAATCAATACTAAAAGGCAATCCACTATGCAAAGTATATTAGAGATGATTTAAGCTTGAAGAACAAAAATATAACCATCCAAGGCATCAAACTATGACAACAAATTCTATTAGGATCAATTCAAGTGACAACAATATGCACATAGGAAAGTTATTCAAATAATTGTGCACTCAAAACAAGCAAGCGTTCTGTATTGGTTCCTGACACCACGATGTTACGGCTAAAAGAACATTATGGGGGGTTTGGATGGCCAATGGAAGAAAGTCTCACACAACTAAAAGTGATCATTAGACAAGACGAATTCTTATAATCGAAGTTATGCAAGGAGTAGTGATTGCCACACAACGGATGCACATAGAGCTATAATTGTATGAAAGCTCTCCAATGGAACTAGTGGGGGTGCATCCAACCTTCTTTCTCACGAAGACCTAGACCTCTTTTGAGGAGGCTCATCATTGGAATATACAAGCCAAGTTCTATAATGTAATTTCCCCACATAGTTATGCAAGTCATAATATGAAAACCTCTCCAAACTGACGTAATGATTCTAAACAAAGCACAAGTGTGGAATAAATGATAGTAGTGCCGCCCCCTCTCTCTTTATTTTCTCTCTTTTGCCTCTTTTATTTTTTATTTTTTATCTCTTTGGGATTTTTCTCTTTTAATTTTTTGATATATAACTTCACTGGTAGGTGCAACACTCTATTTTACAATGAATCAACACACTTTTAGTACTCATAACTCAAACTGAAATATTTGTGATGTAAATAAAACTAAATGCTCCTGACAGTGTAGCAGTATGCAAAATAACAATGACGCATGACAAGTAACATAATGATGATGGATGTTGTATGGAAATATATCTCGGAATGGCTATGGAAATGCCATGGTAGGTAGGTATGGTGACTGTTTTGAGGAAGATAAATTTTATCTTATTTGTAGAAGAACAAAGTTCCCCCACGGGGTTTGGATGCACTGGCGAAGTTTGCACCAACTCTCAATGTGAGAATGAGCAATGCACAGTACCGAAGAGCCTAGCAAATATGGATGGTGGTAGTGCCAGAAATCCGCAACATAGAACTCACAAGTTAAAAGATTCCAAATAAAATCATGATCTCACAAGGCATAATGAAAATCACTCCAAGAGGGTTAGTGGCAGTAACAAGTCACTGTTAGCTACCCCGACCGTAGCGCGTAAAAAAAGCCATTACGATTGCTATAAGCAAAGGAAGTCATATACCATTATCCTATCAACTGGTTATTTGAGTGTGGCATAGTTTCAAGCTTTTAGACCAACCATTAATTGTTTTTACTCTAATAGACCAGCAAGTTTACCATTAAGCAAATTAATATCTCAAAACAACAACAAATAATCAAGTGAAACAGTTTAATGATCTACAAGAATATGCAAGCTTTTTCGTTATACCATCTACCACACGTAGCATTTTCTACAAAACACCAAACAACAAAAACTCTCCAAGAGATATAGCAATGAAACAAGAGAGTACTAACACAACTCTACTAAAACTAACAACTCTGAATAAGAGATGCAAGAAAAACATGAGCTAAACAGGAATTTTTTCAGCAGCTAGAAGAAAAACTAAGAATACGAGCATAAAAAGTATTCAAATGAAAAAGTGGAGCGTGTCTCTCTCCCACACAA
This sequence comes from Alopecurus myosuroides, assembly GCA_028641055.1. Classification (NCBI taxonomy): domain Eukaryota; kingdom Viridiplantae; phylum Streptophyta; class Magnoliopsida; order Poales; family Poaceae; genus Alopecurus; species Alopecurus myosuroides. Next base: position 297,013,068 of record CM054063.1, on the reverse strand, counting down.
ACAATTCTAGGGTCCAACTATATTATATCAGCAAGGAAAACAAAAGAAAAACAAATAGATGCTCCAATTAAACTTCATATGATGTGACCGAATAAAAATATAGTTTCATTAGAAGTGACCTGATAAATTGTTGATTGTCGCACCCGGACTTCTAAAGGATACTCACAGTCCGCTGAACAGTAGAACAAATGGCTTACGGGGCATACCGGCACCCGCATCTCAATATGAGCAGGCCAACACGTAAACGTGTGACAACCATTCTCTACTATCCATCGTCTGCGTAAACCATCCCATAGAAATCCGACTACTTCCATTGACGTACTTCATAACATACACACATGGTACGTCAACGGCATTTGAACAAGTGATATCACAACATATCTCTAAGACACAAAAGATTGAAATAAGTTGCAAATAGCTCTCACTAGAGCAGAGATAGCAAATACAATCATCCAGAGGACACATGTCCCAACAATTCATCATTACATCACAGCGGAAGCATCCAAAAGGTCTGGTTACAGACAAGATCCAAATAGGCCTAAGAGGCCGGAAACGAAAAGACGGAGCCCATCCACGATGTCTCGGATCCTGCCCGGGTCCGCTATCTACTCGTCAGCAGCCTCGTCATACTACACGTAGTAGCCACCATGGGGATCCTCGGAAACGTAGTCTGCGGAAACCACAGCCCCAAAGGGGTCAGTATAGACAAGTACTGGCAAGCAAGACTCACAAGATACCAAGGTGTACCCGGCAACACCAAGTACATATGCTTTGGGTTCAACGGAAGAATAGGTGATACAACAAGTGCGGCAGCAGGCTGTTCTAACCAACTACAGAAACATGCTACAACTTCCGGCTAAAAGAAGGGGATAAGATAGCGTATCGTAACCAACTACCACTATCCTGGATCTTGCCCCTTATCCAAAGAAGCAATCCGAGGATAACTCACACAATTGGATTAATGATGGTTCAAGTTATTGTGTTAATAAGACTATTACTAGTCAAATTGTTAGTCATTAGGTGTAAGTTGTCTGAGTACTTGTTAGCCAGTACTTTCACCAAGTCATCCATAACCGCGGACAACACGGCTTCTCGAGAAGATTTAACCCTGCAGGGATGCACCAATTTGGCCGTACACGTAAGAATAACCCGCCAGATGGAATGGCCCTTCCACCAAGCGGGGCACTCAACACAACTCAACTCTTCTTCGCATCAAGCCCAAAGAACCCCGTGCAATTGAGCGCACGGCTAATCAAGCCCCACGAAGAAAAGGGGACCCTCATAGCACTCTAAGAACGTGTCTCCCTAAATGCCGACTACAAAAGTTTCCACCCTGGCCTCGGGTTCGTACCTGCATATGCGTGCGGCAAATGGAAAACCCGAACTAAATGAGGCGATTTGGACGAGATGCGAATCGAATCAAATTGAGGGGGGCGCCCATACACGCTTCCCACATGCGGTTAGTGCGCTCATCATGGATCAGTAGACAAGACCCTTTTCCTAATTAGGATCGACACTAGCAGGCCTCAAAACCACGCCGGGCCACCTGCCGGTGCCTTATCATCAAATTATTATTACCCATAACATTAACATGATTGTTGTTTAAACATCGATCCCCAGAACATAATAAATAAGGTAACAGAAATAACGGACAACAGACTCGAGCAGTAACAACCCTAAGTATGCTAGTAAGACACAGGCAACAAGCAATGGGGTTATAGGTGTGGAGGATAGGCTATTTCAGGGTTACAGGATAACATGTGATAGGTTCGGAACACAAGCAACGAATCTTAAGGCTAGCAGAATAGACAACGGAAAAGTATCGATATCCAGTGTGGAAAGGACACAATGGTTCAGGTGAGTGAATACTTGCCTGCAAACTCAGTAGTCTGGTACTGAGCTAACTCCTCAGAAGTAGTGTCGTAAACCTCGTCTGTCTCAACGTCGTCGTCTATTCGAGAAGAAGCAAACAAACAACGCAGAGAGACAAACAATCAATAACATGGCATAATGCACAATCATGGGATGATGCATGGCAATTTAATTGATGCATCAAAATAAGCTAGTTGACATGATAACATGTTTAAATGGACCCATATGCAATTTGGATTGCATATGGAAAGCCCATGAATTAAGGTTGGATTAAATGATCTACAACTAATCATCATGTGTAAGTGAATTATCATGATGCATGGATGAGGAAAACAATGAGAAAACAACAATAGCAGCGCGCGGGGGGATAAGGTTCAGTTAGCGGGGGAAAACAATGAGAAAACAACTAATCATTCAATTTGAAAAGGTGTTTACCAAGTTTGAAATTTTATTTATTAAGTTATGAAAAATTGGCTCCTTAAAGGAGTTACACAAGCATTTGTTGTTTTCACCAATTTTAATTGTTCAAAATAAATAACAAAATTCATATTTAGAAAGAACACCAAATTTTAGGTGGAATACATGTTTCATTTGTTGAAAAAGGAATTAAGTTATGAATTTAGCAATTTTAAATGAATTAAACAAGGTTTAAATTATTTAACCAATTTTAATTATTCAAAACAGGAAACAAAGTTTGTATTTGAAAAGGTGGTTCAATTTTGCATGGAAAACATATTTTATATGTGCCATTTAAATTAAATTTGAATTAGTTATGAATTTGACCAAATTTGAAATGAGTTGTTTGAATTTGAATTTTGAAAACATTTGAAATGTTCAAAACAGAAAACAAATGATTTAATCACGTAGAGAATTAAATTTGGTACAGGAAACATATTTTATTTATATTATTTGGATTTGAAATTCAAAAGTTATTTGTGTTTTGAAACCAGGGACTATTCTGTAAATAATATGGACTTAAATTAAAAAGAAAAAGGGGCAGAATGAAAACCACCTCGCAGTGGCCCAGCCTAGGCCACTGACGAGGGGGCCCTGGGCCACGGTGGCGCCTAGGTGGCATGCGGAGTCGCTGACAGGGGCCCCTACCTATCAGCTAGCGTGGCGAAAAAGGGGTGGATTTAATCCCGCGAGGCGAGGGATTGATCCCGCGACCGCGGGCGCGTGCGCACGGGGCGTTGCCACAGCGCTGGCTGCTGTTTCTTGTCACTATAGCAGCGCGCGGGGGGATAAGGTTCAGTTAGCGTGCGCTAACTGAAACTGAACAAGGTTCAGTTAGCGGCCGCCAGGCGGCGGGCTGCTGCTGCTCGAGTGCGCAAGGGAGGTGTGCGGTGAGCGTGCGGTGTGCGCGTGCAGATAGGAGAGAGAGGGGAAGGGGGTGGTGCTCACCACCGTTGAATATGAAGCAGAGGCTCGACGGTGACTGTCGACGGCGGCGACAGCGACAAGGATGGCGGCGAGGATCCAGGGGCTCCTAGGCTCTGCTGAGGTGTCGAGGAGAGAGGTGGCCGTGCGGAGGTTCGTTTCCCGTGTCTAACATGCGAGGAGGAGGGCCATAGCTCCGACGATCACCGGAGATTCAGTGCGGTGGTGGTGGTGTTCAGAGGTGAGGTGGTGCAGAGACAGAGAACAGCGGGAGAGAGGAGAAACGACGACGGTGAGAGGGAGAAAGGAGGGAGGAGAGCTAGGGCACGGGGAGGAGCTCGTGGACGAGGTTAAAAGGAGGGGGAGGAGGAGCTGCTGGCCGTTCCTCCCTCTGCAGCTCGACGTGGACACCCCCGATGGGGTGCCGTACAGAGGTTAGGCGCGAAGGGGTAAGCAGGCCGTGCTGGTGGGCTGGGCTCAGCCCACTGGCCTGCCCTCTCCCCTCTCTGTTACTTTTTTTTGTTTTTCTGTTTATTGATCCTGTTTTTTTTTTTGCAGAAATAGAAAAGGAAGAAAAAGGAGAGAAAAAGGAAGGTTTTTAGGGGGTTTAAATTTTTGGAAAATTTTATAGTTTGGTTATTTCAAAAGGCCAGCTGTGCAAGTGTTGGTTTTCAAAAATTTGAATTTCGGTTGCTGTTTGTAAATTCAACTGAATTTGAGTGAAACATTGGTATGATTAAATTATTGAAATTTAAGCAATTCAATAGTTTGAACTTTATCTATATTGGAAACAAAATGATGTTTTGATTTGAACTTTTATTTTGAAAATTGAAACAGAACAAGTATGAAACAAAATATTTGAATTTTGGTTTGGAAATTCAAATGGAAAACAAAGAAAAACAAATGGAAAACAAATGCAAAACTTATGATGACATGATGCAAAACATAATTTAACAAAAAGCAAACATTCTAAAGGTTATTTTTCATACTTGGGATGTTACAAAACGCCCCCCTTGAAGGAATCGCGCCCCGAGATTCCTACTGAGAAGAGAAAAGGTCCGGATACTTCTTGCGAAGATCCTCTTCGGTCTCTTACGTTGCCTCTTTATCGGAATGATGAGACCACTGCACTTTCAAGAACTTCGTGCTCTTGTTGCGAGTTTTGCGCTCGGTCTCATCGAGAATTCGAATAGGGTGCTCCTCATAAGAGAGATCGTCTTGCAGCTCAATGGAATCATGATCAACTGCACGATCTGGATCTTTGAAGCACCTCTTGAGCTGTGACACGTGAAACACATCGTGCACCTTGGATAGTTTTTCTGGAAGTTCAAGACGATAGGCATTTTCTGCAAGCCTTGAGAGAATGTTGAAAGGACCAATGTATCTTGGTGCAAGCTTTCCTTTGACACCAAAACGATGAGTGCCTCTGAGGGGAGTTACACGGAGATATGCTTTGTCACCAGGTGCATAGACCATGTCCCTGTGCTTGCTGTCATAGTAGCTTTTCTGACGAGACTGAGCAATCTTGAGATTGTCACGAATGATGCGAACTTTCTCTTCGGCTTCCTTAACAATGTCAGGGCCTAAGAGTGAACGTTCACCAGCTCCAGACCAATTGATTGGACTCCTGCATCTGCGGCCATAGAGAGCCTCAAATGGTTCCATGCCTAGGCTTGCCTGGAAGCTGTTGTTGTAGGAGAATTCAGCATATGGAAGACATTCCTCCCATTTCATGCCAAAAGAGAGACCACATGCTCTGAGCATATCCTCGAGAATCTGATTGACTCTTTCGACTTGCCCTTGAGACTGAGGGTGATAAGCTGTGCTGAACAGAAGTTTGGTGCCCAATGCTTCTTGAAAGCTTTTCCAGAAATGAGAAGTGAAGATGCTTCCACGGTCTGAGTTTATTTCCAATGGAACACCATGAAGAGGAACAATCTTTGCTGTGTAGAGCTCTGCTAACTGGCTAGCTGAGATTGTCTCTTTGACAGGAAAGAAGTGAGCTACTTTAGTGAGACGATCAATGACAACGAAGATTGCACCGTTGCCCCTCTTGGACTTTGGAAAACCAGTGACGAAGTCCATTTCAATCATGTCCCACTTCCACTCAGGGATTTTCAGAGGTTGGAGAAGACCGGATGTTTTCTGATGAACTGCCTTAACACGTTGACAAACGTCGCATTCAGAAACGTATTGAGCAATTTCACGTTTCATGCCAGGCCACCAATACAGTGTCTTGAGATCCTGGTACATCTTTGTACTTCCAGGGTGTATGGAGAGATGTAACAGCCCAAGTATGAAAACCTACCAATTAGAATGTTTGATTTCTTGTTGTTAAGGTATTGCATCATGTCATCATATTGTTGCATTTGTTACTATTTGTTTTGCATCTGTTTTATCCTGTTTTCATAATCAAACTCAAACAATTTCAAATACCTTGTTTTCATACTTGCTCTGTTACAACTTTTGGAATAAAAATAACAAATGAAAACAACCAAATTGTTCCATTTTATTCCATGTTGATCACTTATTAAATTGTTGGTTTTAATCAAACAATTAATTCAATCAATTAATTAAATCACCTTCAATTTCAAATCAAATGCATCAAACAGAACACTTTTGAACTTATAAACTTTAGCAAGCCAATCAACTAATTTAATCACTTTAATCAATAGGGTTCCCCTATTAAAAATCCTTGTTTTCAATATTAATCTATTAATTTCCAAATTACTCAAATTCAAACCAAAACATTCAAAACAGAACCCAATTTGAAATTATAAAAATAATAACCAAAACATTATTTTACTCTTTGTTTCCAATTAATCATAGGGGTCACCCTATTTAAAAGTGTGTTCTTATTAATATCATCTAATAAAGAAACTCTTTCAATTTTGGTTATTTTTCTAAACAGCACCAATTTCCAAGTCATTAAAACTACCAATCTATTCTAATAACTTTAATCACCTTAAATAATAGGGTTCACCCTATTTTAAAGGGATGTTTTCAATAATAATCTTCAATACCTAAGAATCATTAAAATTGGTTTAACTAACAAACAGTAATTAAATTTGAAAACCCTGGAAAACAAAAGTTAGTTTTGGGTTGCTAATTGAAAAAAACAAAACCAACCATATTTTTCCAAAATTTTATTGACTTAAAAACTTTCCTTTTTTCTTCCCTTTTTGTTTTCAGCAAAAAAATAAATAAATAAAACAAACAAAAAGGAAAACAAAAACTTACCTGCGTGGGGGGAGAGCCAATCTGGCCCAACTCCCCCTCAGCCCACTCCCCATCGTCCCCCACCTCCGTACACCCCTCTGTCGTATTCTCTGTATCACCTCCACCACCCGATCTCTCCACCCTCCTCTCCGATTGCCGCCGTACAAGCACTCTCCCCTATAACTAACCTACTCCCTCTGCCCTAGACTCGAACCCTAGACCCTAGCTACCCCTCCATCGCCGCCGTTCTATCCCTCTGCCACTTCCCTCCCTTCTCTGAACCTGCAACACACCACCGTGAACACCACCGCCGTCAGAGCCCAAGCCCCACTGCCTCCTCACCGTGTCGATGTCCTGGTCACCTCAAGGAGCTCCTCTCCCCGGGAATGGATCCGCGGCGTCGTCCTGGACCGCCCCGTCCCCTCGCCGTCTGCTGGAACCCGACGAGGAGCCCGCGCCGTCGCCGGATGTCCCTCCCCGCCACTGCCAGTCGACAGCATCGACAGCCGCTCGACCCCAGCGAGGTGAGCGCGTCTCCCCTGCCCTCTCCCCTCGCTCTCTGCTCGCCTCCACACCCACACACGCCCAGCGCACCCGCACGCACATCGCCAGCAGCAGCGCCGGCCGGCGATCGTCGTGGCCTCAGCGTTCGTCAGTCAGCGATCGGTGCATCTGTCCGTCAGGTTCAGAGCGAATTCAGTTAACTGTCGAAGTCCAACCATATCTTTCGTCAGACTGCTATCGTATCACAAACACACGAGCAGCCCATCTGGTCTGTTCCTTGCGCGCAGCGGGCAGATCCCGGGGTCGAACCCCCGCGGGCGCACCCCCATTTTTTGGTTTTCCACCGCGCGCGCGCAGGCCCACCAGTCGGTGGCCTAGTTGCCACCTCACCGCGCAACCGCCAGCGTGGCCCCGGGGCCCGCTCGTCAGCGCCTCTTGCTGGCTAGCCCCGCGGTAACAATCGTTTTCCTGCACATTCCTTTTACACTAAGTCCCTAAAAATAACAAATTGGTCCCCTGTTTTAATCTGTTAATAACTTTTAAAATATGACTCCAAATCAAAAACTCTAAACATGTTTATTGCTCTAAATAAAATTGTCTATCTAATGGTACCATTTGTTCACTGTTTTGAAAACTCCAAATGCATTTAAATTTCAAATTTGAATAATTCAAATACAATTTCTTAAATTCCATAACTAATTCATTATTAACCCAATTAATGCAAATAAAATATGTTTTCCAAACCATTTTGAATAACCTTTTCAAATATAATTTTTGTTTCCTGTTTTGAATAATTAAAATTGCCTAAACAATTTAAATCTTGTTTAATTCAATTAAAATTGCTAAAATCATAACTTGCTCAAATTTAATTATTTCTAAACATGTAAAATATGTTTTCAAACCAGAAAAACATAACCTTTTCAAATATGAACTCTAATTAATATTTTGAACAATTAAAATTCAATTAATATTCCTATTTGAATTAATTCCAATTTAAAACTTGTTTATTATTGTTTAAGTCATAATAAATTCATCCTAATCCAAATTTCAATATGTGAAACATGTAATCCAACTAAAATTTGATGTTCTTTTCAAATATCAACTTTGTCAATTGTTTTGAACACTTTAACTTGATGAAAACAATAATTGTTTGTGTGACATGTTTAAGTAACCAAAATTGCTAAACTTACTAAATGATTTCCAAAACTTGTTAAATCCTTTTCCACTTGCACCTATCATTGTTATTTGTTGTTATTTTGTTGTTACCATCATGCATGCATCATGCTAACAACTTTCACATAATAATTAATTGTAAATCATTTGTTTCCACTTATTTCAATGGATCTTTTCCATATGCAATCCAATTGCATATGGGTCCAATTAAATTGTGTTATCTTGTCAAGTAGTTTATTTTGATGCATCTATTAACTTGACATGCATCATCCCATGATTGTGCACTATGCCATTATATTGATTGTTTATCTTTCTGCATTGTTTGTTTGCTTCTTCTCGGATACACGACGACGTTGAGACCGACGATACTTACGACACCCCTTCTAAGGAGTTAGCTCAGTACCAGGCTACTGGGTTTGCAGGCAAGTTACCACTCACATGAACCACTGTGTTCCTTTCAACCTTGGTTACCGATACTTTCCGTTGTTCTTTTCTGCTAGCCTTAGTAGTAGTTGTTTCTGTTACGACCCCATCACATGAATCCCTTAACCTTGATATTGCCTCACCTCCATACCTATAACCATTGCTTGTTGCCCGTGTCTTACTAGCATGCTTAGGTTGTTTTGCTCGAGTCTGTTACCCGTTACTTTCTGTTACTATTTCTATTACGTTGTGGGGGCTCGATGTTTAATCAATCAATCATGCTAATGTTGTTATTAATAATAATTTGATGATAAGGCACCGGCAGGAGGCCCTGTGTGGTTTTGAGGCCTGCTAGTGTCGACCCTAATAGGAAAAGGGTCTTGTCTACTGATCCATGATGAGCGCACTAACCGCATGTGGGAAGCGAGTATGGGCGCCCCCCTCAATTTGATTCGATTCGCATCTCGTCCAAATCGCCTCATTTAGTTCGTGTTTTCCATTTGCCGCATGCATGTTTTTGCGAGCCCAGGCCAGGGTGGAACTTTTGTAGTCGGCATATAGGGGGACACGGTCTTAGAGTGCTATGAGGGTCCCTTTTCTTCGGGGCTTGATTAGCCGTGCGCCCAAGGTTCTTTGGGCTTGATGCGAAGAAGAGTCGAGTTGTGTTGAGTGCCCCGCTTGGTGGAAGGGCCTTTCCATCTGGCGGGTTATTCATGCGTGTACGGCCAAATTGGTGCAACCCTGCAGGGATAATCTTCTCGAGAAGCCGTGTTTTCCGCGGTTATAGATTACTTGGTGAAAGTACTGGCTAACAAGTACTCAGGACAACTTAAACATAATGATCCAACCTGTTACACCTAATGATTAATAATTTGACTAGTAATAGGTTGATGACACAATAACTTGATTCACCTTTAATACGACTGTGTGAGTTATCCTCGGATTGCTTCTTTGGATAAGGGGCGAGATCCAGGATGGGTTTGTTTGAAGTTATCTTTCAGTTGGTTACAATCCTCGATCTTATCTCCTTTTCTGTTAGCAGGAAGTGGTAGAATCTCTGTAGTTGGTTAGCGCAGCCAGTTGCAGCATCTTTTATATCCCCTCTCTTCCGTTGAACCCAAGGCATCTGTGCTTGGTGTTGACGGGTTACACTTTGGTGAATTGTGAGTCTTGCTTGCCAGTACGTTTATGTACTGACCCCTTTGGGGCTGTGGTTTCCGCAGACCTACGTTTCCGAGGATCTACATGGTGGCTACTACGTGAAGTATGACGAGACTGCTGACGAGTAGATAGCGGACCCGGGCAGGATCCGAGACTTCGTGGATGGGCTCCGTCTGTTTGTTTCCGGCCTCTTAGGCCTATTTGGTTCTTGTCTGTACTCAGACATGTTGAATGCTTCCGCTGTATTGTAATGATGTATTGTTGGGGCATGTGCCCTCTGAATGATTGTATTTGCTATCTCTGCTCTAATGAGAGCTATTTGCACCTTATTTCAATCTTTTGTGTCGTAGAGATCTGTTGTGATATCCTTTGTTCAAAGCTGTTGACGTACCATGTGTGATTGGTATGAAGTACGTCGACAGTAGTGCCTTTGATCTCTAGTGGATAGTTTACATCGACGATGGAATAGCAGGGCTTGTGTTGTCGCGCATAAGCGCAGGCCTACCAGGAAGCTGGGACGTGGGAGCAGTTATGCCCCATAATCCAAGCATCTGCTATCCAGTTCGTACGGTGAGTATCCCCTAGAAATCAGGGTGCGACAAATGGTATCAGAGCCTGTCTGCCTGTAGGATCCCTTTTTACTGGTCGCAGTTGAGTCTAGAAACTATTTTGTAGCTATATAGGAAAAAAATGAAACGTGAGAGTAGGAATTCTGTTCTTTTTCTTCTTTTCCCCACCCTCCCTCCCTTTTCTGGTAAGGAAGTGCAACGTTCATTTCTCCCTTCTCATCTAAACTTTCAAGTTAGGATTTCACGTGTTTTGGGTTCTCCGTAGTACCTCAGGAGTTTTGTTCTCGTTTTCCCCGGTGTTGTTCGTTATCCTGTTCTTTTAAAGAAACCTTCGTCCGTTGAAATCTTGTTGTTGTTTTCCACTTCAATTCTTCTACCGGCGTCTAATCAAAGTTTCGCCGTTCATCTGCTAAACTCTATTCCAGCTAAAGTGTTGTTTGATACCGGAGCATCACATTATTTTGTGTCAAAGATCTTTCCGCAACATACAACCTAATTCTGGTTCCACTAGGCAATCAAATCTCTGTTCACTCTCCGGAATCTCAATTGTTGACTTCCAACATAAGTAAGAACAATCCAATTCTAATGGGAGGCCACATATTCCTCGTTACTCTCATGTTGCTGATTCTGACATTGATGTCATTCTTGGTGTTGCATTGATGTCAATAACTCTGTTCCACCCTTATTACAGATAGTCTATTCTCCAAATGAATCAAATTCTATCCAACTATACACCCTAGATACAAAAACACTCCCTTTACTTGAAAATGTTCCGGTGGTTTGCAAATTCCCTGACGTCTATCCAATGTGCACGATGTGTTTCACGTGTCACAGCTCAAGAGGATCTTCCCAAGAAGTATCCGGACCTTTTCTTTTCTCAGTAGGAATCTCGGGGTGCGATTCCTTCAAGGGGGGGGGGGGGCGTTTTGTAACAGCCCAAGTATGAAAACCTACCAATTAGAATGTTTGATTTCTTGTTGTTAAGGTATTGCATCATGTCATCATATTGTTGCATTTGTTACTATTTGTTTTGCATCTGTTTTATCCTGTTTTCATAATCAAAGTCAAACAATTTCAAATACCTTGTTTTCATACTTGCTCTGTTACAACTTTTGGAATAAAAATAACAAATGAAAACAACCAAATTGTTCCATTTTATTCCATGTTGATCACTTATTAAATTGTTGGTTTTAATCAAACAATTAATTCAATCAATTAATTAAATCACCTTCAATTTCAAATCAAATGCATCAAACAGAACACTTTTGAACTTATAAACTTTAGCAAGCCAATCAACTAATTTAATCACTTTAATCAATAGGGTTCCCCTATTAAAAATCCTTGTTTTCAATATTAATCTATTAATTTCCAAATTACTCAAATTCAAACCAAAACATTCAAAACAGAACCCAATTTGAAATTATAAAAATAATAACCAAAACATTATTTTACTCTTTGTTTCCAATTAATCATAGGGGTCACCCTATTTAAAAGTGTGTTCTTATTAATATTCATCTAATAAAGAAACTCTTTCAATTTTGGTTATTTTTCTAAACAGCACCAATTTCCAAGTCATTAAAACTACCAATCTATTCTAATAACTTTAATCACCTTAAATAATAGGGTTCACCCTATTTTAAAGGGATGTTTTCAATAATAATCTTCAATACCTAAGAATCATTAAAATTGGTTTAACTAACAAACAGTAATTAAATTTGAAAACCGTGGAAAACAAAAGTTAGTTTTGGGTTGCTAATTGAAAAAAACAAAACCAACCATATTTTTCCAAAATTTTATTGACTTAAAAACTTTCCTTTTTTCTTCCCTTTTTGTTTTCAGCAAAAAATAAATAAATAAAACAAACAAAAAGGAAAACAAAAACTTACCTGCGTGGGGGGAGAGCCAATCTGGCCCAACTCCCCCTCAGCCCACTCCCCATCGTCCCCCACCTCCGTACACCCCTCTGTCGTATTCTCTGTATCACCTCCACCACCCGATCTCTCCACCCTCCTCTCCGATTGCCGCCGTACAAGCACTCTCCCCTATAACTAACCTACTCCCTCTGCCCTAGACTCGAACCCTAGACCCTAGCTACCCCTCCATCGCCGCCGTTCTATCCCTCTGCCACTTCCCTCCCTTCTCTGAACCTGCAACACACCACCGTGAACACCACCGCCGTCAGAGCCCAAGCCCCACTGCCTCCTCACCGCGTCGACGTCCTGGTCACCTCGAGGAGCTCCTCTCCCCGGGAATGGATCCGCGGCGTCGTCCTGGACCGCCCCGTCCCCTCGCCGTCTGCTGGAACCCGACGAGGAGCCCGCGCCGTCGCCGGATGTCCCTCCCCGCCACTGCCAGTCGACAGCGTCGACAGCCGCTCGACGCCAGCGAGGTGAGCGCGTCTCCCCTGCCCTCTCCCCTCGCTCTCTGCTCGCCTCCACACCCACACACGCCCAGCGCACCCGCACGCACATCGCCAGCAGCAGCGCCGGCCGGCGATCGTCGTGGCCTCAGCGTTCGTCAGTCAGCGATCGGTGCATCTGTCCGTCAGGTTCAGAGCGAATTCAGTTAACTGTCGAAGTCCAACCATATCTTTCGTCAGACTGCTATCGTATCACAAACACACGAGCAGCCCATCTGGTCTGTTCCTTGCGCGCAGCGGGCAGATCCCGGGGTCGAACCCCCGCGGGCGCACCCCCATTTTTTGGTTTTCCACCGCGCGCGCGCAGGCCCACCAGTCGGTGGCCTAGTTGCCACCTCACCGCGCAACCGCCAGCGTGGTCCCGGGGCCCGCTCGTCAGCGCCTCTGGCTGGCTAGCCCCGCGGTAACAATCGTTTTCCTGCACATTCCTTTTACACTAAGTCCCTAAAAATAACAAATTGGTCCCCTGTTTTAATCTGTTAATAACTTTTAAAATATGACTCCAAATCAAAAACTCTAAACATGTTTATTGCTCTAAATAAAATTGTCTATCTAATGGTACCATTTGTTCACTGTTTTGAAAACTCCAAATTCATTTAAATTTCAAATTTGAATAATTCAAATACAATTTCTTAAATTCCATAACTAATTCATTATTAACCCAATTAATGCAAATAAAATATGTTTTCCAAACCATTTTGAATAACCTTTTCAAATATAATTTTTGTTTCCTGTTTTGAATAATTAAAATTGCCTAAACAATTTAAATCTTGTTTAATTCAATTAAAATTGCTAAAATCATAACTTGCTCAAATTTAATTATTTCTAAACATGTAAAATATGTTTTCAAACCAGAAAAACATAACCTTTTCAAATATGAACTCTAATTAATATTTTGAACAATTAAAATTCTATTAATATTCCTATTTGAATTAATTCCAATTTAAAACTTGTTTATTATTGTTTAAGTCATAATAAATTCATCCTAATCCAAATTTCAATATGTGAAACATGTAATCCAACTAAAATTTGATGTTCTTTTCAAATATCAACTTTGTCAATTGTTTTGAACACTTTAACTTGATGAAAACAATAATTGTTTGTGTGACATGTTTAAGTAACCAAAATTGCTAAACTTACTAAATGATTTCCAAAACTTGTTAAATCCTTTTCCACTTGCACCTATCATTGTTATTTGTTGTTATTTTGTTGTTACCATCATGCATGCATCATGCTAACAACTTTCACATAATAATTAATTGTAAATCATTTGTTTCCACTTATTTCAATGGATCTTTTCCATATGCAATCCAATTGCATATGGGTCCAATTAAATTGTGTTATCTTGTCAAGTAGTTTATTTTGATGCATCTATTAACTTGACATGCATCATCCCATGATTGTGCACTATGCCATTATATTGATTGTTTATCTTTCTGCATTGTTTGTTTGCTTCTTCTCGGATACACGACGACGTTGAGACCGACGATACTTACGACACCGCTTCTAAGGAGTTAGCTCAGTACCAGGCTACTGGGTTTGCAGGCAAGTTACCACTCACATGAACCACTGTGTTCCTTTCAACCTTGGTTACCGATACTTTCCGTTGTTCTTTTCTGCTAGCCTTAGTAGTAGTTGTTTCTGTTACGACCCCATCACATGAATCCCTTAACCTTGATATTGCCTCACCTCCATACCTATAACCATTGCTTGTTGCCCGTGTCTTACTAGCATGCTTAGGTTGTTTTGCTCGAGTCTGTTACCCGTTACTTTCTGTTACTATTTCTATTACGTTGTGGGGGCTCGATGTTTAATCAATCAATCATGCTAATGTTGTTATTAATAATAATTTGATGATAAGGCACCGGCAGGAGGCCCTGTGTGGTTTTGAGGCCTGCTAGTGTCGACCCTAATAGGAAAAGGGTCTTGTCTACTGATCCATGATGAGCGCACTAACCGCATGTGGGAAGCGAGTATGGGCGCCCCCCTCAATTTGATTCGATTCGCATCTCGTCCAAATCGCCTCATTTAGTTCGTGTTTTCCATTTGCCGCATGCATGTTTTTGCGAGCCCAGGCCAGGGTGGAACTTTTGTAGTCGGCATATAGGGGGACACGGTCTTAGAGTGCTATGAGGGTCCCTTTTCTTCGGGGCTTGATTAGCCGTGCGCCCAAGGTTCATTGGGCTTGATGCGAAGAAGAGTCGAGTTGTGTTGAGTGCCCCGCTTGGTGGAAGGGCCTTTCCATCTGGCGGGTTATTCATGCGTGTACGGCCAAATTGGTGCAACCCTGCAGGGATAATCTTCTCGAGAAGCCGTGTTTTCCGCGGTTATGGATTACTTGGTGAAAGTACTGGCTAACAAGTACTCAGGACAACTTAAACATAATGATCCAACCTGTTACACCTAATGATTAATAATTTGACTAGTAATAGGTTGATGACACAATAACTTGATTCACCTTTAATACGACTGTGTGAGTTATCCTCGGATTGCTTCTTTGGATAAGGGGCGAGATCCAGGATGGGTTTGTTTGAAGTTATCTTTCAGTTGGTTACAATCCTCGATCTTATCTCCTTTTCTGTTAGCAGGAAGTGGTAGAATCTCTGTAGTTGGTTAGCGCAGCCAGTTGCAGCATCTTTTATATCCCCTCTCTTCCGTTGAACCCAAGGCATCTGTGCTTGGTGTTGACGGGTTACACTTTGGTGAATTGTGAGTCTTGCTTGCCAGTACGTTTATGTACTGACCCCTTTGGGGCTGTGGTTTCCGCAGACCTACGTTTCCGAGGATCTACATGGTGGCTACTACGTGAAGTATGACGAGACTGCTGACGAGTAGATAGCGGACCTGGGCAGGATCCGAGACTTCGTGGATGGGCTCCGTCTGTTTGTTTCCGGCCTCTTAGGCCTATTTGGTTCTTGTCTGTACTCAGACATGTTGAATGCTTCCGCTGTATTGTAATGATGTATTGTTGGGGCATGTGCCCTCTGAATGATTGTATTTGCTATCTCTGCTCTAATGAGAGCTATTTGCACCTTATTTCAATCTTTTGTGTCGTAGAGATCTGTTGTGATATCCTTTGTTCAAAGCTGTTGACGTACCATGTGTGATTGGTATGAAGTACGTCGACAGTAGTGCCTTTGATCTCTAGTGGATAGTTTACATCGACAATGGAATAGCAGGGCTTGTGTTGTCGCGCATAAGCGCAGGCCTACCAGGAAGCTGGGACGTGGGAGCAGTTATGCCCCATAATCCAAGCATCTGCTATCCAGTTCGTACGGTGAGTATCCCCTAGAAATCAGGGTGCGACAAATGGTATCAGAGCCTGTCTGCCTGTAGGATCCCTTTTTACTGGTCGCAGTTGAGTCTAGAAACTATTTTGTAGCTATATAGGAAAAAAATGAAACGTGAGAGTAGGAATTCTATTCTTTTTCTTCTTTTCCCCACCCTCCCTCCCTTTTCTGGTAAGGAAGTGCAACATTCATTTCTCCCTTCTCATCTAAACTTTCAAGTTAGGATTTCACGTGTTTTGGGTTCTCCGTAGTACCTCAGGAGTTTTGTTCTCGTTTTCCCCGGTGTTGTTCGTTATCCTGTTATTTTAAAGAACCCTTCGTCCGTTGAAATCTTGTTGTTGTTTTCCACTTCAATTCTTCTACCGGCGTCTAATCAAAGTTTCCCCGTTCATCTGCTAAACTCTATTCCAGCTAAAGTGTTGTTTGATACCGGAGCATCACATTATTTTGTGTCAAAGATCTTTCCGCAACATACAACCTAATTCTGGTTCCACTAGGCAATCAAATCTCTGTTCACTCTCCGGAATCTCAATTGTTGACTTCCAACATAAGTAAGAACAATCCAATTCTAATGGGAGGCCACATATTCCTCGTTACTCTCATGTTGCTGATTCTGACATTGATGTCATTCTTGGTGTTGCATTGATGTCAATAACTCTGTTCCACCCTTATTACAGATAGTCTATTCTCCAAATGAATCAAATTCTATCCAACTATACACCCTAGATACAAAAACACTCCCTTTACTTGAAAATGTTCCGGTGGTTTGCAAATTCCCTGACGTCTATCCAATGTGCACGATGTGTTTCACGTGTCACAGCTCAAGAGGATCTTCCCAAGAAGTATCCGGACCTTTTCTTTTCTCAGTAGGAATCTCGGGGCGCGATTCCTTCAAGGGGGGGCGTTTTGTAACAGCCCAAGTATGAAAACCTACCAATTAGAATGTTTGATTTCTTGTTGTTAAGGTATTGCATCATGTCATCATATTGTTGCATTTGTTACTATTTGTTTTGCATCTGTTTTATCCTGTTTTCATAATCAAACTCAAACAATTTCAAATACCTTGTTTTCATACTTGCTCTGTTACAACTTTTGGAATAAAAATAACAAATGAAAACAACCAAATTGTTCCATTTTATTCCATGTTGATCACTTATTAAATTGTTGGTTTTAATCAAACAATTAATTCAATCAATTAATTAAATCACCTTCAATTTCAAATCAAATGCATCAAACAGAACACTTTTGAACTTATAAACTTTAGCAAGCCAATCAACTAATTTAATCACTTTAATCAATAGGGTTCCCCTATTAAAAATCCTTGTTTTCAATATTAATCCATTAATTTCCAAATTACTCAAATTCAAACCAAAACATTCAAAACAGAACCCAATTTGAAATTATAAAAATAATAACCAAAACATTATTTTACTCTTTGTTTCCAATTAATCATAGGGGTCACCCTATTTAAAAGTGTGTTCTTATTAATATTCATCTAATAAAGAAACTCTTTCAATTTTGGTTATTTTTCTAAACAACACCAATTTCCAAGTCATTAAAACTACCAATCTATTCTAATAACTTTAATCACCTTAAATAATAGGGTTCACCCTATTTTAAAGGGATGTTTTCAATAATAATCTTCAATACCTAAGAATCATTAAAATTGGTTTAACTAACAAACAGTAATTAAATTTGAAAACCCTGGAAAACAAAAGTTAGTTTTGGGTTGCTAATTGAAAAAAACAAAACCAACCATATTTTTCCAAAATTTTATTGACTTAAAAACTTTCCTTTTTTCTTCCCTTTTTGTTTTCAGCAAAAATAAATAAATAAAACAAACAAAAAGGAAAACAAAAACTTACCTGCGTGGGGGGAGAGCCAATCTGGCCCAACTCCCCCTCAGCCCACTCCCCATCGTCCCCCACCTCCGTACACCCCTCTGTCGTATTCTCTGTATCACCTCCACCACCCGATCTCTCCACCCTCCTCTCCGATTGCCGCCGTACAAGCACTCTCCCCTATAACTAACCTACTCCCTCTGCCCTAGACTCGAACCCTAGACCCTAGCTACCCCTCCATCGCCGCCGTTCTATCCCTCTGCCACTTCCCTCCCTTCTCTGAACCTGCAACATACCACCGTGAACACCACCGCCGTCAGAGCCCAAGCCCCACTGCCTCCTCACCGCGTCGACGTCCTGGTCACCTCGAGGAGCTCCTCTCCCCGGGAATGGATCCGCGGCGTCGTCCTGGACCGCCCCGTCCCCTCGCCGTCTGCTGGAACCCGACGAGGAGCCCGCGCCGTCGCCGGATGTCCCTCCCCGTCACTGCCAGTCGACAGCGTCGACAGCCGCTCGACGCCAGCGAGGTGAGCGCGTCTCCCCTGCCCTCTCCCCTCGGTCTCTGCTCGCCTCCACACCCACACACGCCCAGCGCACCCGCACGCACATCGCCAGCAGCAGCGCCGGCCGGCGATCGTCGTGGCCTCAGCGTTCGTCAGTCAGCGATCGGTGCATCTGTCCGTCAGGTTCAGAGCGAATTCAGTTAACTGTCGAAGTCCAACCATATCTTTCGTCAGACTGCTATCGTATCACAAACACACGAGCAGCCCATCTGGTCTGTTCCTTGCGCGCAGCGGGCAGATCCCGGGGTCGAACCCCCGCGGGCGCACCCCCATTTTTTGGTTTTCCACCGCGCGCGCAGGCCCACCAGTCGGTGGCCTAGTTGCCACCTCACCGCGCAACCGCCAGCGTGGCCCCGGGGCCCGCTCGTCAGCGCCTCTGGCTGGCTAGCCCCGCGGTAACAATCGTTTTCCTGCACATTCCTTTTACACTAAGTCCCTAAAAATAACAAATTGGTCCCCTGTTTTAATCTGTTAATAACTTTTAAAATATGACTCCAAATCAAAAACTCTAAACATGTTTATTGCTCTAAATAAAATTGTCTATCTAATGGTACCATTTGTTCACTGTTTTGAAAACTCCAAATGCATTTAAATTTCAAATTTGAATAATTCAAATACAATTTCTTAAATTCCATAACTAATTCATTATTAACCCAATTAATGCAAATAAAATATGTTTTCCAAACCATTTTGAATAACCTTTTCAAATATAATTTTTGTTTCCTGTTTTGAATAATTAAAATTGCCTAAACAATTTAAATCTTGTTTAATTCAATTAAAATTGCTAAAATCATAACTTGCTCAAATTTAATTATTTCTAAACATGTAAAATATGTTTTCAAACCAGAAAAACATAACCTTTTCAAATATGAACTCTAATTAATATTTTGAACAATTAAAATTCAATTAATATTCCTATTTGAATTAATTCTAATTTAAAACTTGTTTATTATTGTTTAAGTCATAATAAATTCATCCTAATCCAAATTTCAATATGTGAAACATGTAATCCAACTAAAATTTGATGTTCTTTTCAAATATCAACTTTGTCAATTGTTTTGAACACTTTAACTTGATGAAAACAATAATTGTTTGTGTGACATGTTTAAGTAACCAAAATTGCTAAACTTACTAAATGATTTCCAAAACTTGTTAAATCCTTTTCCACTTGCACCTATCATTGTTATTTGTTGTTATTTTGTTGTTACCATCATGCATGCATCATGCTAACAACTTTCACATAATAATTAATTGTAAATCATTTGTTTCCACTTATTTCAATGGATCTTTTCCATATGCAATCCAATTGCATATGGGTCCAATTAAATTGTGTTATCTTGTCAAGTAGTTTATTTTGATGCATCTATTAACTTGACATGCATCATCCCATGATTGTGCACTATGCCATTATATTGATTGTTTATCTTTCTGCATTGTTTGTTTGCTTCTTCTCGGATACACGACGACGTTGAGACCGACGATACTTACGACACCCCTTCTAAGGAGTTAGCTCAGTACCAGGCTACTGGGTTTGCAGGCAAGTTACCACTCACATGAACCACTGTGTTCCTTTCAACCTTGGTTACCGATACTTTCCGTTGTTCTTTTCTGCTAGCCTTAGTAGTAGTTGTTTCTGTTACGACCCCATCACATGAATCCCTTAACCTTGATATTGCCTCACCTCCATACCTATAACCATTGCTTGTTGCCCGTGTCTTACTAGCATGCTTAGGTTGTTTTGCTCGAGTCTGTTACCCGTTACTTTCTGTTACTATTTCTATTACGTTGTGGGGGCTCGATGTTTAATCAATCAATCATGCTAATGTTGTTATTAATAATAATTTGATGATAAGGCACCGGCAGGAGGCCCTGTGTGGTTTTGAGGCCTGCTAGTGTCGACCCTAATAGGAAAAGGGTCTTGTCTACTGATCCATGATGAGCGCACTAACCGCATGTGGGAAGCGAGTATGGGCGCCCAACTCAATTTGATTCGATTCGCATCTCGTCCAAATCGCCTCATTTAGTTCGTGTTTTCCATTTGCCGCATGCATGTTTTTGCGAGCCCAGGCCAGGGTGGAACTTTTGTAGTCGGCATATAGGGGGACACGGTCTTAGAGTGCTATGAGGGTCCCTTTTCTTCGGGGCTTGATTAGCCGTGCGCCCAAGGTTCTTTGGGCTTGATGCGAAGAAGAGTCGAGTTGTGTTGAGTGCCCCGCTTGGTGGAAGGGCCTTTCCATCTGGCGGGTTATTCATGCGTGTACGGCCAAATTGGTGCAACCCTGCAGGGATAATCTTCTCGAGAAGCCGTGTTTTCCGCGGTTATGGATTACTTGGTGAAAGTACTGGCTAACAAGTACTCAGGACAACTTAAACATAATGATCCAACCTGTTACACCTAATGATTAATAATTTGACTAGTAATAGGTTGATGACACAATAACTTGATTCACCTTTAATACGACTGTGTGAGTTATCCTCGGATTGCTTCTTTGGATAAGGGGCGAGATCCAGGATGGGTTTGTTTGAAGTTATCTTTCAGTTGGTTACAATCCTCGATCTTATCTCCTTTTCTGTTAGCAGGAAGTGGTAGAATCTCTGTAGTTGGTTAGCGCAGCCAGTTGCAGCATCTTTTATATCCCCTCTCTTCCGTTGAACCCAAGGCATCTGTGCTTGGTGTTGACGGGTTACACTTTGGTGAATTGTGAGTCTTTCTTGCCAGTACGTTTATGTACTGACCCCTTTGGGGCTGTGGTTTCCGCAGACCTACGTTTCCGAGGATCTACATGGTGGCTACTACGTGAAGTATGACGAGACTGCTGACGAGTAGATAGCGGACCCGGGCAGGATCCGAGACTTCGTGGATGGGCTCCGTCTGTTTGTTTCCGGCCTCTTAGGCCTATTTGGTTCTTGTCTGTACTCAGACATGTTGAATGCTTCCGCTGTATTGTAATGATGTATTGTTGGGGCATGTGCCCTCTGAATGATTGTATTTGCTATCTCTGCTCTAATGAGAGCTATTTGCACCTTATTTCAATCTTTTGTGTCGTAGAGATCTGTTGTGATATCCTTTGTTCAAAGCTGTTGACGTACCATGTGTGATTGGTATGAAGTACGTCGACAGTAGTGCCTTTGATCTCTAGTGGATAGTTTACATCGACGATGGAATAGAAGGGCTTGTGTTGTCGCGCATAAGCGCAGGCCTACCAGGAAGCTGGGACGTGGGAGTAGTTATGCCCCATAATCCAAGCATCTGCTATCCAGTTCGTACGGTGAGTATCCCCTAGAAATCAGGGTGCGACAAGAGAGGAGTTTCATGAGCCTCCTTTAGAATGACATCTTTGAGACTTTGAACTTGAGGAACTGCAATGCGTCCTTCGAAGAACACAGTTCCCTTGTCATCCACTGAGAAGGACTTAAATTTCTCCTTGCCTTCTTTGATGTGTTCTACCATCTTCTTGATTTCAGCATCACGAAGTTGTTCAGAACGAATCTTGTCCTCGAGAGTTGGAGTGGCTGTCAAGTTTGCAAGATAGCCTTGAGGAACAAGACTAAGGTTCAGCTTCTGAAATTCTTCATGAAGAGGAGGTTGGCTTTCCATGATCATGAGATTATTGCAATACGACTTGCGACTGAGAGCATCGGCCATAACATTAGCCTTGCATGGAGTGTAAGAAATGGTAAGATCAAAGTCTTTAATCTTTTCAATCCATCTCCTTTGCCTGAGGTTTAGATCTGGTTGAGTGAAGATGTATTTCAGACTCTTATGATCGGAAAAGATTTCAGTGCGATTACCCAACAAGTATTGTCTCCATTTCTTGAGGGCAAACACAACTGCTGGAAGTTCAAGGTCATGAGTGGGATAATTGAGCTCATGTGCGTTGAACTGACGTGAAGCATAAGCCACAACTTGACGTTCTTGCATAAGAACTGCACCTAGACCTTGGAGAGAAGCATCACAGAATATCTGGAAAGGTTTGGAAGGATCTGGGCCAACCAGAACTGGTGTAGAAGTAAGTTTAGTGTTCAGGAGATTGAAACTTTCATCACATTGTGGAGACCAAACGAACTTCTTGTCCTTCTTTGTGAGACCAGTGAGAGGTTTGGCAATCTTGGAGAAGTTTTGGACGAAACGACGACAATAGCTAGCAAAGCCAAGAAAACTTCTTACTTGCTTCACCGTCTTTGGAGGTTTCCAATCAACAATTGCTTTAACCTTTTCTGGATCAATGGCTATGCCCTTGGCAGAGATGACATGACCAAGGTAAGCAACTTCTGGAATCCAGAACTCACATTTGGAGAACTTGGCATATAGACGATGCTCGCGAAGTTTCATGAGGGTTAGACGAAGATGTTCTTCATGCTCTTCCTCGGATTTTGAGTAGACAAGAATGTCATCAAGATATACCACAACGAACTTGTCGAGGTATTCATGGAAGACATAATTCATGAGTCGAGAGAAGGTCGCCGGTGCATTGGTGAGACCAAAGGACATGACGGTGAATTCATATAGACCGTAGCGAGTGGTGAAGGCTCCAGCAAGTCCAACTTTTGGAATATCCTCTTTTCTGATCTTTATCTGATGGTAACCCATTCTCAAGTCCAACTTTGAGAATATTGAGGCTCCAGCAAGTTGATCAAAAAGATCATCGATACGAGGAATTGGGTACTTGTTCTTGATGGTTTTCTCGTTAAGAGGACAATAGTCAACAACGAGTCTCTTTGTGTGATCCTTCTTCGCAACGAACAGAGTTGGGCAACCCCAAGCCGAGGAACTAGGTTGAATGTAACCTTTTTCCATGTACATATCAATTTGTTCCTTTAACAACTTCAGCTCGGGAGTTCCTATCTTGTAAGGATGCTTAGAGATTGGAGCAGTACCTGGCTCAAGCTCGATCACGAACTCAACTGCTCTGTCCGGAGGCATCCCTGGCAACTCTTCTGGAAAGACGTCAGGGAATTCGCAAACCACCGGAACATTTTCAAGTGAAGGTAGAGGTTTTGCATCGAGGTTGCACAGCTGAATGTAACTTGATTCATTTGGAGAATAGATTATCTGGCCAGAAGGGTGGAACAGAGTTATTGACTTTTGAGCACAGTCAATCCTTGCTTTATTAGCTTTCAGCCAATCCATACCAAGAATGACATCAATGTCAGAACTTCCCAGCAACATGAGTGAAGCAAGGAATATGTGGCCTCCAATTAGGATTTGATTGTCCTTACTTATCTTGGAAGTCAACATTTGAGATCCCTGGGAGTGAACAGTGATTTGATTGCTTAGTGGAACCACAATTAGGTTGTTTGTCGTGGCAAAAGTCTTTGACACAAAAGAATGCGATGCTCCGGTATCAAACAACACTTTAGCTGGAAAAGAGTTTACGGGTAATATACCGAGAACGACGTCAGGAGCTTCCTCAGCTTTGTCGATCTTGACATGATTCACCCTTGCGGTCCTCCCGACAGGCCTGTTGTTGGAGTTGAAGGCCTTAGGCGGGGGAGCGCGCACCATTGCCTGGTTTGTGTTGGGACGAGGTGGTGGTGGAGGTAGCTGCCTCTGCGTGCACTTGTCAGCGTAGTGCCCCGTCTTCTTGCACTTGTAGCAAGTGACGACACGAGGAGGCCCTGGCCTTGGCTGCCCCATCGAACCCCTTTGATCATGCATCTGAGCAGGGTTGGGTGGGCGGGGAGCAAAGCCTGGAGAAGTTTGGGCGTATGGAGCCTGAGTGACAGCACCATTTGGCACCCAGATGCGGCGCTTCTGCGGAGGGGTGGTCATGTTGGAGGAGGAACCACCCTCACGCGAGTGCTTGCGAGACTCCTCGAACGCCTTGCGCCCATTTTCTTCATTGAGCGTGGTGTTAACGAGATCCTCGAAGTTGTTGGCCTTGACGTTTGTGAGGGCATACTTGGGTTCCGGGTTAAAACCTCTGCGGAACCTTGCCATCTTCTTAGCCTCAGTGGACACCTCATCACCAGCGTAACGAGCGAGGCGATTGAACTCACTCTAATAGCCGATGACGTCCAACTTGCCCTGCTTGAGTGAGCAAAACTCTTCACGCATCCTTTCCATGAGACCATTTGGAATGTGGTGCTTCAGGAAGGCTTCCTTGAAACAACCCCACGTGATTGGGATGCCAGCTCTAATGGCCTGGTAGTTTTCCCACCAAGTAGCTGCCTGGCCCTTCAGCAGATAGGAGGCATACTTGACCTTGTCTTCCTCAGCAACATGAGCAATCTCCAGAGCCTTAGCTATCTCACGGATCCAGTCATCAGCGTCCAGAGGCTCGCGTGTGGCCACGAAAGCTCTCGGACCAGACTGAGGAACTCCTTGATGCTGACTCGTGGAGCCGTCTGGTTGTTGTCACTACAACAAGACAGAGTTTAAGTAACACAAGCATGTAACACATGGAAGAATGTGTTACATGTAAATTTGAAGTAACACATGATTTGGATGGCGACGATGGATAGTAACACACAATAGGTAAGATCTAAAAAGATGTTACACATGTACTATTATAGTAACATGTAATTTTGTGTTGCTCCAAACGTGTTACAGACTATGACTCTGGTAACACGGAATCATCTGTGTTACAACTCGGACCGTCTTTATGGACAAAATAAGGATAATTTCAAACTACTAACTATCATAGCACGATAACAACAGAGTTGGAAGCATTCGAGTCCATGTACAATACTATATTTCAAATTTAGATGCTTATATGGGTGCTCGAACTGACGACGACAACTTATATGGCTAGGGTAGGGTGCCCCCAGGAGATGGGGTGCTGTGACTATGCAGATTGGGCATTTGTCGAGGGATTTGGAAAGATGAATCTGATGAGTGGGCCATTTGTTAGTGACAATACAAAAAAGGACATCCCCAAACATCATTGGCTCTTTTGCAGAGCCAAATTTTGGAATAGGGAGAGGGGTCTTGTGATTTTGTCGAGGCGGGGCATTCTTCAACACGCCCTAAGTCACGTTGCGAGGCGAAATAACCTATTAGAAAAATATTGATGTGTTAGTGCTTGTTATTATACATGACCTTTACTATGAGACCATCATATGCACCCTCTACTTATAACATGTCGTAATTCCGTGTGAAAAAATAATTTCATTTTCTGCTTTAAAAACAAATAAGGAGTATTAATTTAGTCAATAGTTAATATATAATATAATTTTGATAAATACTATAGACAAAAGTATGGAATCTCAAATACCAAATCAACATCAATAGATCCACCATAGAATATATTTTCATATTTGTGTATTAAATCTTGGAAATATTTATGTTTTTCTACATAGTTGGTTAAACTAACACTCTGTTCACTTTTTACTAAGAATATACATCATATTTTATTTTATGGCACAAGTGTGGTACGACCTATTACAAGTTTAGCTTATATACACTACGATTTGAAAAATTTAGTGTTTGCCAGTTTTAAAACTACGACTTTCAGTTCTATTGCTTCTCCAATATTCATTGTAGCGTTTTTGTTCTTTTACCCAATGGTAATTTTTTGTTTGCCAAACGTTATGTTGTATAAGAATTGTGAAATTCAATAAAATGCTGAACGTAGTATGTCTGGTGGGTCCAACATAAAGCTGGTCCCAGTGACGGCCATTGAAGGACAGAATAACGATGTGAAAAAATATTAGCGAGGACGAAGCGCGCGGGGAGGAAAACAAATCCAGTCCCTTACGCGGGGTGTCAAAATTTTCTATCTATTTATCCGCATCGATTGCAAGGTCTCCCTCTCCCCACCTCATACTAGCAAGTACGAACCCTCGCCATCTCCCAATCCATGTGCCGCCGCTCATCCTCTCTCCGCTGCTGTACTCATTGCCGTCGACGCCGCGCCACATCCCCACCTCATACTAGCACGCTGCTGTCCAGATCCATCAAAGACGGACGTCTCCCTCCTCTCCTTGCAGCGCAGTGCCGCCAATCTCTTTGTCCTCATCCTCAACAGATTCGCCCTGGATCTCGAGAGACGGCGCACCGGCGACGTGGGTCTTGGCGAGGACAACAACTATAGTCACGAGGTGTCGGTGGCCTTCACCTAGTCCAAGGATTCATGCCACTTCAGATCCGCATCAGAACTATCTGTAATGGAATACGGTGACACCCATGCCATCTTGGTGCCTTGTCAACAATCTTCCATTGAGTAACTATTATCACATATCTGCAGGTTTTCAATCGCTGTTTTCCTCCGATGTAGGTGTTGCCAGGCTTCTACATGGTGGGGCGGCGGTCTTCGGAGCGGCAACGGCCGATCAGCGGAATATAGGAGACAGGTCGTCGCTCTGGTCTCCCCAACGACGGGACGGATGAGGACATTCATCTAGGTTTGTTGTAATCTCCGTGCCCACGTTCATGACAGGGATGCCAAGACGAGTTTGCTAGGTGGGTATCTGGACTTTTGTTTTACTATTCTCCCTATATTCTGAAGCCTTTGAATTTCTAGTTGCAGGTCCAAGTGCGTGATCAGCTCACCTTCTGCATCTACTACAACTGCACTGTCTTATTTCTGAACAAAGGTTCATTGACCGTCAGAGTACACGATGCAGTCCGCTCAGGCAAGCTAGTGGGTAGGCTTCCTCTAAATCTGCACATATTTTAATCACGTAAATACCAGCTATGATTAGCGCTCTAAAATGCAATGAATTGTCAGCAAAAAAATTAAGAAATAAGACTATTTGAAGTTGTTCGTTCTTAAGTGAAGAAAAACTAAGTTGCTGTAAGTATTTAGTATTTACCAGTATTTGCATGATTAGTGTTGTCTCTGGTATTTAAGTTGGTCGTTTCATTTCTATGTTGTTGCCACTTTAGTCCAATAGAACTGACAAGTACTCCATGACTGTAGGATAGAAGTTCAATCTTTTCACACGTATGGTTTTGTACAAAAGGCTAATTGCCAAAAATGTATATACATTTAATCCTTCTATAGCCTTTTTCCCGTAGCTCTTGCTGCATACATCTTCTAAATTAGGATGCATGTTTTTTCTGTTTGGCAGCTCACATAAACTAACTCTTTGAAAGTCGTATAAATTTCTTAGGCTCTTGGTACAGTCGGACGGATGGGCGCTTTGTGGGGTTTTGTTGAGGTCAGATCCAAGACTACATCCCATGAGACTGAGAACATGGAGATACTTGCGTCGCTGATGTTCCCTGTGCGACTAGGCCTCCGTCGGGAGAGGTGAGTAGCTGGAGGCGCGTGGTGGCGGTATCGACCAACGATTGTGCGAAATCAAAATCAATTGTTTGCCCTAATTGAACCGAACTCCCACTGCTCAATCTGGTGTTACTTCCCTGCAATTAATATCAAAGGTGTGGAATCTTAGTATCTTGACTTGTTTTGTTCCATTTCCTTCACTAACATCTCCAGAACTGACAAAATTGGAAGTACTTGGTGCCAATATAATTTTATAGCGCGTTCTGTGGTGATTGTTAGGATGGTGATGAATGTTCTTGGTCAAAACGAACCAATGCATTACAGTGATCGTTGTTCTAGAGAATAGACTGATTTTGATGTGATAGTCATACCTATTGAATACGATACAGTTTCCTGACTAATATACAATCAGGGAATTCCAGTATCTCATTTATGTTTCTTACGTAGCAGAAAGCAAAAGGTATTTCTTTGTAATACTAAGACAATTAGTTGGATGTACTAACAACATAAAGTTTCCGAAATATAGCTTGTGAAAGCAGCGTCGAAAGTCAATTTTCAACGAAGATGCTTTTATTTAGGAAACACTGTTATTAACACCCGACTTCATCGGATGAATGCTGAAATGAACAGTGATATACATCTATAATGACTGAGCTCATTTCGTTATTCAAATCAGACTACCATATTAAAGGCTAAAATGGCTTGTCAATCAATTCCTCTATAGGATTATAGTCTGATGATACCCTAGCTCTGTCCTGATATTTGTTGGTACAACCTAACTGCTGGTATAGTTCGCCAAGCCTCCATTTGTGTATTAATTTATTATCTTGTTAGATTGCGTAATGGTTTTTTTGTCAATTTGGTTGGCATACTTCTTGCATCTGATTTATAATTTTATTTTAGGTTTATGTTTCTTCTAGTGGACTTTATGGAAGAAATTTACGAAAGATGGAGCTAGCACGGAAAGCTCTGCCATATGAGTTAATTGTTTAATAATTGTAAGACTGTTTTGTACAAGTGAATGGTGAACGTTGAGAACCTAGGGTGCCACGGTTGATTACACCTTTCTTATTAATAGAAAGACGTACTTCATTTAAAAAATATAGCTCTTAACTCATTGTATGATGGAGGTAACTATTATATGCAAACTTGCCAAATGAGGTATCAGGATTTCTCTCATTTGCCTTTTGGCTAGGAAAAATAGTCTAGTTTGTAATTTACGAGATACAGTTTCCATCTCGAAACCATCTACTATGCTTTTCTGCTGAAGACAAAATGGGGGGTCTCGTTTGTTTTTGTCTCCTAGAAATGGTTACCTGACAGTGATTATACCCGTGTCTCCTTTGTCCTCTGTGTGTTAGTACTACTTTTAGTTTCTCCCAATCATGCTTGCAACTGTTCTGTTTGGCAGGAATTTTTGTAAAGTAGCTTACTATAGACCTTTTGTGGCATTTGGGGATACCACTTTACTCATTATAGCATGGTGTTAATCTGTTTTCAACTATGGACACAAGAACTTGTCAATCAAACATGTCTTTGTGTTTCCTCCTTATCGAAATTATCTTGGACCATTGTTACCATCATTTGTTAGTTTGTTACACGGGTTGTTTACAGCAAATATTTATAACCTTGATCTTGCTTGAAACACTATATGTTTTTGGGTTTGTTTGCCTATAGATCTTGATGTGTTGTCTCTTAGTAGTTGAAAAATATGTAAACTCCTAAATTGTGGATGCCCTAGATCCATACGTTGTATGTATTTTTTTTTTCATTTTTCATAACTATAACATCAGATTTTCTTATGCAGATACACAAGAAGGATCGTGATGTTGCGGCTGAATTCTCCATAATTGCTGGATGAAAAAGAAAATAAATTTCAAAGATTTCATTTACTAGTTATTGTAGTTTATATTGATAAAGTGAAAAATGTAATAATATTCACAAATTCTTTTCTTTAGTTGAATTACCGCAACTGTCATGGTGTAATATTGTCACATTTGTGTTTTGTATAGTCGCATTATGAATATAATACTCTTATAGAAACAATTTTGGTATTTACTATTTTAATGATGTGTCGAATTTTAGATTTCTTAATTTTCTGAATGTGTTGTGCTTCACTTTCTCTAATATTTTAATGTTTCCAAACACTAATTTATTTAACAATCAATTAATTATTAAAAAAATGTATTTTTAAATAAATAAATATTCTTTTCAATTGGTTGCTAAATTTTGTGTTCAATTAGGAAAAAAATACGTTAATTATGTAGCTAAAAATGGTGTAACAATCTGTGTTACTGAAGCTAAAAAAATGGTGTTACCATCTGTGTTACTACATTTACAAAAACATGTTACTACATGTGTTACTATAGTTATAAATCGTGTTACTAGAGTAGTTAGTAACACATAAGATGCATGTTACTATCAAATAATTGTAACACAATTTTCACCATATAGTAACAATGTTTATGTGTGCTAGTGGACACCACTTAGTAACACAGCCTAACGTAACACATTTCAAAATGTGTTACTATGTAGCCTAGTAACACCTTTTTGGACCTGTGGTAACACAACCGCGTGTTACCAAAGCTATGTCCTCCTGTAGTGTGTGCTGATTAGTCTGAAACTGGGCCATCTGTGCCATGACTTGGGTCATCTGAGTCAACAGCTCCGTGATTGGCGGTGGCTCAGGCGGGTTGTTCCTTGTTGGCGGCATCCTGAATGGAAATGCATTTTAGCACAACAATAGAAAAGGATAGACTTGGAAACCGAAAGAGATATTATTCCGACGCATGAATAGATAACCAACAGGTACATCATCACATGTTCAAATACATCAGAATATCCAACACACCATAAATGGTTCGAATGCCAAAGGATAACTAAACATAGCTAAGAATGGATACGTCGGTACTCCCATGCTCATCACGCAGGACGGCGGCTAGGAGTACGGCGAGAGGTACGGTGAGGAGCACGCCCACGAAAGTAGGTAGAACGACGATCCACGTAGATCTGACGTGGTCTGAGAGTGACTCTGGGTGTGGTGAAGTACATAGCGTCGACTCCCTATGCTCTAAAGCGTGGAAGCCCAGTGTAACCAGCACCAAGGTTAAGGAGTGGACCTCTGATCGGCTCGTAACCTCCAGCATATGGCAGACGACGACCAACTGGCTGATCGAAACGTGCAAAGCGCTCGTCTCCAACAAAGTCTGTGGTGTAAGTCGCCAGACGAGTCAAAGCAAGGTAGAGCTGCTCTCTGACTGAAGCCAACTCCTGAGATAGTGTGCTGGCAACTGCGTCACTGTGCCTCACAAACTGAGCGGTGGTGTGCAGCCTGGTGTTATCATGCTCTTAGACATCCAAGTTGTCATAGAGAGTGAAGTGAGCTCCCTCCGAAGTGATGTACCCACGGGGGATGTGGCGATAGATAGAATCGTCAAATCCCCAGTAGTCAGCACGAAGGACGGTGAGACTCACATAAGCTGCCTGCTGCACATCCATATCCACTGTGGAACCTACTGCCTCGTAGCGGTGGACTATGCTCATGCCATCATCTGACAGAATGTAGACGATAGCCTGGTAGTAGGTCTGGTCAAACTCTCGCTGCTGCTCGTAGACCTGGTACTCTGGTGCCCAACGGAACCCCAGAAAAGTGACCATGTCTCTCAGCATCTCCGGATAATCGGCAGTGCTCTCGCAACGAGTCATACGAACCACCTGCGGGTAGAACCTGAGATCCATCTGCAGATGATCGGGGAAGTTTTGATTAGACGCCGGTAGAAGAACTGAAGTGGCAAGCAACAACAAGGTTTCAACGGACGAAAAGGATGTTGAGAAGAACAGGATATCGAAGCAACATCGGGAAACACGAGACCAAACACTCCTGAGGTACTACGGAAAACCCATCCGGGCTTCTAAAGGATAAATATCTACTGCTTAAGGAATAGAGGATTTTCTTCCAGGGCTTACACGCCTCCGTTCTCAATCGTGAGTAGGCAACATGATAAATCATGTCACAACCACCTCCATTCCTATGGTCTAGTAGATATAACTATCCTAGAGAAACCAGGATACGTGAAATCCTAACTTGAAAGTTTAGATGAGAAGAGAAAACAACGTTGCACTTCCTTACCAGAAAAGGGAGGGTGGGTGGGGAAAGAAATAAAAGAACAGAATTCCTACTCTCACGTTTCATTTTTCCTATATAGCTACAAAATAGTTTCTAGACTCAACTGCGACCAGTAAAAGGGATCCTACAGGCAGACAGGCTCTGATACCATTTGTCGCACCCGGACTTCTAGAGGATACTCACAGTCCGCTGAACAGTAGAACAAATGGCTTACGGGGCATACCGGCACCCGCATCTCAATATGAGCAGGCCAACACGTAAATGTGTGACAACCATTCTCTACTATCCATCGTCTGCGTAAACCATCCCATAGAAATCCGACTACTTCCATTGACGTACTTCATAACATACACACATGGTACGTCAACGGCATTTGAACAAGTGATATCACAACATATCTATAAGACACAAAAGATTGAAATAAGTTGCAAATAGCTCTCACTAGAGCAGAGATAGCAAATACAATCATCCAGAGGACACATGTCCCAACAATTCATCATTACATCACAGCGGAAGCATCCAAAAGGTCTGGTTACAGACAAGATCCAAATAGGCCTTAGAGTCCGGAAACGAAAAGACGGAGCCCATCCACGATGTCTCGGATCCTGCCCGGGTCCGCTATCTACTCGTCAGCAGCCTCGTCATACTCCACGTAGTAGCCAACATGGGGATCCTCGGAAACGTAGTCTGCGGAAACCACAGCCCCAAAGGGGTCAGTACAGACAAGTACTGGCAAGCAAGACTCACAAGATACCAAAGTGTACCCGGCAACACCAAGTACAGATGCTTTGGGTTCAACGGAAGAATAGGTGATACAACAAGTGCGGCAGCAGGCTGTTCTAACCAACTACAGAAACATGCTACAACTTCCGGCTAAAAGAAGGGGATA
Organism: Alopecurus myosuroides; assembly: GCA_028641055.1. Classification (NCBI taxonomy): domain Eukaryota; kingdom Viridiplantae; phylum Streptophyta; class Magnoliopsida; order Poales; family Poaceae; genus Alopecurus; species Alopecurus myosuroides. The sequence goes on along the minus strand of CM054063.1, from coordinate 296,980,466 downwards.
AGATAGCGTATCGTAACCAACTACCACTATCCTCAAACAACCCATCCTGGATCTCGCCCCTTATCCAAAGAAGCAATCCGAGGATAACTCACACAATTGGATTAATGATGGTTCAAGTTATTGTGTTAATAAGACTATTACTAGTCAAATTGTTAGTCATTAGGTGTAAGTTGTCTGAGTACTTGTTAGCCAATACTTTCACCAAGTCATCCATAACCGCGGACAACACGGCTTCTCGAGAAGATTTAACCCTGCAGGGATGCACCAATTTGGCCGTACACGTAAGAATAACCCGCCAGATGGAATGGCCCTTCCACCAAGCGGGGCACTCAACACAACTCAACTCTTCTTCGCATCAAGCCCAAAGAACCCCGTGCAATTTTGCGCACGGCTAATCAAGCCCCACGAAGAAAAGGGGACCCTCATAGCACTCTAAGAACGTGTCTCCCTAAATGCCGACTACAAAAGTTTCCACCCTGGCCTCGGGTTCGTACCTGCATATGCGTGCGGCAAATGGAAAACCCGAACTAAATGAGGCGATTTGGACGAGATGCGAATCGAATCAAATTGAGGGGGGCGCCCATACACGCTTCCCACATGCGGTTAGTGCACTCATCATGGATCAGTAGACAAGACCCTTTTCCTAATTAGGGTCGACACTAGCAGGCCTCAAAACCACGCCGGGCCTCCTGCCGGTGCCTTATCATCAAATTATTATTACCCATAACATTAACATGATTGTTGTTTAAACATCGAGCCCCAGAACATAATAAATAAGGTAACAGAAATAACGGACAACAGACTCGAGCAGTAACAACCCTAAGTATGCTAGTAAGACACAGGCAACAAGCAATGGGGTTATAGGTGTGGAGGATAGGCTATTTCAAGGTTACATGATAACATGTGATAGGTTCGGAACACAAGCAACGAATCTTAAGGCTAGCAGAATAGACAACGGAAAAGTATCGATATCCAGTGTGGAAAGGACACAATGGTTCAGGTGAGTGAATACTTGCCTGCAAACTCAGTAGCCTGGTACTGAGCTAACTCCTCAGAAGTAGTGTTGTAAACCTCGTCTGTCTCAACGTCGTCGTCTATTCGAGAAGAAGCAAACAAACAACGCAGAGAGACAAACAATCAATAACATGGCATAATGCACAATCATGCGATGATGCATGGCAATTTAATTGATGCATCAAAATAAGCTAGTTGACATGATAACATGTTTAAATGGACCCATATGCAATTTGGATTGCATATGGAAAGCCCATGAATTAAGGTTGGATTAAATGATCTACAACTAATCATCATGTGTAAGTGAATTAGCATGATGCATGGATGAGGGAAACAATGAGAAAACAACAATAGATTCAATTTGAAAAGGTGTTTACCAAGTTTGAAATTTTATTTATTAAGTTATGAAAAATTGGCTCCTTAAAGGAGTTACACAAGCATTTGTTGTTTTCACCAATTTTAATTGTTCAAAATAAATAACAAAATTCATATTTAGAAAAAACACCAAATTTTAGGTGGAATACATGTTTCATTTGTTGAAAAAGGAATTAAAATGAATTAATTATGAATTAAACAAGTTTAAACAAGATTTAAATGGATTTAATTTAAGTATGAATTTATTTGAATTTTTATTTATTCAAAACATTAAATAAAATTCATATTTGAAAAGTTTATAATTTTCTGGTTTGAAAACATATTTTATATGTTCAAAAAGAATTTAATTTGACCAAGTTATGAATTTAGCAATTTTAAATGAATTAAACAAGGTTTAAATTATTTAACCAATTTTAATTATTCAAAATAGGAAACAAAGTTTTTATTTGAAAAGGTGGTTCAATTTTGCATGGAAAACATATTTTATATGTGCCATTTAAATTAAATTTGAATTAGTTATGAATTTGACCAAATTTGAAATGAGTTGTTTGAATTTGAATTTTGAAAACATTTGAAATGTTCAAAACAGAAAACAAATGATTTAATCATGTAGAGAATTAAATTTGGTACAGGAAACATATTTTATTTATATTATTTGGATTTGAAATTCAAAAGTTATTTGTGTTTTGAAACCAGGGACTATTCTGTAAATAATATGGACTTAAATTAAAAAGAAAAAGGGGCAGAATGAAAACCACCTCGCAGTAGCCCAGCCTAGGCCACTGACGAGGGGGCCCTGGGCCACGGTGGCGCCTAGGTGGCGTGCGGAGTCGCTGACAGGGGGCCCTACCTGTCAGCTAGCGTGGCGAAAAAGGGGTGGATTTTATCCCGCGAGGCGAGGGATCGATCCCGCGACCGCGGGCGCGTGCGCACGGGGCGTTGCCACAGCGCTGGCTGCTGTTTCTTGTCAGTATAGCAGCGCGCGGGGGGATAAGTTTCAGTTAGCGTGCGCTAACTGAAACTGAACAAGGTTCAGTTAGCGGCCGCCGGCGGCGAGCTGCTGCTGCTCGTGGCTGCTGCTCGAGTGCGCAAGGGCGGTGTGCGGTGAGCGTGCGGTGTGCGCGTGCAGAGAGGAGAGAGAGGGGAAGGGGGTGGTGCTCACCACCGTTGAAGATGAAGCAGAGGCTCGACGGTGACTGTCGACGGCGGCGACAGCGACAAGGATGGCGGCGAGGATCCAGGGGCTCCCAGGCTCTGCTGAGGTGTCGAGGAGAGAGGTGGCCGTGCGGAGGTTCGTTTCCCGTGCCTAACCTGCGAGGAGGAGGGCCATAGCTCCGACGATCACCGGAGATTCAGTGCGGTGGTGGTGGTGTTCAGAGGTGGAGGTGGTGCAGAGACAGAGAACAGCGGGAGAGAGGAGAAACGACGGCGGCGAGAGGGAGAAAGGAGGGAGGAGAGCTAGGGCACGGGGAGGAGCTCGTGGACGAGGTTAAAAGGAGGGGGAGGAGGAGCTGCTGGCCGTTCCTCCCTCTGCAGCTCGACGTGGACACCCCCGATGGGGTGCCGTACAGAGGTTAGGGGCGAAGGGGTAAGCAGGCTGTGCTGGTGGGCTGGGCTCAGCCCACTGGCCTGCCCTCTCCCCTCTCTGTTACTTTTTTTTGTTTTTCTGTTTATTGATCCTGTTTTTTTTTTGCAGAAATAGAAAAGGAAGAAAAAGGAGAGAAAAAGGAAGGTTTTTAGGGGGTTTAAATTTTTGGAAATTTTTATAGTTTGGTTATTTCAAAAGGCCAGCTGTGCAAGTGTTGGTTTTCAAAAATTTGAATTTTGGTTGCTGTTTGTAAATTCAACTGGATTTGAGTGAAACATTGGTATGATTAAATTATTGAAATTTAAGCAATTCAATAGTTTGAACTTTATCTATATTGGAAACAAAATGATGTTTTGATTTGAACTTTTATTTGGAAAATTGTAACAGAACAAGTATGAAACAAAATATTTGAATTTTGGTTTGGAAATTCAAATGGAAAACAAAGAAAAACAAATGCAAAACTTATGATGACATGATGCAAAACATAATTTAACAAAAAGCAAACATTCTAAAGGTTATTTTTCATACTTGGGATGTTACATTGACGAAGAAGGGAATGCCTTGGGCATCCCCAAGCTTAGATGCTTGAGTATCCGTAGAATTCTATGGGATGAACCATGGGGTCATCCCCAAGCTTTGATCTTGCACTCTTCTCGATCACATTATATCGCCCTCTTCTCTTGACCCTTGGAAACTTTCTTCACACCACACTCAAAGAGTAATTCACATTAGAGGGTTAGTGAAACTATAAAAAATCCATGGGTTCTGCATGGGAAACTGTGATATTGATACTTTTAAACATTAGCTACATCCACTAATGTTTTGTGAAGCAAAGAAATCCAGTTGACATCGTCTAAGAGCAAATGCAAGAAAAATGGCAGAATCTGCCAAAACCAGAACAGTCTGTAAAGACGGATTTTTTTGGGGCACTTATGTTGCTCAGATCGAAAAAATTAAAGAACAAAAAAGTTTCGGAATTAGCTGAGGAATAAGGACAAAAAATTTCAGTTCATTCGGATCTTTCTATATTTTATACGATGTTTTACGGTGCACAGTAGAAATGTGTTTCCTGCGCAGAAATCCAAAACCAACTCCAACTCTCGCCAGAAACTTCACTTGGCACAACTAAAACATGAAAATAAAGATACAAAGGAGTTTCTACAGAAGTATAAAACCCCTTGACTCAAAGAAAACAGAAAAAAACAAACAAAAAATAAAACCACGGGTTATCTCCCAAGAAGTGCTTTTCTTTAACGCCTTTTTGCTAGGCCTAAAAAAGTGGATTCACGTGTTTTCAAGTGAAGAAGCATCCAAATCAATAATTTCCTCAAAAACACCAATTGTAGCAATGGGTACCATAGACACCCCGGAATATGATTCAATATGTAAATCACTTTTAGTTTCACTAAAAGTTTTATTAATTTTAAGCACATTAGGGGATTTTGGTTTAGGCACCTTGGGGACATATTTTTTTCTCTCTTTCCCATAGAAGGTTTATCCCTCTTAAACTTAAGAGAAGAAAAAATGGAGATTAAATTTTCCATAGCCTCCTCTAATTTACCAATCCTCATATTTTTACTATCATGGATATTGCTAGCTTCTAAAACAGTAGTTCTCTTGTTGATACTTACTATTGATTCATTAACTTTGCAAGCATTATCAAGGAAATTTGACAATTTTTTCTCCATATAGTTTAGCTTTTTAATAACATCAACTAAGTGATCTCAGTTTTAACAACCTTAGTAGGCGGTGTTCCAACTAATCTTTCAATTAAATTACAGGCTTCCAAAGCAGGTGTTCCCAGCAAATTACCGCCTGTAAGAGTGTCTAGAACATACCTATACCCGCTAGTAATGGCAACATAAAAATTCCTAAGAAGGATTAAAGTGGAATATTTCTTAGTGCACCTATGATGAGCATCACTTATTCTATACCAAGCATCCTTTAAACTTTCTCTACCTTGTTGTTTAAAAGAACGAACCTCAACTTCAGGAACACTCATTTTAGCAAGACTAAAAACAGGATAAAAACTACAACTAGAATAAGAGCTATTTTTGTGTGTGTTTTTGATAAACAGAAGCAAACAAGACAAAACAAAACAAACTAAGCAAAACAAAAACAAAGTAAAGAGATTGGAAGTGAGAGACTCCCCTTGCAAAAATTCTCTTCCTCCCCGGCAACGGCGCCGGAAATTAGCTTGATGCGCGTGTAACACACGTAGTTTGGGAGACCCCAAGAGGAAGGTATGAAGATCACAGTAGCAAGTTTCCCTCAGAAAGAAACCAAGGTTGAATCGACCAGTAGGAGAAAAGAGTAACTTCAGAAGGTTGATACAGATGAGATGGCACAGAGAACTACCGGTTCAAAATCAACATGAAACCTACACAACACAAAAATTGTGAGGACCGGAACTAAACTTCCAGACCCCCTGTGTTCTCATGTCAATCCCAAGATCAATGTTGACAACACAGCGAAATGAATACCATTGCAGAACGTCCGAAAGTAAAATTATTACAATGTTTGAATAGCAATAGACACATAGTATAATGTCTTGTGACATTTTATTACAATCAGAAATCTTAGCGGAATAAAAAAAAAATGCGAAGTGACTCCATCTCAGCCACAGGCAGTCGATGTAGTCCACGAGGCCTCACTCTTCAGCGTCGTCGTAGTAGTCGTAGTCGTCTCCTTCGTAGTAGTTCTCTGAACGATAAACAAAGCAATGCAATGAGTACATTAACATAATGTACTCAGCGTGCCCCCTCTATGCAAGACCTATAATATCTACATGTGGCTTCAAAGGAAGGCTGTATGGTTCTTTTGCATAAAAGCCAATTTTATTTCACAAGGCCATAATATATTTGTTAAAAGTGATTTTAGATGAAAAACATGTTTTGTATTCGGTGGGGTTTTTCTCATCAAAGTGAGTGTCATCGACACCTCACAATATCAATAGAATTCTAGGATAGGGGTAGAGGGAAGTAGCAAAACAGGTTCCTGTATGTCAAGAAGGATTCATGTGTCGTCCATGACCGTGGACAAAACGGCTATTCGAATAGTTTTACTCTGCAGAGGTGGTACACTTTACCCACATGTCACAATCTTCCTTGTTGCAACCAGCCGTCGCTAGTATAGCAATCGGAATCTCGTGACGAGGTCTTTTAGCTAGATCCCCCAAAGATGTGACATGCCCACCGGGTCTGGCCCGGTACTGAGAGTATGTCCCCAAACCGTTCCCCCCATCTGTGCCGAAGGTTCTCCCGTAGGTAGACACCTCATCTGCGGTACGGCGACATCGACACCTAAGGCTGACTAACCGACTTGACCAAGCCAGTGCCCATATAGCATGTGGTTGTACGGTGGTCACAATCTTCAAATCCAAGACTTATTAGGCCCTTATGCGGCACGGACGACGGACTACTCCCTCCAGCTGGTGAAGGGTTGCCAATCGCTCCGTCAATATTCTGATTCAGCTGCCGCCCGCGCCATGTTTAGATGGTAAGTTTCACCCAGTGTAGAAGAGAGAGTAGAGGAAGCAACAATGGCTCATCGGCCTAGCTCAACGAGCCCAATAAGTTCAAAAGGTGTTTGTGACCCGAGGGTCAACCAATTCCTCCGAAGAGGCAAGATGAAGATATCCTACTTATTACTGAGCATGGCTAAGCATTTCTACTCTACATGAATACTATATAATTTCTACTCAGGGTATCAAGTACAAGGCGACAACATATCAGGCTAGTGTGTCAATCGACACGCTAGTAATTTGAATAAAATAGCATGCATAGTTTTAAAACAACAAAATAGTGCCCCTTTTAAAAACATAGGATAAAACATGAGAGAGGGGGGGGGGGGCATGCCTTCGTTGTTGAACTCTTGCTCTTCACCTCCTTGATCGTGATCGTAATCCTCTCCGCTCCCTAATCGTCGATCCAAGCAAATGAAATTCAAATAAATAAAAACAATATGAAAAATTAAGATTCCAACGAAGAAATGCCGAATAAAATCCAAAGAAGGCTAGCAAGGCTCAAATGGTTCAAGGTCGTTTGGTCGATCTACCGTTTCCAACCTAATAATAACATTTTCAGAAAATACAATATTTATATAAAATAGCCACTGTATGTGGTATAGTATTAGCATGCAATGCACTACGTTTTACCAAAATGATCGCAACTTCTTATGTGACAACAAAGCATGGCAGTGACTATCCTATACTCACGTCACATCAACAACCAACAAGAACACATCAACCTATTATAAACAATACTAGGTATGAACTAGTAAACATGTAAACACTACTATAATTAAGTTAAGCATCCAAACATACAAGTATTCAAGTGAAAAACAACAAGAATGGTCCAGCTAGGAGTAATTAAACCATTCAAAACAGTAGCTAATGATATACAAAAAAAAACATATGAATACATTATACTAATTCAATCAATGGTCAAACAAGGCAATGCTAAGAATTTTTAAGTAAAGATATAACTAAGATCTAAACTACACAACTATGCAATAACAAACTAGATAATAAACCTACTCTAGCGTACCAGCATGCAATTACTAGTGAAGTGTATGAACAACACCAAAGGCTCTTCTAACAGTGAACAACTAATTAACAGTAGCAAGACTATATAGAGAACAACTTATATAATTCTACCAAATAAATCTATAGCTAGCCATAAGCAAAGTCATGGTATGACTACACTAGAAACTCCTACGTACTAGAATGCATGGAAACAGTACCTATGCATATAAAGAGAACAAGCACAAGTCTACATGCTCACACGGATGCATCAAGTCTAACAGAATTTACATACATGGTTTAAAATAATTTTGTAAAATCTCCTAGATATTGGAAGACTAACATCACCGCTGGATTCCTATAGAGGTTTGGCACAAATTCTATAAAAGGTTGGCATCATTCCGAGGTGTGGAAGGCAGGTTAACACGCGAATGCCATCGGTGGCATCCGGTTCATACGGCCGCGTTGTCAACTAGAGATATATGGCTGGAAACTATGTCTAGCAGATAGGCATTCGTGAGTCTAACATGGTGGTGTAAGGAAATTTGCTAATTCTCACCGAGCTTGCCGCAGTAGTCCCGGAAAGTCGATGAACTCGACAACTGGACGCGTGAACTGCGACGTGTGCGATGAACGGATCGAACTTCTAGCTTCGGGAATGGAACCTCCTCGTCCTCGCGCACCTATTGGCGCAGCAGCTCGGCCTTCCGTGATCGGAGTCGCCGGGAATAAGGGACGAGTGTTCGTCGGAGCTCCGACGAGTTTGGGTCGAGGGAGAGCCTAATGCTCTGGTGGCGATGGGAGCTGGAAAGGAGAGGAATGGGCGACTAGATGCTTGATATAGGGAAGGGAATCACAGCTTTGATGAGGCAAGTAATCGGAGTTGATTGCTGGAAAGAAACGGACGCAGCAGTTTCCAAATTCATTGAGGAACCCTTTTACTGCTCCTGTGCATGCGGAGAAGAAAGGAAGGGGCAGAGCCGAGCGTTTCCTCGGGGTAGCGTGATGTGCTGAGCTGTTCCGTGCATAGGTACGATTCTGCTCTTGGACTTTGTTCCGTGTGTGCGCGCGTACGAATCGAATTGGCTTGGCCTGTGGAAGTGGTCTAGTATGCTAGCACGGTAGAGTTCGTGGCCTGATGCGGTTGCTGCTAGGTAAGCAAAGAAGTAACAAGAGAAGAGAGAGAACGTACGGCTCAGCTTCTGTACGTCTACACGTCAAGGAAATAAGGAGAGGAAGAAACAAAATAATATGAAAAAAATAAAGAATAAAAGGCTAAGAGAAAAGACTTGGTGCGTCAGTGCATGTACGTACAAGAATTAGGCCAATGTATTGGCATGCACGTGCATGTGCCATGCATAGCTAATCAAACAATGTGTGTCTATATCTAAAGGCCAAAACCGAATAGAGAAATTTGGAGAAAAAAATTACAAATCAAGAGCAAATGAAAATAAGCACTCAAACTCTTGTTTTAAATATCTAATTAATTATGTTGAAAATTAATATTATTAACTCTGAATAAAATATTTATTTTATTTATTTGTCGCAACATCCTTTGTTTTTAGAAAGAAAAAAAAATTAACCCGTAAAAAAAAATCGGATGTTACAAATCTACCCACCTTAAAAAGGAATCACGACCCCGTGATTCGGCCTAAGAGAAAAGATTCGGAAACTCCTTCCGGAGAGCATCTTCTCGTTCCCATGTTGCTTCTTCCTCGGAGTGGTTACTCCACTGAACTTTGCAAAATTTGATCACATTCCTTCTAGTTGTCCTGACCTTCTCATCCAGAATTTTCACAGGGTGTTCTTCATAAGTCAAATCATCTTGAACTTCTATGATGTCTAAAGAAGTCTTCCGAGCCTCTTCTTCTGGCTTATCAAAACATTTCTTCAGCTGAGACACGTGGAACACGTTATGCACATTTAACAACTTTTCAGGAAGTGCCAACTCATAAGCAACTTCCCCACGTCGAGCGGTGATTGCAAAGGGGCCAATGTAGCGGGGTGCCAACTTGCCCTTGATTCCAAAACGGCGCATTCCACGAAGCGGGGATACCTTCAAGTACACGTCGTCGCCAATCTTGAAAGCTAAATCGTGACGACGTCTATCGGCGTATACTTTCTGTCTAGATTGTGCAGCTCGCAGCCTCTCTTGAATCATCTTCACTTGCTTATCAGCTTCCTCTAGCGTGTCGGGTCCAAAGACTTGGTTTTCTCCCACCTCATGCCAGTTAAGCGGGGTACGACACTTCCGTCCATACAACGCTTCAAAGGGGGACATCTGTAGACTTGCCTGAAAACTATTATTGTAAGAGAACTCTGCATAAGGCAAACTCTTATCCCAAGTGCGCTTACAGGTTAACGCACATGCCCGGAGCATGTCTTCCAAAATCTGGTTCACTCTCTCGGTCTGTCCATCAGTCTGGGGATGGTAAGCGGTGCTAAAATTCAACTTTGTGCCAAGAACTTCATGTATCTTCTTCCAGAATCTTGACGTGAATTGAGTACCTCGATCAGACACAATCTTCTTAGGAACTCCATGAAGACAAACAATTCTGGCCATGTATAACTCAGCCAATTTCTCGCCCTTATAAGTAGTTTTCACTGGGATAAAGTGAGATGACTTGGTCAATCGATCTACGATGACCCAAATAGAATCATATCCTGACGATGTCCTCGGTAGTCCTGTGATAAAGTCCATTCCAATTTCTTCCCATTTCCATTCAGGAACCTTGAGTGGTTGAAGTAATCCTGCAGGCTTTTGATGCTCCGCTTTGACCCTTCGGCATATGTCACACCTTGATACAAACTCAGCAATTTCCCGTTTCATGCTAGACCACCAGAAGCTAATTCGAAGATCATGATACATCTTCGTACTTCCGGGGTGAATGGAGTAAGCTGACTCGTGCGCCTCTTTCATGATTGAATCCTTAAGTTCTTTTTGGTCTGGCACTAATAGACGGTCTCGGAACCAAATATTCCCCTTTTCATCCTCCTTGTAATTAGGTGCTTCTCCCGACTTAATCTTTTCTCGGATCTCTTCGATCCCCTTGTCATTTTTTTGGGCCTCTCTGACTTGATCTTCTAGAGTAAACTTGACTTCTAACACATCCTCATTCTCAGCAAGACTCACATTTAGATTTAACTTTCTAAATTCCTCATGCAGTTCTGGTTGAGATTCTTGAATCATTAGGTTATTGCAATAAACCTTTCTGCTCAACGCATCAGCTACGACATTAGCTTTACCCGGATGGTAGTTTACACCAATATTGTAATCCTTGATCAACTCTAGCCATCTCCTTTGCCTAAGGTTTAAATCCGGTTGAGTGAAAATATATTTTAAGCTCTTATGATCTGTGTATACCTCACAACGGTTACCAATAAGGTAATGCCTCCAAATCTTCAAAGCATGAACTACAGCAGCCAGTTCTAAGTCGTGTGTTGGATAGTTCAACTCATGGGAGCGTAACTGCCTCGATGCGTAGGCCACTACTTTGCCTTGCTGCATGAGTACACAACCCAATCCTTGCTTAGAAGCATCGCAATATACTTCAAAATCCTTTCGAATATCCGGTAGTATCAACACTGGAGCAGATGTTAATCTTCTCTTGAGTTCTTGAAAACTAGTTTCACACGCTGGTGTCCACTCAAACTTGTTCTCCTTCTTGATTAACTGGGTCATAGGCCTTGCGATTCTTGAAAAATCTTCAATGAAGCGGCGGTAGTATCCCGCAAGTCCAAGGAAACTGCGTATCTCTGACACATTCTTTGGTTGCTTCCAACTAAGTACTGATTCCACTTTAGCTGGGTCCACTGCTACTCCTTCTGCTGATATAACATGACCAAGGAAGTCCACTTGCTTCAACCAAAACTCACACTTACTAAACTTGGCATAGAGTTGATGTTCCCTAAGCCTTTCGAGAACAATCCGAAGATGTTTCTCATGTTCTTCCTCATTACGAGAGTAAATCAACACATCATCAATGAATACCACTACGAACTTGTCTAGATATTCCATAAATACTTTGTTCATGAGATTCATGAAGTAAGCTGGGGCATTCGTGAGTCCGAATGACATCACAAGAAATTCATACAGACCATATCGAGTGATGAATGCTGTCTTGGGTATATCTTCTGGTCGAATCTTTAGCTGATGATATCCCGACCTCAGATCTATCTTGGAAAATACAGAAGCTCCCTTCAACTGATCAAATAAGTCATCGATCCTCGGTAAAGGATACTTATTCTTGATGGTTACTTCATTCAGGGCACGATAATCCACACACATGCGCATGGTACCGTCCTTCTTCTTCACAAACAATACCGGTGCTCCCCAAGGTGAGGTGCTCGGTCTAACATATCCCTTCTCTAGGAGTTCTTCGATTTGTTTCTTCATTTCTGCTAGTTCATTTGCCGGCATTCTATATGGTCTCTTTGCAATCGGAGCAGTGCCAGGTGTCAACTCAATGGCAAACTCTATCTCACGGTCTGGTGGTAAGCCTGGTAACTCATCTGGGAACACGTCTGCGTATTCCTTAACCACCCGAACATCTAACATATTGGTCTCCTTCAGGCTATTTAGCAGGCTATCCGCTGCAGATTGGGGTGCTAACTCGGGCTTGTAGTCCACCACAACTCCATCATCACTGGTTAATGATACAGCTCTAAGCCCACAATCTATCATAGCTTTGTGTTTCCCTAACCAATTCATGCCCAAAATGACATCTAACCCTTTTGATTCTATCACAATGAGGTTTGCTAGGAAATCCACCCCTTCTATGGTTATTAACACTTTAGGGCATCTTAAACCCGTTCTAAGAATTCCCCCGGGTGAGTGTATTGCCATTGCTCGACTCATACCCTCAGTTTTCAAATGATATTTTTCGGCAAATTGCTTGGAAACAAACGAATGGGAAGCTCCAGAATCAAAAAGTACTGAACCATAACATGAGTTGATTGGAAACATACCAAGAACAACATCTGGTGCTTCCTGAGCTTGCTCAGCCGTGATGTGGTTAACTCGACCATGTCCTGGTTGTCCTGACGCCTGGGGTGCGCCTCCTGGGGTACTCAGTATCCCTCGTCCACGTCCTGCGGCTGGTGTCTTAGTTGCAGTGCCCAAGTTAAACTTCACTGGTGTCGGCCCCGTGTTCTTCTTGCTGGGACATGCAGTAGCAAAGTGGCCCTCTCCACCGCAAGAGTAGCAATTCTTTCCAGCAGTGTTGGCATGATTTCCTCCGACTTCAGCTCTCGGAGTGCGATATGCACTGGGCTGAAAGTTACTGTTAGGCCTTGTTGGCTTTGAAGTTGCTCCACGGTAACCTGGGTGAACAATACTCTTCTGGCGCGAGCTACCAGCCCCATGGTGACTCTGTGGTGCTTTCCGCTTGCGGTGCTCCTCAAGTTCTTTCTTTGAGTTCTCCTGAAGGATAGCCTTATTGACAAGGCTTTGAAAATTGGCGAAGTCATGTGAGACCAATCTATCCTTTAGTCCTGGATTCAACCCTCTCAGAAACCTAGCAGTCTTGTCCGCCTCAGTGGGAATATCTGCTTTCCCATAGCGAGAGAGCCGGGTGAAACGGTCCCAATACTCAGAAACAGACATCTTCCCTTGGGTGAGAGCTCGAAATTCATCTCTCTTCAGCTCCATGAGACCAGCAGGAATGTGCGCCGTGCGAAAAGCCTCTGAAAATTCATCCCAAGTGATTCCCTCAACATCATCATGTGCTTCACAATAGTTCTCCCACCAATCTCCGGCTACACCACTGAGTTGGTGCGCCGCAAACTTCACACGGTCTTGAACATTGACACTAACCAAATTCAGCTTCCGTCGGATGTCCTTCAGCCAATCATCCGCCTCTATGGGGTCAGCTGATCCAGCAAAAGTCGGTGGCTTTGTTCTCATGAACTCCGCTAGCTTTGAAGGTGGCGGCGGCTGGTTCTGGTTTTGATTCTGATTGTGGTTTTGATTTGCTAGGTTAGCAGCAAGTTGTTGCAGCAGTTGTGTTTGCATAAACATCAGTTGCGCCATGTCAGGTGGCGGAGGTGGTGGCGGCATGTCCTCTTCATTCTCTGTATCGGTGTCCGTGTCATGAACTTCTCCCTCCACAAAGTTCTCTTCAAACGCTGGTCCGCGACCGCGACCACGTCCACGTCCACGTCCTCCGCGACCACGACCTCGGTTTCCGTTCATCCTGTTTCCGTTCAAAGTTAGGATATACGAGAGGGAAAGGAAAAAAAAAACTAACCCCAAACCAACATGCAAATGCAATAGGAACCAAGTAAAATGAAGAACCAAGGAAAATATTCCAGAAGAAAAATCACACACGTGAGTTCAAATTTAGTAGTAGCTATACCACAAGTATGAGTCGGTATAGTCCACTACTTAGCACACATATATAGTAGAAAATAGCTAATCGTTTCTCACTTATTAAATAAATAAAAACTGGTGGACTCTCTCATGGTTTGCTACACTACTCGTCCAGGTAGCCAAACATCTCAGGCCCTGCATACGGCTGCGCAGGTGCTGGTACAAAGTGCAGCTCAAAGGAAGGCTCGGCAGCTTCAGCTTCTGGTGTTGCAGGAATCATCTCTTCTGGCTCGGTCTCCTCATCTGGCTGGTCGTCCTGCTCACGCTGTGCCGACCGTGCAACTGGAAGAGCGAGCGGCGACGGCGGTGGTGGTGGCGCAATCGCCCGTCGTGTAAGGCGACGCTTCTTCGCCGGAACTCGAAGACGCCCGTGATACAGTATCCTCCGCCGTGGCGCACGAGATACAGTGTCCTGCGGCACCTCCTCCTGTGCCTCGCCCACGATCATAGTCCCTGTAGTAGCTTCCGCCATGTGCGCGGCGGTGATGGCCTCTTCAGCAGCAGTCTCAGCAGCCTCACGTGCAGCATTAGCAGCAGCTAAAGCTGTGTTGGCTTCCATTAGCATTTCCTCCAACCTCGCAGCTTGGTCCTGGTAGTGGTGGTGCAGGTGACGTGATTCCTCCAACATGGATGCAGTGGCGACCAAGCGACGCTCTAGTCCAAAGTTGAGAGATGACATGCGGATGAGTGTAGGGTTGTCTTCTTCCTGGTATCTCATGTTCTGACGCAGCAGTCCTCCATCCTCTCTATAAGCGAAGTAACGGAATGGCGTGTAGCGCAGTTCAGCTTGGTAAGTCCCCGCCATCTGCTGCATCGCCCGATGAATAACGTGAATGGTAGCATCCTCAAAGTCCTCTCCATCAGCTGTAAACTGGTGACCTCTGGTTCCCGGGCCGCGTCCACGTCGTGCCAGATTGGGGTACACTACAAGGGTGACTCGGATCAGTTCTTCATTCCAGATAGTCCGGACAGTGTGTCCAGTCGCTTCTGGGTCACGGTCATAACCTAATTGCGATAACATGTCACGAAACTGCTGTCCAAGGTTGCCGAACTCCTCAATCCGACGAGTCGAAGGTACTGCCATCTACGCACATTTGAATAAGAAGAGAATAATTAGGAACAATAGAAAAAAATTATCATATAAAAGAAATGCAAATAAGAGAGACAAGACACAGGAATAAAATATTTCCTTTTTATAATATATTCTTTTAATTAACATATGTACTAAAGGCTTTCCATTTCTAGCTAAAGCCACGTGACTAGGTCGACGTCGGCTCTGATACCACTTCTGTGAGGACCGGAACTAAACTTCCAGACCCCCTGTGTTCTCATGTCAATCCCAAGATCAATGTTGACAACACAGCGAAATGAATACCATTGCAGAACGTCCGAAAGTAAAATTATTACAATGTTTGAATAGCAATAGACACATAGTATAATGTCTTGTGACATTTTATTACAATCAGAAATCTCAGCGGAATAAAAAAAAAATGCGAAGTGACTCCATCTCAGCCACAGGCAGTCGATGTAGTCCACGAGGCCTCACTCTTCAGCGTCGTCGTAGTAGTCGTAGTCGTCTCCTTCGTAGTAGTTCTCTGAACGATAAACAAAGCAATGCAATGAGTACATTAACATAATGTACTCAGCGTGCCCCCTCTATGCAAGACCTATAATATCTACATGTGGCTTCAAAGGAAGGCTGTATGGTTCTTTTGCATAAAAGCCAATTTTATTTCACAAGGCCATAATATATTTGTTAAAAGTGATTTTAGATGAAAAACATGTTTTGTATTCGGTGGGGTTTTTCTCATCAAAGTGAGTGTCATCGACACCTCACAATATCAATAGAATTCCAGGATAGGGGTAGAGGGAAGTAGCAAAACAGGTTCCTGTATGTCAAGAAGGATTCATGTGTCGTCCATGACCGTGGACAAAACGGCTATTCGAATAGTTTTACTCTGCAGAGGTGGTACACTTTACCCACATGTCACAATCTTCCTTGTTGCAACCAGCCGTCGCTAGTATAGCAATCGGAATCTCGTGACGAGGTCTTTTAGCTAGATCCCCCAAAGATGTGACATGCCCACCGGGTCTGGCCCGGTACTGAGAGTATGTCCCCAAACCGTTCCCCCCATCTGTGCCGAAGGTTCTCCCGTAGGTAGACACCTCATCTGCGGTACGGCGACATCGACACCTAAGGCTGACTAACCGACTTGACCAAGCCAGTGCCCATATAGCATGTGGTTGTACGGTGGTCACAATCTTCAAATCCAAGACTTATTAGGCCCTTATGCGGCACGGACGACGGACTACTCCCTCCAGCTGGTGAAGGGTTGCCAATCGCTCCGTCAATATTCTGATTCAGCTGCCGCCCGCGCCATGTTTAGATGGTAAGTTTCACCCAGTGTAGAAGAGAGAGTAGAGGAAGCAACAATGGCTCATCGGCCTAGCTCAACGAGCCCAATAAGTTCAAAAGGTGTTTGTGACCCGAGGGTCAACCAATTCCTCCGAAGAGGCAAGATGAAGATATCCTACTTATTACTGAGCATGGCTAAGCATTTCTACTCTACATGAATACTATATAATTTCTACTCAGGGTATCAAGTACAAGGCGACAACATATCAGGCTAGTGTGTCAATCGACACGCTAGTAATTTGAATAAAATAGCATGCATAGTTTTAAAACAACAAAATAGTGCCCCTTTTAAAAACATAGGATAAAACATGAGAGAGGGGGGGGGCATGCCTTCGTTGTTGAACTCTTGCTCTTCACCTCCTTGATCGTGATCGTAATCCTCTCCGCTCCCTAATCGTCGATCCAAGCAAATGAAATTCAAATAAATAAAAACAATATGAAAAATTAAGATTCCAACGAAGAAATGCCGAATAAAATCCAAAGAAGGCTAGCAAGGCTCAAATGGTTCAAGGTCGTTTGGTCGATCTACCGTTTCCAACCTAATAATAACATTTTCAGAAAATACAATATTTATATAAAATAGCCACTGTATGTGGTATAGTATTAGCATGCAATGCACTACGTTTTACCAAAATGATCGCAACTTCTTATGTGACAACAAAGCATGGCAGTGACTATCCTATACTCACGTCACATCAACAACCAACAAGAACACATCAACCTATTATAAACAATACTAGGTATGAACTAGTAAACATGTAAACACTACTATAATTAAGTTAAGCATCCAAACATACAAGTATTCAAGTGAAAAACAACAAGAATGGTCCAGCTAGGAGTAATTAAACCATTCAAAACAGTAGCTAATGATATACAAAAAAAACATATGAATACATTATACTAATTCAATCAATGGTCAAACAAGGCAATGCTAAGAATTTTTAAGTAAAGATATAACTAAGATCTAAACTACACAACTATGCAATAACAAACTAGATAATAAACCTACTCTAGCGTACCAGCATGCAATTACTAGTGAAGTGTATGAACAACACCAAAGGCTCTTCTAACAGTGAACAACTAATTAACAGTAGCAAGACTATATAGAGAACAACTTATATAATTCTACCAAATAAATCTATAGCTAGCCATAAGCAAAGTCATGGTATGACTACACTAGAAACTCCTACGTACTAGAATGCATGGAAACAGTACCTATGCATATAAAGAGAACAAGCACAAGTCTACATGCTCACACGGATGCATCAAGTCTAACAGAATTTACATACATGGTTTAAAATAATTTTGTAAAATCTCCTAGATATTGGAAGACTAACATCACCGCTGGATTCCTATAGAGGTTTGGCACAAATTCTATAAAAGGTTGGCATCATTCCGAGGTGTGGAAGGCAGGTTAACACGCGAATGCCATCGGTGGCATCCGGTTCATACGGCCGCGTTGTCAACTAGAGATATATGGCTGGAAACTATGTCTAGCAGATAGGCATTCGTGAGTCTAACATGGTGGTGTAAGGAAATTTGCTAATTCTCACCGAGCTTGCCGCAGTAGTCCCGGAAAGTCGATGAACTCGACAACTGGACGCGTGAACTGCGACGTGTGCGATGAACGGATCGAACTTCTAGCTTCGGGAATGGAACCTCCTCGTCCTCGCGCACCTATTGGCGCAGCAGCTCGGCCTTCCGTGATCGGAGTCGCCGGGAATAAGGGACGAGTGTTCGTCGGAGCTCCGACGAGTTTGGGTCGAGGGAGAGCCTAATGCTCTGGTGGCGATGGGAGCTGGAAAGGAGAGGAATGGACGACTAGATGCTTGATATAGGGAAGGGAATCACAGCTTTGATGAGGCAAGTAATCGGAGTTGATTGCTGGAAAGAAACGGACGCAGCAGTTTCCAAATTCATTGAGGAACCCTTTTACTGCTCCTGTGCATGCGGAGAAGAAAGGAAGGGGCAGAGCCGAGCGTTTCCTCGGGGTAGCGTGATGTGCTGAGCTGTTCCGTGCATAGGTACGATTCTGCTCTTGGACTTTGTTCCGTGTGTGCGCGCGTACGAATCGAATTGGCTTGGCCTGTGGAAGTGGTCTAGTATGCTAGCACGGTAGAGTTCGTGGCCTGATGCGGTTGCTGCTAGGTAAGCAAAGAAGTAACAAGAGAAGAGAGAGAACGTACGGCTCAGCTTCTGTACGTCTACACGTCAAGGAAATAAGGAGAGGAAGAAACAAAATAATATGAAAAAAATAAAGAATAAAAGGCTAAGAGAAAAGACTTGGTGCGTCAGTGCATGTACGTACAAGAATTAGGCCAATGTATTGGCATGCACGTGCATGTGCCATGCATAGCTAATCAAACAATGTGTGTCTATATCTAAAGGCCAAAACCGAATAGAGAAATTTGGAGAAAAAAATTACAAATCAAGAGCAAATGAAAATAAGCACTCAAACTCTTGTTTTAAATATCTAATTAATTATGTTGAAAATTAATATTATTAACTCTGAATAAAATATTTATTTTATTTATTTGTCGCAACATCCTTTGTTTTTAGAAAGAAAAAAAAATTAACCCGTAAAAAAAAATCGGATGTTACAAAAATTCACTTTGCCCCAACAAAGCAGTGAGGTTGTCAATCTCACCGGTTTTGCTGATAACAAAGAGGTTAAATGTATGGTGTGGAAAATAGTATGAGAACAATATGAAAACAGTAGAAGCAGTCGAAAGCAGTGGAAACAATGTGAAAACAGTGGAAGCAGTGTGTGTATTATAAGTATGAGAGAATAGACCGGGGTCCACAGTTCACTAGAGGTGTCTCTCCATAAAAGATAGCTAACATTCATGGTGAACAAATTACAGCTGGGCAATTGACAGATAAAGAAACATGCATGACATAAAGATTACTATGAGACTCATGCGGGCATTACAACAAAATACATATATCGTCATCCAACTGCATCTATGACAAATAATCCACCCTTCGAATATCATCCGAACAAACGTTAGGTATTAAGTTGCAAGCAACAGATAATCGCAGTAAGCAAAGTGTGTAATGTAAACAATGTAAACGAAGTAAACATCGTTGTTTTCTCTCTAATGGCAACAACACATCCTCCATCCATCACGTTTCTGTCACTTGAGCACAGATGCAAAGGAGGCATGAACCCACTATCGAGCATAAATAGTCCCTCTTGGAGTCACTAGCATCTACTTAGCTAGAGCATATACTAACAACGGAGAGCATGCAAGATCATAAATAACATACACATGAAGATAACATGATAGATTGATAATAAAAATACATAACATTCAATAATCATCGGATCCCAGCAAACACAACATGTAGCATTAGAAATAAATGATCGTGATCATGTGAGACAGCTCACAAGATCTAAACATGAGACATAAGGTGGAGAGTACAACCATCTAGCTACTACTATGGACCTGTAGTCCAGGGATGAACTACTAGCGCATCACTCCGGAGGTGGGCATGGTGGTGTAGACTATAGAGGCCCCAAACCAGATGGTCCAGAACCCCTCATATGCATACATTCACGATCCCAGGAATTCAGTCGTGAACAACATACGAATTTGGTACACAGATACATTATCCATTACACGAATAAATAGAGTCTTACAAACAATGGTCACATGACCAAGTCTTAACAACTGTCATGTAGGACAAGCAAATGTCTCACAAACACACAACATAAACTTAACATAACATAGATAGCCCATGTCACGCCTTCACCAAGAGGCTGCTGACCGGGAGCCGGGCCTAATTCGCATAGTCGTCGGAAAAGTACTCCTCATACTCCTCCTCGGGTGGCATCTCCTCAAAGTCTGGCCAAGTAAATAGCCAGGGGCAAAACCAATATGAGTACATTTGAATGTACTCTGCAAGACATCCTTTATAAACTTACACATGAAAATATGCGTATATGGTGGATGGGTAGGCTATAAATAGGGTTCACTACCCATGGTGTATGTACGATAACATCATGGTTGCTTTAACATCCCTATATCTTTGTTGAAGAAGATACTTCAAAAGAAAATAATATATTTTTTCTTTCTCTTGTAGATATCGCATGTACAAGAGGTTTTATAAACTTGTTATATAAAAGAGAGTTTTTCTATGCAAATCTTCTTGGAAAACAACTCCAGCTTCTTCATCGGCACCTCTCAAGTACAAGTCTTTTCTTTCAAAACATCCTTTTTGAAAACTGTTCACAATGCTAGCTACATGGCCATTCAACTGCCCATATCCAAGGGCTCGACTATTCCGAATAGTTTTACTCTTCAGAGGTGTACACAATCCGCAAGATCCAATCATCTGCCATGAACTACCCATGGATCGACATAGTGATATGCAAGCATCAGACAAATGATCCTAACTGTCCACTCTAATCAAGCTAGTATATGCTTATCCCTTCAGTTGGGTGTAATCTCCCCGACACCAGGTCCCACCCCGCCACGGAAGGAGACCCAACTATCGCATCCAGAGGGAAAATTAATCCCACACTATGTATGTCCCGTTTCTCCCTCCTAGCAACACTTCGGTTCAGAGAATCATCCTCTCTATAGCATATTGGGATAAAACACACACTAACCAGAACAAGTATCTTGATAGGTCCCGTACCCATGTTGATGTAGAGTGGCAGTACTTCTTGGTTGTCCAGCGAAGACTAGGTTATGTGTCTTTTGTAAATATTTTTGAAAACAACACTCTTTACCTCCCCCGGTGAACAAGGTCCCGCCTTTCCACCGTGGACTTTTCATAAGTCATTTGTTTGCAAAAGCACATTTTTAAAGTGTCCATTTAGGAACTAAAGATTATTATCTTAGGCGGTATTTATATACCTTATGGTGGCTAAAGGCTTGGTAACACCAAGTTGACTAATGGCAATGTGATAAATACCTATGTAATATTAATAGTAATAATAGCCACTCAAAAAGAGTTTTGGTAATCAAGTTTTTGTAAAACTTCAGAAGTAAAGAAATGCATGATAGATAATCATAAGTAGTATAATAGCAAGCTTTAGGATGGCTTGCCTTGGTGGAGGTGAGGGTCTTGCTCGTGGTAGCAACAGGAGTGATAGTAATATCCTCCCGCACCAACTATCTCTTCCTCGTTTTCTATCGTCGCAAAAATAAAATAATGACACACAATCAGAACCAAACTAAGAAAGCAATGATACTAAATCAAACAATACAACAAGCAATGCACAAAACAAAATAACACTCAAGTTTGTAAAACAACAATCCACAAGCATACACCAAAATAACAATATTTACTACTACTACTACTACTACTACTATGGTTGAGAAATGCCATTTCTCACAAAAATGAGATGGAACCAGTGGGCGTTCCACTAGGTTTTCCATGAAATTAAAGAGTTCCAAAGCCTCTGGTCAAACTTGTGGAAAACAATTTTTCCACCAAACAAAAATACAACTATTCATACTAGTGATAATAACAACTCAGCCTGTAAGTGGGCATGTCCGTGAGTGTCCACTTGCTGACCACCTCTGTCCAATTGAGTTATGCGGGACGCCGCTTCCTGTCCATTTATCTTCTTCAGATTAAGTGGCGTCTGCTTTGCCCACTTACGCCCATTAACCTGAGGAGTCATAGTAGTAGAGGGAGACAAAGCGGACGAATATATTTTGGAACTATACCTGGTCTTCATGGGCTTTGCCCTATTACACGTGAAACTACGTAACACACGAATATATTTTTGGACCAGGAAAACATATGTGTCACCATAAACTTAATAGTGTTTCGTCAATCATGAACTGGTTGGAAATTTGGAATTAGTTGAAAATATATTACAAACATCAAGAATTGAATCCTGACAAGATGCTTAGGCGTGGCCTCGAGCTCGACCTTCGACGGCGCCGCGCGTTCACCATAGCTGCCGCCAGCATCTCCCTCCGCTTCTCATGCCGTGACAGTGTCGCCTTCTTCATCCACCGACTATCCTGGGGGCCGACGAGACCAGGTACACGTCGTCTTCATGGGCATGACACTCTTCATCTAAGACATCAACGACGACCGCCGCAGCCTGGTCACCCCTCTCTAGGTGCTCCTCTCGGGGGCGTCATGAATGTATAGATGCTGGACGTGAGGCCGCTCATGTCGTGGGTGGCACATCAGTAAGACGCTGTCGGCGGCGCGGATGCGTGTGGGTGGCCACCAATAGGATCTCCATCAAGGCCATCTTCGGCGCCCTCGTGTTCGGAGCTGCTATTACCATTTTCAGCCGAAGTAAGATATGCTAGCAAATACTTAATATCTAACAATTGCAATACCTGAGTTCAATATATACTAGTAAAAATTGCAGCTAGCTACTTAGTTAATTACTGCCTCTTTTTCCATAAAACTAAACAATGACTCTTATTGAGACATAAGCGAGATAAACATGAACATTGGAAACCTTCTAAGTTTCTGAATACATTAAGTCATTCAGTCAGTCACATATTGTTTTCCATCTACATGATCTAGTGCAGATGCAAAGAACAAGCATCAACCTGCAAACTAGTATGAATTTCCATCTATATGATCGAAGTGGATACCATTTTCGAGCCCTTCTTAGAAGATGGCGGTAGCCTTGGGCCCTAGCTATTGTCTCGCTTCTCCACACATGCCTATAGCTGGTACAAGTAATAGTATATATACTCAACAACCCGAGTAATCATGTATAGCAAATTTTGCTTGCCTCTTGACAAGTTCAATACTAGTTCATACCGATCAAAAAAACAGAGAACAATGTGCAGATTAAAACTAAAATTATATTCAAAGACAATAAGATTTTGATCACTAAAACTTACAACATTTAAACTATTTATATGAATACTCCAACGGAAATCAACTATACTTTACCTAATGCCTAAAAAAAGAAGCTAGCAAGGTACAGCTGTTTCAAGTTCCTACGAAAACAAGTGCAGAAAATTCGAATCACTGCGCCAGGACAATATTACCAAACCCAATCATCTACCACATGAATTGGTTTCAGCAAAGCAAATGCTACGGTGCTGAGTATACGTGATACCAGATCTGAAACCTTTTAGCAAGATAGAGAGAGGGACAATATTCTGTACCTTCTTCCGGCTGAGGACATGGCTGCCACCTTCTCTTCCCCACGGACATCGTCGGACTCCTGCGGTTCCCATGGACCTTCCTGGAGATGGGCGTCTCCCCAAGGACCTCGCCGGAAGGATGGAGACAACCGGAGAAGGGGAACGGAGGGGAGAAGAGCACGGAGGCAGCGGCGCAGAGGTAGGTCGTACCCACGGATCTTCTTGGTCTCCCATGGAGGTAGGTCGTACCCACGGATAGCCACGGTGCCACGAGTGTGCGCACGGGTGTGCACTCGGGGCGGCAGTGGCAATCTTGGGGCCACGCCCCTGGTGCCCATGCCGTGCCCCTTGCCCCTTGGGCATGTCTAGGAGGTCGTCAGAGGTGAGGTCAAGGCCAGGGCAACATCTGTGGGGGTGGAAACAACACGAGAATGGCGACAGTGCACACGCATAGTGGCACCATGTTAGCCCGCCCATACCATCCCCCCTCTCTTTCTTCTCTGAACCCACCCTCCCCTGTCCTCTCTGGTCAACACAACAAGCATCCAAAGCTAGGAAAAGGTTAAGGGATGTCAGGGCTTCTAGAAGCACCAAGTGGTACTGGCTAACTCGAATCCACTCAAAAGATATGATCATCCAAAGTTTGGTCCACCTCACAGTTTTCAGCAAATTCAGTTTTAGTAAAATGACTTAGTCATTTTGGCTAAGTGCTGAAAAACAGATGAAATCAACCAAAAGTTTGCTCTGTTTTCAAAACCCAAAACATTTCCAAAATTTGTTTTCCAAGTATGGTTTATTAAGAATGATTTGTAATTTCATAAACATCAATTGAAAACAAATTTAGAATTTTAAAAGGTACTAAAAACAAGGTGAGAAAACAACAACTTTCTGTTTTTCTCTGTTTTCCTAAAAACCACTTTTCCGCCTTAACTTTCTATCACAAAAACCATCAAGCAATTGATTGTTTTCTTATTCCAATTTCAAAACCAAGTTTACACATTTGTAGTCCATGTATTAGATAACACATTCATGCCAAGAAAACATAAAATATGATTCCCTAACATATAGATACCAAGAGCTAAATATAGCTACTTGGCTAATTTTTCAGAAACAAGTTTTTATAGAAAACTTAAAAGAAAACATCTAAATATTCATTTGCCATTTTTTTTCTTGATTCAAGCAAAGACAAATATTATCATTAGGTTGAAAGAAACATTGTTACAAAATTTCGGATGAAAATTATTCAAATCATCACATAGAAAAAATCATAGAAGCATTCAGAAACATCAGGGAAAATTGAGAAATGATTTTAATCAAAGGGTTGCTTGCATTGCATAGATACTCATGGTTCATTAAATAATGTTGCATTACACAAGTGCATAATTTGTTTTTGTTGGCTCACAAAAATGGCTTCCCTCACTGTGACGCCCCGAGATCGGGCACTATGCAGATTTCAGCATTTCCACCCAAATCCGCATAATAACCGATTTCAGGTTGCCACTTGTGATAACATTACAACAGTTCACGAATAATCCACAACAACAACAGAGGAGGTATATACAAGACGACTCAAACGAGTCAAGGATACAACTGATACATTACAAAGATCCAAATGACAGCGGAAGAAACAACATAGCGTTCGACTACGGACAAGATACAAATAGGACTAAGAGTCCTGAAGATAACCGATGGCGTCCAATCCCTGCCCAGGCCAAGCCGGAGGGATTCCCAAGCTAACGTCGTCAGACTTCAAACCTGTTGACTGCAATGTGGAATATGCAGCCACGAAATGGATTTGTGGGTCAGTACTATTAAGTACTGGCAAGTGGATAAACCATACTCACAAGATACCAGCGTAACCAATCATCACAAGATACAAATACTTTGGGTACAACGGAAAGGAAGGAATTATTGCAACGAAGCGGCAGCGGGCTGCACTAACTAACTACAGAGACGCGCTACACCATCCGGCTAAAAGAAAGGGATAAGATAGCGCGACAAAACCAACTATAACTACTCACCAAACAATACCCATCCAGTGTTACCCCCTACTAAGGAAGCAACCCATGGAAACTCACACTGTTGATTAAGGTGACATTCATTTTTATGGCGGAGGTAATCTATATTACTAGTCAAGTTATCATCGTTAAGTGTAAGTTGTCTGAGTACTTGTTAGCCAGCACTTTCACCAAGTCATCCATAACCGCGGACAACACGGCTTCTCGAGAAGATTTAACCCTGCAGGGATGCACCAATTTGGCCGTACACGTAAGAATGACCCGCCAGATGGAAATGCACTTCCACCAAGCGAGGCACTCAACACAACCCAAACTCTTCTTCGCATCAAGCCCAAAGAACCACGTGCTGTGCGTGCGCGGCTAATCGAGCCCCCACGAAGAAAAGGGGGACCCTCATAGCACTGGAAGACCACGCCGCCCTAAATGCCGACTACAAAAGTTCCACCCTGGCGCCAAGGGCTCGCACCTGCATATGCATGCATCAAATGGAAAGCCCGAACTAAGTGTGGCGATTTGGACGAGATGCGAATCGAATCAGAATTGCGGGGGGCGCCCATACTCGCTTCCCACATGCGGTTAGTGCGCTCATCATGGATCGGAGGACAAGACCCTTTTCCTAATTAAGTTCGACACTAGCAGGCCTCAAAACCACGCCGGGCCTCCTGCCGGTGCCTTATCATCAAATTATTATTACCCAAGACATTAACATGATGTTGATTGAATTGAAACCCAACTATCAAACTAAACAGGTGATAAGACGGACAACAAGACTTGAGTGCAAACAACACTAAGCATGCAACTACGACACGAGGGCCAACAAGGTAAACAAACAACATGTAATAGGAAGTGGAAGGAAGGCTATATCATGGCTGCAAGGTAAACATAAGATAGGATCGAGACACAAGCATCGAATCATAAGGCTAGCATAAAGACAACAGAAAGAATCGGTAACAAGTGATGAAAGGCAGCCATAGGCAGCAAGTGAGTATACTTGCCTGGAATCCAGCAAGTAGAGGTACACCCGCAGAACTTGTCGTTGCTCACATCATCTCAACGTCCTATCCGCGAAGAAGCAACGAACTAGAACAAACACCGGATGCAACAATTACTTTTACGGCAAAAGATCCAGCATGATCCTATTTTATATGCATGATAATTAATTGATGCATCAAAGTAAACCAGTTGACATGGTAAACATGTTCAAATGGGCCCATATGCAATTTGGATTGCATATGGAAAACCCATGAATTAATGTTGAATTAAATGATCTACAAATAACCATCATGTGAAAGTTTATTAGAATGATGCATGGATGATGAAAACAATAAGAAAACAACAATAGCTTCAGTTTTATATGTTGTTTACCAAGTTTGGAATTTTATTTATTAAGTTATGAACTTTGACATTTTAAATGATTTAAGCAAACATTTGTTGTTTTCACCAATTTTAAATGTTCAAAACAGATAAAAAAAATTATATTTGGAAAGAACACAAAATTTTAGATGGAATGCATATTTCATTTGTTGAATTTGGATTTTAGATGAGCAAGTTATTAAATTGACAATTTTAAATGCATTAATTAAGAAATAGTTGTTTTCAACAATTTAATTTATTCAAAATAGAAAACAAAGTTGATATTTGCAAAGGTCATGAAAAATGGGATGGAAACCATATTTTACATGTTGGAATTGGATTTGAATTGCCCAAGTTATGAATTTTGCAATTTAAAAGGTGTAATTAAAGTATTGAATTATTGCACCAATTTTAATTAGGCAAAACAGTAAACAAAGTGCATAATTGAAAAGTACATGAAATTTGGAATGGAATACATATTTTATTTATTAAATTTGGATTTAATATGTTAAAGATATTTGAATTTGAAAATTAGGGGTCTTTCTGTGATTTTCAAAAAGTTTTAAAGATTTCAGGGACCTATTCGGGTTGGAAACAGAGGGTGGAAGGGTTCCTATGCAAAACTGAGAAGGCTAGGGGCCTAGATGCAAAACGTCATATCGAGCAGCAAAAATGGGATTTAATCCCGTGGAGGTGGAGATTCGAACCTGGGTCTGCTGGTGGAAGATAAGGTGCACTGCCACTGGGCTACGCTACGGGCTGGTGATATCTTGGGAGGCTAAGACTAGAAATGCTGTGTCTCCGCGTTACTGAATTTTCAATCTGAAAATTTGCAGACAGAACAACGATGGTGAACAGAAGAAAATAGAAAACGATGTCGAGGGGCAGTGGGGATTCGAACTCGGGGCTCCAGGGTGAGAGACGTAGGGCCTAGCCAGTGGGCTGTGCACATGGTTGTGTATGGATACGGATCCATCGATATAAGAAGAGACGCCGCGCGGTTAACTGAACTTTTAGACGAAAACAAGATGCAGGCTTCAGCTCCAGGACGCGACAGAAACAAAATAAAAAGTGAGGATTTGGCATCACCGGGGAGTTAAACCAAGGATCTCCCGTTTGCAATACAGGTGGCTAGCCAATGGGCTAGTGTGCTGCTCACGTGATGCAAGAGTGCGCGTGGATTATGTGCTGGTGTTGCGTGGCTATGGAGGAGTGCGACCCAACCACAAACTTCAGGAGTTCGTGCGCAGTTGTCGTCCCGACAGTCATGGCGGACAAGGGCAGCGACGAAGGATCCGCGCATACAGGCAAAGATGAGGGCAGCGAGGATGTCCGGGACATGCGGCTGCTCACCTTGGGGTGGGATGGTGCAACAGCTCGGCTTGGAGGAGACGACATGGACCGGACGGTGAAGAAAACGATGGCGCCCTGGATGTACTCCTCGCGGACGGACGGAGAGCTTGACGAGGATGGAGCCGTGCCCCTGGTGCCTTCTGGGTTCTGCTCCTGGTTGCCGATGATGGAGGATGGTGGTGCGGTCCCGTTCCGATCGGCGGTGGTCCTTCTCGATGACTACGGCACCGGCTCCGCGAGCTCCCATCTCCGTCCAAGGTTTCATGGTGGTCGGATAAGAACAAGTCATAGGAGGCAGAGAGGAGGGTGGCGGCGGCGATGGAAAAGGGAGGGAGAGAGATTGGTTAGGGTTTGGGGAAGGAGGGAGGCGACTTTAAGGGAGAGAGGAGGAGCAGGTGGAGGAGGGGTCCGGTGCAGTGGTGATCACGCTGCCTGCGTGACCCTCTGAGGAAGACGACAAGAATGTATGTGGCCAACAGGGTACGGTGGGGTGGAGTTGGATCCGTTAGTGTGGCCTGGTGGGCTGGCCTGCCTAGTGCCCACACAAAGTTTTTTTTTCTTTGTTTTAGTTTTATTAATTGTCCAAAGAAATAAATGAGGTTTGCAATACTATTAGCATTAGTTTTGAAGCATCAAAATAATTTCAGAAATTTTAGAAAATAAGATTTGATGAATTTTAATTAGTTGGCAAGTTTTAAATGCATGCAGATGCATGATTCTATGATGCGAAAAGGAAAAAAAAACAATTTCTATTTGGGGGAACCCCCCCCCCCGGGTGTTACACTCACTGTGTTACATGTGACCCAAGAACTGGGGTGTGACAGATCTGCCCCCCTTAAAAGAATCTCGCCCCGAGATTCGCGGGTCTAGTCCTCAAGGAAACCAGGGAACTCCTTCCTGATATAATCTTGATGCTCCTAGGTTGCTTCTTCCTCTGAATGATTCGTCCACTGAATGTTAAGGAACTTGAAAGCATTTCTCCTGGTAGCACGAACATTCTCCTCAAGTACTCGTAGGGGTCGACCATGGTAGGTCAAGTCATCATTTATGTCAATGGTCTTGAAGTCCACGTCTTGGTAAGTGAGATTTTTCTCAGGTACGTGAAGACACTTCCGGAGCAATGACACATGAAAACCATCGTGAAAGGCTGACAACTCTTCTGGCAGTTCTAGCTGGTAAGATACCTCTCCACGCCGTGCTAGGATCTTAAACGGGCCAATGTATCGGGGTGCAAGTTCCCTTTGACATGGAAACACTGCATCCCTTTGAGTGGCGTAACAGGCAGATACACGAAATCTCCAATAGTGAAAGAGACGTCACGACGCTTCGTGTCCACGTTACTCTTCTGGCGTGATTGTGCGGCTTTAAGACGGTCACAAATTAATTGCACTTGCTCCTCTGCAGCTTTTAGAGTGTCAACTCCAAAGATTTGACTGTCGCCTGTTTCAGTCCAGTTCAGATGTGTGCGACACTTACGTCCATATAGGGCTTCAAAAGGTGCCATATGCAAGCTTGATTGATAGCTGTTGTTGTAGGAAAATTCTGCAAACGGCAGACAATCCTCCCACTTAACTTTATAGGAGAAGACACAAGCACAAAGCATGTCCTCCAATATCTTGTTCACACGCTCTGTCTGTCCATCAGTCTGCGGATGGTAGGCTGTGATAAAGGCTAGCTTGGTTCCCAAAGCTTCGTGTAACTTCTTCCAGAATCGAGATGTGAACTGTGATCCTCGATCTGACACAATCCTGCTGCGAATTCCGTGTAGGCTGACATCCGAGAAATGTAGAGATCAACAAGCTGGTCTCCTCGATATGTGGTATTGACAGGTATAAAGTGTGCAACTTTGGTGAGCCTATCAACGACTACCCATATTGAATCATTTCCTCGGTTGGACCTCGGTAGTCCATTAATAAAGTCCATCCCAACTTCATCCCATTTCCAAACAGGTACTTGCAACAGCTGCAACAAACCAGCGGGACGCTGATGTCCAGCCTTCACTTGCTGACAAATATGGCACTTGGCTATAAACGAGGCAATGTCTCGCTTCATTCCGTGCCACCAAAACTTCTCCTTCAAATCTTGATACATTTTAGTTCCTCCAGGGTGAATAGAGTATTAAGTGTCATGAGCCTCAGTTATGATAGTTTGCTTCATCTCAGATTCAGTTGGAACATAAATGCGTCCTTCATACCATAAGACTGCATCAGAATCAATGGTAAAACCATCAACTTCTTCGTTCTCCATGCGGGTTTTAATTCCCTCAATACTCTTCTGGCCCTGCTGAGATTCTTTGATTTGATCCACTAGAGTTGGTTTAAGTTCCATGGTGTCCAACATGCCATAGCTGACCACCTCAATACCGAGCTGGTCAAGTTCTTTCCACAACTCCGGTTGTCTGATCTGAATCATAGCATTCAGAGAGGCCGGTTCTCAACTAAGAGCATCCACAACAACATTTGCTTTTCCAGGGTGATAGTGGATACTAAGATCATAGTCCTTGATGAGCTTTATCCAACGGCATTGCCTCATATTGAGTTCACGCTGTGTAAAGATATACTTCAAACTCTTATGATCCGCGTAGATTTCACACCTCTTCCCAATAAGAAAATGTCGCCATGCTTTGAGAGCATGCACAACGGCAGCAAGCTCTAAGTCATGAGTAGGATAATTCAACTCATGTGGTCTCAACTCGCGTGATATAAAAGAGATGACTTTTCCCTCTTGCATGAGAACACTTCCAAGACCAATCTTAGAAGCATCACAATACACATCGAAGCTCATGGTGACATCCGACATAATGAGTACCGGGACTGGCACGAGTCGATTCTTCAACTCCTGAAAACTCTCGGCACACTTGTCCGTCCATACAAACTTACTATCTTTCTTGAGAAACTGAGTGAGTGGTCTGGAGATGCTCGAGAATCCTTGAACAAATTTGCGGTAATATCTTGCTAATCCCAGAAATGATCTAACTTCAGTCTGATTAGTCGGGGCAGCCCGATTTGCAATAGACTGAACCAGATCAGGGTCAACAGAGATTCCTCCACAAGACACTATATGTCCAAGAAATCCGACTTCTTTCAACCAGAATTGGCACTTACTGAACTTAACATATAGTTGATGCCGTCAAAGTGTTTCGAGGATAGTTCTCAGATGTTCTTCGTGTTCTTCCTCACTCTTGGAATAAATAAGAATGTCATCAATGAAAACCACGACAAACTTGTCCACGCATTCCATGAAAACCTTATTCATAAGATTCATGAAGTAGGCGGGGGCATTGGTCAGACCAAAAAACATCACAGTGTACTCATACAATCCGTAACGTGTGGTGAATGTGGTCTTGGAAATATCAGTCTCACGAACCTTCAACTGATCATAACCAGTACGAAGATCGATCTTTGAGAAAATTCTTGCCCCATTTAGCTGGTCAAACA
Source organism: Alopecurus myosuroides (assembly GCA_028641055.1). Lineage (NCBI taxonomy): Eukaryota > Viridiplantae > Streptophyta > Magnoliopsida > Poales > Poaceae > Alopecurus > Alopecurus myosuroides. Next base: position 296,948,935 of record CM054063.1, on the reverse strand, counting down.
AGTCTTGAATTTTGGGCAACGGGTATTTGTTCTTGATGGTCACATCATTCGACTTACGGTAATTGATACGTCTCCAATGTATCTATAATTTCTGATGCTCCATGATGATATTATGCGAATTGCTACATGTTTTCTCCCTTCTTTATGTCATTTTTACACGTTTTCCGGGACTAACCTATTAAAAAGATGCCAAGTGCTAGTTCCCTGTTTTCTGCTGTTTTTGATTTCAGAAAAGTTGTTCTAGAAATATTCTCGGAATTGGACGATTCGAAAGCCAGAAGTCTTAGAAGTCCCGGAAGCATCCAGAAGTCCCGAAGAGCCCCAGAGGGGGCCACAGGGTGGCCACACCACCCCCTGGCCACGCCACCAGGTGGTGTCGGCCCCCTGGCCACCCCCCGGCATCGCCCTTTTGCCTATATATACTCCCCGATGCATAAACCCTAGATGGATCGACCTTTTCCACAAAATACATACGTAGTCCGCTGCCGCTACTGACAAGTTTCAGGGGACTTTTGGCACCCTGCCGGGACGGGGAAGTGCCCCCGGAACCATCTCCATCGACTCCACCGCCATCTCCATCGTCGTTGTTGTCTCCTATGATGAGAAGGGAGTAGTTCACCCCTGAGGCTGAGGGCTCTACCGGTAGCTATGTGGTTCATCTCTCTCTCCCATGATGTAATCTATATGTGATCATGAGCTTTGTAATCTATTTGAATTCGTAGATGTTACTCTTCAACTTTTTCTACTCAAGTGCTTTATTAATATAGACTTTGGAGTCACCTTGTCCCGCGGTGTGAAGGTGACAGTGTGCACATCGTGTGTGTCTCCTCTATGAATTGTGGTGTTTGTCTAGTACCATCTAGGGCGCTCATAGTGATAGCATGGGGTTAACTAGACATGGAAATGCTTACTTTATGGAATACTTTTTGCATCCCTACACAATGATTAGTGTTCGTTATTTGTTATGAGATCTCCGTAAATGCTTTGATCATGGTGTAAAGATGACAGTGTGTGCATCGTGTGGTTTAGCATTATATTTATATTTTGTGTTGGATAACCCTATGAAATTGTGGTGTTTACGTGGAACCATCTGGGTCCCATGGTGATATCATGGGGGTTACTTGGTTGGGAAAGTGCTTACTCCGAGGAGTGCTGTTAAAGCCCTACGCATGGATTGGTGTTGTTATTCGACCGGAGAGTGGTTAAGAGTAGCATAGTGAAGAGAAGATATCTAGTTATTCAACTATGTGATCATTGTTGAGAGTGTCTTCTAGTGAAAGTAGGATCCCTAGGCCTTTTTTCCAAGCATTGAAACACCATTTTCCGCCTGTTCTGCTACATGTTTGCTTGCTGCCATATTTATTTCAGATTGATATTATTACTTATAACCATCCATATTACTCGCATTTGACTATCTCTTCGCCGAACTAGTGCACCTATATACCTGACAAGTATATTGGGTGTGTTGGGGACACAAGATACTTCTTGTATCTTAATTGCAGGTTTTCTTGAGAGGGATATCTTTGACCTCTACCTCCTGAGTTTGATAAAACTTGGGTGATCCACTTAAGGGAAACTTGCTGCTGTTCTACAAACATTTGCACTTGGAGGCCCAACACTGTCTACAAGAATAGAAGCGTGCGTAGACATCAAGCTCTTTTCTGGCGCCGTTGGCGGGGAGGTAAGGTAAAAGGTACTCACATTCTCGGGTGTGAGTGCTCGAAGTTATTTCCTTTAGATCCTGCAATTATATCTTTTTGTTTCTTTTTTTATTTTCACTAGTTAGGCTTAATGGAAAATAACAAAAATATGAGAGATATTTATAATATTTATCTTGAGTTAGGACATGACGTGTTTGAAGAGAAAATTTAAAAACCTATGGAACTTTATTTGCATGCTAGTAGCAATGTTATTATCATTAATTTTTTGAATACCCTTATTGCTGATGTTATGGAAAAGTCTAAGCTTGGGGAAGCTAGTTTTGATGAATATGATATTTTTAGTTCCCCAAGTTTTGAGGAGGAAATTTTCTTTGATGACACTCTGCCTCCAATATATGATGATTATAATGATTGTGGTATTCTAGTTCCACCTGTTTACAATGATAAATATGATATTTTCAATCCACCTACTATTGAGGAGAAAATTAATTATGATTGCAAAATGCCTCCTATGTTTGATGATTATGATGATGAGAATGATAATGATAGCTATTTTGTTAAAATTTCCCCACAGCTATTAATAAGAATGACTATGCTTATGTGGAGAGTAATTGTTCTTTTATGCATGTGTCTCATGATAAGAATATTTCATGTGATGGTTATGTTGTTAATTTTATTCATGATGCTACTTAAAGTTATTATGAGAGAGGGAAACATGGTTTTATGCATCTCAACAATATTAAGTTTCCCCTCTTTATGTTGAAATTTTTGAAGTTGCACTTATTTTGTCTTCCTATGCTAGTCACTTTGTGTTTCGTTGACTTGTTTTTCAACAAGATTCTTTTTCATAGGAAGTGGGTTAGAATTAAATGTGTTTTATATTTGCTTCTTTATTCTCTCTTATTGTGCTTCAGCTCTTATTCTTATGTGAGCATCTTTAAAAAATCATTGTGCCTAGCTGAAAGGCGTTAAAGAAAAGCGCTTCCGGGAGACAACCCGTTTTATTTCTCCGTTTTCAACCCGTTTTCCGTGGTTTTTTTGTTTTCTTTGCACCTGGGTGTTGTATATTTCCTTAGCAACCCCGCTGTATCTTTTATTTTGTGTCTTTGTTGAGCCAAGTAAAGCCTCTAGTGGAAAGTTGAGACTATATTTCGGATTTCTGCGCAGGAAACAGATTTCTGCTGTCCACTGTTAAAATCGTATAAAATCACAGTAAATTCTAAATGACCTGAGTTTTTTGTGTGTAATCCTGGGTTATAAACACAACTTTACTTAGTTTACCACTGTTTGTTTCGAGCAACAGAAGATTTTCGAAAAAATCGATCTTTACCTTCTGTTCTGTTTTGACAGATTTCTGCCAATAATTGCATTTGCCTCTTAATCTCTTTATTTTGGTGTTCTTTTGAGAAAAGAGTTCATAAAAAAGTTGTGACAGTAGATAATGTGTTCATTAGTGTTAGGCTTGTGTTGAAACTGAACCATGTTAATTTATTATTTCGATTGCACTAACGTTGCTAATGAAGATTGTGAGAAGTTTGGTGTGAAGGAAGTTTTCAAGGGTCAAGAGAAGAGGATGATATGACGTGATCAATAAGAGTGAAGAGCCTAAGCTTGGGGATGCCCCGGTGGTACATCCCAGAAAATTCCAAGAAGACTCAAGCATCTAAGCTTGGGGATGCCCAAGGTATCCCCTTCTTCATCGACAAATTATCATGTCACTTCTAGTGAAACTATATTTTTATTCGGTCACATCTTATGTGCTTTACTTGGAGCGTCTTTTATTTTTTCTTTCAGTTTGTTTAGTTTTATTTGCTGTAGTTCATGGTTGTATATTATCATACTTGTGTGGGAGAGAGACACACCCCGTTTTCATTGCTTAGAACACTCTAGTTTTTATTCTTATTGATCTGTGAGTGTTCACTTTTTGCTATTACTGCGTTTAGCCTTTGTTTTCATGCATCTCTTATTCAGAGCTGTTAGTTTTAGTAGTTTTATGTGAGTACTCTCATGTTTTCTTGCTGTAGCATTTGGAGAGTTTTTGTTAAAGCATGCTGTGTATGGTGCTTGTTGGGAAAACAAACTGCTGCTTGAGGTAGAATTTATAACGGTGCACGTAGAAGCTTGTATAGACTGTTGCTAGAACTTTTTCATGCCATGCTAAATGTTATTTTAGTTCTAAAGCCTTGTGATTTTGAGTAGCATGAATAGCCTCAAATAGCTGAGAGTGTTTAATATGTCATTGAAAGATTCATGAGTTGTTCTTGTCATAAGGAAGCATAAATTTATGGTATTCTCTTTAGAATGTTTTATTTGGTTGACTTGGTGCATGCTCACACCATGTTTATGACTATGAACCAGTCACGAATAGACTCCATGACCACTTAGTTTTTGAACTATGATACCGCTTATGCTTTAATTTAATGATGTTTATGTCGCTATGCATGATTATGGCTCTTATGCTCTCTTGATTTGTCGCTCCCAGTATTTTGCTAGCCTCCACCTGTACTAAGTATGAGCTCTACTCGTGCATCTAACTCCCTTAAACCAACGTTTTTCCCATTGTATCCACCATACCTACCTATACGTGGTATTTAACTACCACTCCAAAGTAAATTTCTCATGTGCTACCTTAAAACCTGCTAAAAAATTATTCCTGTTTTGTGCCCCTGTTTTAGCTCACGAGGATGTAAATAGAGAATCTTTATCTCACTTGTTGATTGGATTTCACACCCTGGACTAGTGGATTCATCTGCTTATCCAAATGATAGAAAAGCTGGCAGCGGGGTGCCCGGCCCCAAATTAATACACACAGAATCTCTTCACTATTTTTGCCCCTGATTTATCAGTCAAAGCATAATTGTGTAAACAAAAGAGAAAGAGGGATGACCTTCTACCCAGATGCGTCCTTCAAATGGGAGTTGCTCTTGTGAATCCAGTTGGCTTGTGACGTACTGTATTGTCTGTTTACCATTCGTTGACATGAGCATACACCTATCTCAAAATGTTTTTAATACCTCTATTTCATAAAATAAAAAGCTCTAGCACATGAGTGATCCCTGCTTCCCTACGCGAAGGGCATTTCCTTTACTTCTATGTTGACTCTCCATCTTCTAACTTTATGCACAATGGAGAGAGCATTTTTGCCATTCTGAGTTCTATGTGCATTGTCCCATAAACATCAATAATTACTTCATGATGTGATATTATTTGTTCTTAAATTATTTTCTCTAGTCTTCCTCATGAAATTTGAAGGTGTCCTAGCATTTATGTTTTGCCCCACTCTTAAGGACTAGCGAAATATCACTTTGCCATGCTTTCTCTATACCTAAAACAAACGTTTATCTTTCTTTGCATTATTATTCGTGATCCTTTATTTGAGATACTCTTCATGATGAAAAGTGATTGCTTTGCTTTATTATTAAAGTTCTTTTTATCATGTTTGTGTTTGAAGTTCTATGATCTCAGCTTGCATATGCTTTTACATTATAATGATCAAATTTATGTTAGTAGCATGCCACCTCAGAATTTTTTTTTTTATCGTTTACCTACTCAACGACGAGTAGGAACTAATCTTGAGGATGCTTGATACGTCTCCAACGTATCTATAATTTCTGATGCTCCATGATGATATTATGCCAATTGCTACATGTTTTCTCCCTTCTTTATGTCATTTTTACACGTTTTCCGGAACTAACCTATTGACAAGATGCCAAGTGCTAGTTCCCTGTTTTCTGCTGTTTTTGATTTCACAAAAGTTGTTCTAGAAATATTCTCGGAATTGGACGATTCAAAAGCCAGAAGTCTTAGAAGTCCTGGAAGCATCTAGAAGTCCCGAAGAGCCCCGGAGGGGGGCCACAGGGTGGCCACACCATAGGGTGGCGCCACCACCCCCAGGTGGTGTGGGCCCCCTGGCCAACCCCCGGCATCGCCCTTTCGCCTATATATACTCCCTGATGCATAAACCCTAGATGGATCAACCTTTTCCACAAAATACATCAGTAGCTCCGCCGCCGTCGCAGACAAGTTTCGGGGGACAGGTCCCTGTTCTGGCACCCTGCCGGGATGTGGAAGTGCCCCCAGAACCATCTCTATCGAATCCACCGCCATCTCCATCACCGTTGCTGTCTCCTATGATGAGGAGGGAGTAGTTCTCCCCCGAGGCTGAGGGCTCTACCGGTAGCTATGTGGTTCATCTCTCTCTCCCATGGTGTGATCTATATGTGATCATGAGCTTTGTAATCTATTTGAATTCGTAGATGTTACTCGTCATATTTTGCTACTCAAGTGCTTTATTAATATGAACTTTGGATTCACCTTGTCCCGCGGTGTGAAGGTGACAGTGTGCACATCGTGTGTGTCTCCTCTATGAATTGTGGTGTTTTTCTAGTACCATCTAGGGCGCTCATAGTGACATCGTGGGGTTAACTAGACATGGGAATGCTTACTTTAAGGAATAGTTTTTGCAGCCCTACGCAATGACTAGTGTTCATTATTTGTTATGAGATCTCTGTAAACGCTTTGATCACGGTGTAAAGGTGACAGTGTGTGCACCGTGTGGTTTAGCATTATATTTATATTTTGTGTTGGATAACCCTATGTAATTTTGGTGTTTGCGTGGAACCATCTGGGTCCCATGGTGATAGCATGGGGGTTACTTGGCTGGGAAAGTGCTTACTCTGAGGAGTGTTGTTAAAGCCCTACGCATGGATTGGTGTTGTTATTCAACCGGAGAGTGGTTAAGAGTAGCATAGTGAAGAGAAGATATCTAGTTATTAAATTATGTTATCATTGTTGAGAGTGTCCTCTAGTGAAAGTAGGATCCCTAGGCCTTGTTTCCAAGCATTGAAACACCGTTTTCCGCCTGTTCTGCTACATGTTTGCTTGCTGCCATATTTATTTCAGATTTCTATTATTACTTATAACCATCCATATTACTCTTATTTCACTATCTCTCCACCAAACTAGTGCACCTATATACCTGACAAGTATATTGAGTGTGTTGGGGACACAAGAGACTTCTTGTATCTTAATTGCAGGGTTGCTTGAGAGGGATATCTTTGACCTCTACCTCCCTGAGTTCGGTAAACCTTGGGTGATCCACTTAAGGGAAACTTGCTGCTGTTCTACAAACCTCTACACTTGGAGGCCCAACACTGTCTACAAGAATAGAAGCGTGCGTAGATATCAGTAATCCAAACATAGACGTGAGGAACCGTCCCATTTGTCCATGAAAATGACAGGTGATCCCCATGGTGATGCACTAGGGCGAATCAAACCTTTCCTTAACATGTCATCCAGATGCTTCTTCAACTCATTTAACTCCTTCGGATTCATACGGTAAGGCTTCTGTGCGATTGGTCCAGTGTCGGGTATTAACTCAATGACAAACTCGATATCTCGATCAGGCGGCATACCGGGTAACTCCTTAGGAAACACATCCGGGTATTCACATACTATCGAAACTTCCTCAAGTGCGGGTGTGGCTATACCAGTGTGGCAGTGGGTCTCTGACTTTGACTTAGTTGCGCTGAAAACAACATTCTCTCCTTTGCTACAGGTCATAGAAATGGACTTCTTGGTGCAATCAATAACACCGTTATACTTGGCCATCCAATACATACCCAGTACTACCTCTATCCCTTTGGATCTCAGTACTATCAGGTCGGCATGAAAAGTTTTCCCTTGTATTTCCATGGGTACTTCATGGCAAACAAGGTTGGGTTGGGTACTAGCTCCAGGTATTTGTACTAACATAGGGTTGTGCATACGTGTATGTTTCATACCACTCTTTTCATCAAATGGATTTGTAACAAAGGAATGTGATGCACCCGAATCAAAAAAATACTTCAGCAGGTACAAAGTTGACAGGAAACGTACCCATCACCATATCAGGTGCCTCATGTACTTCTTCAGCAGTGACATGATTTAGGTAGCCTTTCATCCCATTAGGCTTCTTGTTCACTGGTCTTTGTGTCATCTTGGTTGCATTGTTCTGAGCTGGGGCAGGATTCTTGGTCGGGCAGTCAGGAGCAAAATGTCCTTCCTTGCCACAGGCAAAGCCACCTCCATTGGATTTTGAGTTCTGGTTTGGCTTGGCAGCATGGTTGGACTTGTTCCCATTTCCATTACCATTTCCACTTCCTCCTGGCTTGGGTGCATAGGATGCACAGTTGTTGTGGTGGTTGTTGTGGTTATGGTAGTGGTTGTTATGGTTTGGTCTTGGCGCATAAGCAGGCGCCCTGTGTGGTGGTGGTGGCCTTGCATAGGGTGTGGGGCGGTTTCTAAGTGCACTAGGTCCACCTTGGTACTGCATCTTCCTCTTTCTGTTGTCAAAGGCATTCTACCTCTTGTGCTCCATCATCATTGTGGCATCCGCGAGTGACTCCAAATCCATGTATGGTATGAACACTAGTGTGCACTGCAACTCATCGTGCAACCCATTCAAGAATCTCTCCTTCTTCTTAGCTTCTATGCTAACCTCATCTGGTTCATACCGGGATAACAGAGTGAACTCCTCCCAGTATTTTGATACAAATATTCCACCCTGCCTCAACTTCGGGAACTTATCCTTCATGATGTTCATCACACCCTTGAGGATGTGATACTTGCAGAACCTTGCGACAAAGTCTTACCAATTGAAAACGTGGCCAGGGGCGACAATGGCGCGAGTGGTTTCCCACCAAGTCCTCGCTGGTCCCGCGAGAAAGTGGGTGGCAAACAACACCTTGTCTTGAGCTTTCAGTGAGGCCAGTTCCAGGTTATTAGCGATGGTGCGAAGCCAATCGTCAGCATCAAGCGGCTCCACAATCTTGGTGAAAACCGGAGGGTTGGTCTGCTGAAATACCTTCAACTTCGACCGCCCACCATTTCCGTTGCCATCGCTATTATTATTGTTGTTGGCGTTGGCGGCGGCTAGCTGCTGCAGGGCAGCAACTGTGGCAGCACTCTCGGCTCGTGTGGCCTGGCGATCCTCCATCATAAGTGCCAACAATGCCCCCATCGACGGCGGGGGTGGTGGTGGTGCTTCCTGACGCGGCGGCATGCTGTTTTAGTGAAACATGTGTAAGACTATGCAGCAAGACTTGTTTGTTTTTTAAAACAAAAACTAGGCAACTAAAAAGAGTGTCTAAGAATCAAAAGAAACGACAAGTGATAAATCACAGGTAAAGATTTACGGGCCGAGACAAATTTTCAAACATAGATATCACTCAAACAAGCATCACATTCATAACATAGACTCATACATAGCACAAACACAAACAACAGTCATCTAACACAACTATGCTCCTCAGAGCTACATAGGGGGATTCGCCTCATAGGGTCGGCGTACATCTCACTGGCACAACTCCAAAAGCTAAGAGGTACTACGACTAGTCCTGCTCGCTGTCTCTGTCGAAAAGGATCTCCTCGGGATCCTCCTCCTCAACTAAGTCGTCGTCCTCCTGCTCGCTCTGCTCGCTCATATCCATCCCATCAACATCTGATAGAATGTCATCGTCGACTAGGAGATCCTCGTTCTCCCTACGGAGCTCGGTGTTCTCCTCCTCGAGCTCCTCGAGTGTGGAGTCCCGTGTAGCTAGGTCCTCTCTCGCGGTCTTCAGTCGCCCACGAAGAATCACGTTGGCATCCTGAAGTGCCTCCACCTTGTGGGTGAGATGGGTACGGGCCAGACGAGTGGTCCGCAGCTGTCCCGCCAAGGCTCTGGTCCGGGCGGTCTCTGTCTCGAGGTCAGTCATAAACTTACCCAGATGGGTAACGACTAACGAGAAGACGGCACTCCGCAACTGTAGTGTGCTGCAGAATGCTCATGTCATCCAGTCGGCGCTGGGTGCGGTGCAGTAAGATCTCCGTGTCCTCAAGGTGAGGACCCATACCATCGAGATCCTGTGGCACAATAACCGGTGTGCCAGTCTCGTCTCTCCTCCCGAGAAAATCAAAGCGAGTACCTAAGTACTGGAAGTCCCTCAGATGAGCCAGGCGTGCAATAGCCTCCTGGATCACCCTAACCGTGCCCTCCTGCCAGGAGCGCTCAACGACGGTGAAGACGAAAGTCTCTACTGAAGGAGTGGTCAGTGGAGGACGAATAGTACACTCCATGAATCAGTCTCCCTCGATAGGAGAACTGAAGATCATCCCTCCCCGCAACTCGGGAACCGTACGATCGATAAGCTCCGTCATCTCTACGAGCCTCTACTTGAAAAGGAACGCCACGTCTCTCGCCAGCCCCAACTGGAAAGCCTTAGTGAACACAACTTCCATCTACACAAAATTTTAAGTAAGCTTAAGTCAGACCCAAGTGTGCAAAATTTTAGATTGGGACATGAAATAACTTAATGTAAGTAGGGTTTTTTAAAATATGGAAGATAGATGTAAGAATATTTTTGAAACTTAATCACCTAAGTATTATAGATTCTCAGAGTACTAGGTAACGTCCATGCTAAATAAGGGCTCCTAAGGCCAAGATTGCTCTGATACCAACTTTGTAGAGGTCCCAAACTGGATGGTCCCGAACCCCTCATATGCATACATTCACGATCCTAGGAATTCAGTCGTGAACAACATACGAAGTTGGTACACAGATACATTATCCATTACACGAATAAATAGAGTCTTACAAGCAATGGTCACATGACCAAGTCTTAACAACTGTCACGCAGGACATGCAAAGGTCTCACAAACACACAGCGGAAACTTAACATAACGTAGATAGCCCATGTCACGCCTTCACCAACAGGCTGCTGACCGGGAGCCGGGCCTAATTCGCATAGTCGTGGAAAAGTACTCCTCCTCATACTCCTCCTCGGGTGGCATCTCCTCAAAGTATGGCCAAGTAAATAGCCAGGGGTGAAACCAATATGAGTACATTTGAATGTACTCTGCAAGACATCCTTTATAAACTTACAAATGCAAATATGCTTATATGGTGGATGGGTAGGCTATAAATAGGGTTCATTACCCATGGTGTATGTACGATAACATCATGGTTGCTTTAACATCTCTATATCTTTGTTGAAGAAGATACATCAAAATAAAATATTATATTTTTTTCTTGTAGATATCGCATGTACAAGAGGTTTTACGAACTTGTTTTATAAAAGAGAGTTTTTCTTTGCAAAACTTCTTGGAAAACAACTCCAGCTTTCTTCATCGGCACCTCCCAAGTACAAGTCTTTTCTTTCAAAACATCCTTTTTTAAAACTGACACAATGCTAGCTACATGGCCATTCAACTGCCCATATCCGAGGGCTCGTCTATTCAGAATAATTTTACTCTGCTGACGTGTACACAATCCACAAGATCCAATCATCTGCCATGAACTACCCATGGATGGACACAGCGATATGCAAGCATCAGATAAATGATCCTAACTGTCCACTCTGATCGAGCTAGTATATGCTTATCCCTTCAGTTGGGTGTAATATCCCCGGCACCAGGTCCCACCCCGCCACGACAGGAGACCCAATTGTCGCATCCAGAGGGAAAATTAATCCCACACTATGTATGTACCGTTTCTCCCTCCTGGCAACACTTCGGTTCAGAGAATCATCCTCTCTATAGCATATTGGGATTAAACACACACTAACCAGAACAAGTATCTATATAGGACCCGCACCCATGTTGAGGTAGAGTGACAATACTTATTGGTTGCCCAACGAAGACTAGGTTATGTGTCTTTTGTAAACATTTTTTGAAAACAACACTCTTTACCTCCCCTGGTGAACAAGGTCCCGCCTTTCCACTGTGGACTTTTCATAAGTCATTTGTTTGCAAAAGCACATTTTTAAAGTGTCCACTTAGGGACTCAAGATTATTATCTTAGGCGGTATTTATATACCTTATGGTGGCTAAAGGCTTGGTAACACCAAGTTGACTAATGGCAATGTGATAAATACCTATGTAATATTAATAGTAATAATAGCCACTCAAAAATAGTTTTGGTAATCAAGTTTTTTTTTAAAACTTCAGAAGTAAAGATATGCATGATAGATAATGATAAGTAGTATAACAGCAAGCTTTAGGATTGCTTGCCTTGGTGGAGGTGAGGGTCTTGGTCGTGGTATCAACGTGAGTGATAGTAATATCCTCCCGCACCAACTATCTCTTCCTCGTTTTCTATCGTCGCAAAAATAAAATAATGACACACAATCAGAACCAAACTAAGAAAGCAATGATACTAAATCAAACAATACAACAAGCAATTCACAAAAAAAAACACTCAAGTTTGCAAAACAACAATCCACAAGCATACACCAAAATAACAATATTTACTACTACTACTACTACTATAGTTGAGAAATGCCATTTCTCACCAAAATGATATGGAGCCAGTGGGCGTTCCACTAGGTTTTCCATGAGATTAAAGAGGTCCAAAGCCTCTAGTCCAACTTGTGGAAAACAATTTTTCCACCAAACAAAAAAACAACTATTGATACTAGTGATAATAACAACACTATGAATAAATAACAACTCAAAGCTATTCATGCTTCTCTAAGAAATTATGTGCAACCTAACTCAAAGCTATTAGCCAGTACCAAATTGGTACAGGACCCAACAAAACATCACTAAAAACTTAGGTAATAAACCTATCTACACTAGCTCACAAAATCTATTTAAAATAAGGACTAGAAAACAATACTATGCATATTCTATTTTCATTTCTTTTCCAAACATACGCACACTTTCTAACATACTAGATATGTAAGTAAACAACATTTTAACATCAAGCAAAACATCTAAGCATTCTAGAAAACAAAATAACAACTAGCAAGCAATTATTCTAAACTATTTACACACATTTTATTTCTAACAGAAAAGTGCAAAAACTTAAATCTGTTGCCAAAATGATTTTAGAGCTCTAAGAATCACACAAAGCTAGGATATAATCGACCTATGCATATACTAACAGATCCAGTTGGATTCACATCAAAAATTATTTTTAAACTACTTCTAAAAAATCCTAGAATATGCTACTCGACATATACCAACATGGATGGCATTTCCAAATGGTAGCTCACCTTGATGTGAGGTAAAGCCCTACTGATATGTAGCACCCGGACTTTTAGAGGATACACACAGCCCGCTAAACAGTAGATAAATGGCTTACGGGGCCTACCTGCACCCGCATCTCAATATGAGTAGGCCAACACGTAAACGTGTGACAACCATCCTCTACTATTCATCGTCTGTGAAACCATCCAATAGAAATCCGAATACTTCCATTGACGTACTTCATAACATATACACATGGTACGTCAATGGCATTTGAACAAGTGATATCACAACAAATCTCTAAGACACAAAGAAATAGAAATAAGTGCCAAAAGCTCTCACTAGAGCAGAGATAGCAAATACAGTCATGCAGAGGACACATGTCCCAACAAGTCATCATTACATCACAGCGGAAGCATCCAAGTGTCTGAGTACAGACAAGATCCAAATAGGCCTAAGAGGCCGGAAACGAAAAGTATGGAGCCCATCCACGAAGTCTCGGATCCTGCCCGGGTCCGCTATCTAGTCGTCAGCAGCCTCGTCATACTCCACGTAGTAGCCACCATGGGGATCCTCGGAAACGTAGTCTGCAGAACACGCAGCCCCAAAGGGGTCAGTACAGACGAGTACTGGCAAGCAAGACGCACAAGATACCAAAGGGTACCCGACAACACCAAGTACATATGATTTGGGTTCAACGGAAGATAGGTGATACAAAGGTGCGGCAGCGGGCTGCACTAACCAACTACAGAGACACGCTACAACATCCGGCTAAAAGAAAGGGATAAGATAGCGCATCGGAACCAACTACCACTAACCTCAAACAAACCCATCCTGGATCTCGCCCCTTATCCAAAGAAGCAATCCGAGGATAACCCACACAGTTGGATTAATGAAGGTTCAAGTTATTGTGTCAATAAGCCTATTACCAGTCAAATTATTATTAATTAGGTGTAAGTTGTCTAATCCTTGTTAAACAGCCCTATCACCAAGTCATCCATAACCGCGGACAACACGGCTTCTCGAGAAGATTTAACCCTGCAGGGGTGCACCAATTTGGCCGTACACGTAAGAATATCCCGCCAGACGGGGATCAAACCCACCAAGCGAGACACTCAACATAACCCAACTCTTCTTCGCATCAAGCCCAAAGAACCACGTGCTGTGCGTGCGCGGCTAATCGAGCCCCCACGAAGAAAAGGGGGACCCTCATAGCACTGGAAGACCACGCCGCCCTAAATGCCGACTACAAAAGTTCCACCCTGGCGCCGAGGGTTCGTACCTGCATATGCGTGCATCAAATGGAAAGCCCGAACTAAGTGTGGCGATTTGGACGAGATGCGAATCGAATCAGAGTTGCGGGGGGCGCCCATACACGCTTACCACATGCGGTTAGCGCGCTCAACATGGATCCAGAGGACAAGAACTTTTCCTGAGTTCGACACTAGCAGGCCTCAAAACCATACCCAGCCTCCTGCCGGTGCCTTATCATCAAATTAGCATTACCTCATACATTAACAGGTTGTTGTTTAAACATCGAGCCCTCAGAACATAATAAATATGGTAACAGAAATAACGGACAACAGACTCGAGCATAAACAACCCTAAGCATGCTAGTAAGACACAGGCAACAAGCAATAGGGTTATAGGTGTGGAGGATAGGCTATATCAGGGTTACAGGATAACATGTGATAGGATCGGAACACAAGCAACGAATCTTAAGGCTAGCAGAAAAGACAACGGAAAGTATCGGTATCCAGTGTGGAAAGGACACAATAGTTCATGTGAGTGAATACTTGCCTGCAAACTCAGTAGCCTGGTACTGGGCTAACTCCTCTGAAGTAGTGTCGTAAACCTCGTCTGTCTCAACGTCGTCGTCTATTCGAGAAAAAGCAAACAAACAATGCAGAGAGACAACCAATCAATAACATGGCATAATGCACAAACATGGGGTGATGCATGACAATTTAATTGATGCATCAAAGATAAGCTAGTTGACATGGTAACATAATTAAATGGGCCCATATGCAATTTGGGTTGCATATAGGAAAGCCCAAGAACTAAAGTTGAATTAAGTGATCTACAAATAACCATCATGTGAAAGTTGATTAGAATGAGGCATGGATGATGAAAACAATAAGAAAACAACAATAGCTTCAATTTGAAATGTTGTTACCAAGTTTGGAATTTTATTTATTAAGTTATGAAATTTGGCTTCTTAAATGAGTTACACAAACACTCATTGTTATCACCCATTTTAATTGTTCAAAACATATAACAAAATTCATATTTGGAAAGAACACCAAATTTTAGATGGAATACATATTTCATTTGTTGAAAATGGATTTAAAATGAGCAAGTTATTAATTTGACAATTTTAAATGCATTAATTAAGAAACAGTTGTTTTCAGCAATTTAATTTATTTAAAACAGAACACAAAGTTGATATTTGCAAATTTCATGAAAAATGGAATGGAAAACATATTTTATATGTTCAAAAAGAATTTACTTTGACCAAGTTATTAATTTAGCAATTTTAAATGATTTAAACAAGATTTAAATTATTGAACCAATTTTAATGATTCAAAACAGGAAACAAAGTTTATATTTGGAAAGCTTGTTCAATTTTGCATGAAAAACATATTTTGCATGTGCCATTTGAATTAAATTTGAATTAGTTATGAATTTGACCAAATTTGAAAGAGTGGTTTGAATTTGAATTTTTGAAACCATTTGAAAGGTTCAAAACAATATGCAAATGGTTTAAACATGTAGAGAATTTAATTTGGTGTGGAAAACATATTAAAATTGTTGGATTTGGAATTTTTATGCCCAAGTTATGAATTTTGCAATATTTAAAGCATTTAACAAGTAATAAATTTTTTCAGCATTTTCAATTATTCAAAAACAGAAATAAAGTTGATAATGTGGTAGAGCATTTAAAATGGAGTGGTTTTCATGTTTAAAGTTTTGCAATTTGAGTTTCCAAGCAAAAGTTATTAAATTACAAAGTTTATTTGATAATCTACCAATTTTATTAAATTACAAGGACTAGGAAAATATTAACAGGGACTTGGATGCAAAAACGAATTGATTCTGGATCTGGAAAAAGAAATAAAAAAAGTGTGTTTTATTCTCGCGCGGGGAGGGAATCGATCCCGGGACCTCGCGGTTGCGCGCGTGACTGCGCTGGCCAGTTGGGCTGCTGTGCGGTTGGTGATGGATACCGCTCGAGATGGGTTTTGAGGTAACGCTTCGGGATTATCTCTGACGAAACTGAACATAGAAGAACGACGGCGACGACCCAGGCGCTGCTGCGCTGCCGGCGTGCGCGCGGTGCGCTGGGCGTGCGCTCGGGGCGGTGGCCTGCCCGCGGAGGCAGGGGGAGGAGGAGAAGGGCAGGGGCGCGCTCACCGTGGGCCCTTGCGAGTGGGAGCAGGCGATAGAGAAGATGGCGGGCGACATTGACAGTGGCGAATGGAGCTTGGCGGCGGCGATCCGCGGCCTCCCAGGCCTCGTCGAGGAAGCGAGGAGGGAGAGGAGGCCGCGGGGTTTCCGTTCCCGTGCTCGCGCGGACTCGAAGGTGGCTAGAACGGCGGCGATTCGAGCTCTAAGAACCGGCCATGGAGGCAAGGCTTGGGGTTCAGAAAAACTTTAGAGAGGGAAAGGAAAAGGAGGGAGGAAGAGGGGAATGGCGGCGGCGGCGGAGATGGAGGAGGAAGAAGGGAGAGAGAGGGCTAGGGTTTGGGGTCTCGGGGAGTTAAGTAGGAGGAGGGGGGAGCAGGAAATCTTGCAGGTGGGGGAGCCTCCCCTCCTCTGTCTCCGTACAGAGGAGGAAGACGACAGAGTCGTGGGGGGCGCATGGGCTTTGGGGTTGTGGTGGGATCAGCCCACTTGGGCTGGCCTGCCCACCTTTAGCTGTTCTGTTTTTTATTTTTATTTTTTTTGCTGATAAGAAAGAAAGAAATAAGGAGAGAAATAGGAGGGTTTTTGGGGCTTAAAAATTTTGGTGATAAATTTTTATAAGCTATTTATTGCAAAAGCCCAGTTGTGCAAACTTTTATTTTTCAAAATTTTAAATTTTTGTTGCTGTTTGAAATTTAAAAGAATTTGAGTGAATTTTGCAATATATGAAATATTGAAATATTTAACCAAGTTAATTATTTGGAAATTCAAGTTTATTGGAAACATTTGAATTGTTGCTGTTTGGAAACTATTTTGAAACATTGGAACATACCAAGTATGAACCAAATTTTGAAATTTGATTTGAATTTCAAATGGAAAACAAGTGAAAACAAATGCAATGCTCATGATGGAATGATGCAAACTAAAATTAAACAAGGAGCAAGCATTGTAGGGTTGTTTTTCATACTTGGGATGTTACAAAACGCCCCCCCCCCTTGAAGGAATCGCGCCCCGAGATTCCTACTGAGAAGAGAAAAGGTCCGGATACTTCTTGCAAAGATCCTCTTCGGTCTCCCACGTTGCCTCTTTATCGGAATGATGAGACCACTGCACTTTTAAGAACTTGGTGCTCTTGTTGCGAGTTTTACGCTCGGTCTCATCGAGAATGCAAACAGGATGCTCTTCATAAGAGAGGTCTTCTTGCAGATCAATTGAATCATGATCAACTGCACGACCTGGATCTTTGAAGCATTTCTTGAGCTGTGACACGTGAAACACATCGTGCACCTTGGATAGCTTTTCTGGAAGTTCAAGACGATAGGCATTTTCTGCACGCCTTGAGAGAATGTTGAAGGGACCAATATATCTTGGTGCAAGCTTTCCTTTGACACCAAAACGATGAGTGCCTCTGAGGGGAGTTACACGGAGATATGCTTTGTCTCCAGCTGCATAGACCATGTCCCTGTGTTTGCTGTCATAATAGCTTTTCTGACGAGATTGAGCAACCCTCATATTGTCACGAATGATGCGAACTTTCTCTTCGGCTTCATTAACAATGTCAGGGCCTAAGAGTGAACGTTCACCAGCTCCAGACCAATTGATTGGACTCCTGCATCTGCGGCCATAGAGAGCTTCAAATGGTGCCATGCCTAGGCTTGCCTGGAAGCTGTTGTTGTAGGAGAATTCAGCATATGGAAGACATTCCTCCCATTTCATGCCAAAAGAGAGACCACATGCTCTGAGCATATCCTCGAGAATTTGATTGACTCTTTCGACTTGCCCTTGAGACTGAGGATGGTAGGCTGTGCTGAACAGAAGCTTGGTGCCCAAGGCTTCTTGAAAGCTTTTCCAGAAATGAGAAGTGAAGATGCTTCCACGGTCTGAGCTTATTTCCAATGGAACACCATGAAGAGGAACAATCTTTGCTGTGTAGAGCTCTGCTAACTGACTAGCTGAGATTGTCTCTTTGACAGGAAAGAAGTGAGCTACTTTAGTGAGTCGATCAATGACAACGAAGATTGCATCGTTGCCCCTCTTGGACTTTGGAAAACCAGTGACGAAGTCCATTTCAATCATGTCCCACTTCCACTCAGGGATTTTCAGAGGTTGGAGAAGACCGGCTGTTTTCTGATGAACTGCCTTAACACGTTGACAAACGTCGCATTCAGAAACGTATTGAGCAATTTCACGTTTCATGCTAGGCCACCAATACAGTGTCTTGAGATCCTGGTACATCTTTGTACTTCCAGGGTGTATGGAAAGAGGAGTTTCATGAGCCTCTTTGAGAATGACATCTTTGAGACTTTGAATTTGAGGAACTGCAATGCGTCCTTCGAAGAACACAGTTCCCTTGTCATCAATTGAGAAGCACTCAAATTTCTCATTGCCTGCTTTGATGTGTTCTACAATCTTCTTGATTTCAGCAGCACGAAGTTGTTCAGAACGAATCTTTTCCTCGAGAGTTGGAGTGGCTGTCAAGTTCGCAAGATAGCCTTGAGGAGCAAGACCAAGATTCAGCTTTTGGAATTCTTCATGAAGAGGAGGTTGGCTTTCCATGATCATGAGATTATTGCAATACGACTTGCGACTGAGAGCATCGGCCATAACATTAGCCTTGCCTGGAGTGTAAGAAATGGTAAGATCAAAGTCTTTGATCTTTTCAATCCATCTCCTTTGTCTGAGGTTTAGATCTGGTTGAGTGAAGATATACTTCAGACTCTTATGATCGGAAAAGATTTCAGTGCGATTACCCAACAAGTATTGTCTCCATTTCTTGAGGGCAAACACAACTGCTGCAAGTTCAAGGTCATGAGTGGGATAATTGAGCTCATGTGGGTTCAACTGACGTGAAGCATAAGCCACAACTTGACGTTCTTGCATTAGAACTGCACCTAGACCTTGGAGAGAAGCATCACAGAATATTTGGAAAGGTTTGGAAGGATCTGGGCCAACCAGAACTGGTGTAGAAGTGACTTTAGTCTTGAGGAGATTGAAGCTTTCATCACATTGTGGAGACCAGACGAACTTCTTGTCCTTCTTTGTTAGGTCAGTGAGAGGTTTGGCAATCTTGGAGAAGTTTGGGACGAAGCGACGGCAATAGCTAGCCAAGCCAAGAAAACTTCTTACTTGCTTCACCGTCTTTGGAGGTTTCCAATCAACAATTGCTTTAACCTTTTCTGGATCAATGGCTATGCCCTTGGCAGAGATGACATGACCAAGGTAAGCAACTTCTGAAATCCAGAACTCACATTTGGAGAATTTGGCATAGAGACGATGCTCGCGAAGCTTCATGAGAGTTAGACGAAGATGTTCTTCATGCTCTTCCTCAGATTTTGAGTAGACAAGAATGTCATCAAGATATACCACAACGAACTTGTCAAGGTATTCATGGAAGACAGAATTCATGAGTCGAGAGAAGGTCGCCGGTGCGTTGGTGAGACCAAAGGACATGACGGTTAATTCATATAGACCGTAGCGAGTGGTGAAGGCTGTCTTTGGAATATCCTCTTTTCTGATCTTTATTTGATGGTAACCCATTCTCAAGTCCAACTTGGAGAATATTGAGGCTCCAGCAAGTTGATCGAAAAGATCATCGATGCGAGGAATTGGATACTTATTTTTGATGGTCTTCTCGTTAAGAGGACGATAGTCAACAACGAGTCTCTTTGTTTGATCCTTCTTCGCAACGAACAGAGTTGGGCATCCCCAAGCCGAGGAACTAGATTGAATGTAACCTTTTTCCATGTACATATCAATTTGTTCCTTCAACAACTTCAGCTCGGGAGTTCCTATCTTGTAGGGATGCTTAGAGATTGGAGCAGTACCTGGTTCAAGTTCGATCACGAACTCAACAGCTCTGTCCGGAGGCATTCCTGGCAACTCTTCTGGAAAGACGTCAGGGAAATCGCAAACCACCGGAACATTTTCAAGTGAAGGTAGAGGTTTTTCATTGAGGGTGCATAGCTGAATGGAACTTGATTCATGTGGAGAATAGATTATCTGGCCAGAAGGGTGGGACAGAGTTATTGACTTTTGAGTACAGTCAATTCTTGCTTTATTGGCCTTCAGCCAATCCATACCAAGAATGACATCAATGTCAGAATTGCCAAGCAATATGAGAGAAGCAAGGAATATGTGGCCTCCAATTAGAATTTGATTTTTGTGACTGATCTTGGACGTTTGCATAGTTGCTCCACGGGAGTTGACCACTAGCGGGGAACCCAAACCAACAAAAGGGAGTTTAATTGCTGTCGCAAAGATCTTTGAAACGAAAGAATGTGATGCTCCGGTATCAAACAACACTTTAGCTGGATTAGAGTTTACGGGAAATGTACCGAGAACGACGTCAGGAGCTTCCTCAGCTTTGTCGATCTTGACATGATTCATCCTTGCGGTCCTCCCGACAGGCCTGTTGTTGGAGTTGAAGGCCTTAGGCGGGGGAGCGCGCACCATTGCCTGGTTTGTGTTAGGACGAGGTGGTGGTGGAGGTAGCTGCCTCTGCGTGCACTTGTCGGCGTAGTGCCCCGTCTGCTTGCACTTGTAGCATGTGACGACACGAGGGGGCCCTGGCCTTGGCTGCCCCATCGAAACCCTTTGATGATGCACCTGAGCAGGGTTGGGTGGGCGGGGAGCGAAGCCTGGAGAAGTTTGGTCGTATGGAGCCCGAGTGACAGCACCATTTGGTACCCCGATGCGGCGCTTCTGCGGAGGGGTGGTCATGTTGGAGGAGGAACCACCCTCGCGCGAGTGCTTGCGAGACTCCTCGAACGCTTTGCGCCTATTTTCTTCATTGAGTGCGGTGTTAACGAGATCCTCGAAGCTGTTGGCCTTGACATTGGTGAGGGCATACTTGAGTTCCGGTTTAAAGCCTCTGCGAAACCTTGCCATCTTCTTAGCTTCAGTGGACACCTCATCTCCAGCGTATCGAGCGAGGCGATTGAACTCACTCTGATACCCGATGACGTCCAACTTGCCCTGCTTGAGAGAGCAAAACTCTTCACGCATTCTTTCCATGAGACCATCTGGAATGTGGTGCTTCAGGAAGGCTTCCTTGAAATGATCCCACGTGACTGGCATCCCAGTTCTCATGGCCTGGAAGTTTTCCCACCAAGTAGCTGCCTGACCCTTCAGCAGATAGGATGCATACTTGACCTTGTCTTCTTCAGCTACGTGTGCAATCTCCAGAGCCTTGGCTATCTCACGGATCCAGTCATCAGCGTCCAGAGGCTCGCGTGTGGCCACGAAAGCTCTTGGGCCCAGACTGAGAAACTCCTTGATGCTGACTCGTGGAGCTGTCTGGTTGATGTGCTGATTAGCCTGAAACTGGGCCATCTGCGTCATGACTTGGGTCATCTGAGTCAACAGCTCCGTGATTGGCGGTGGCTCAGGCGTGTTGTTCCTTGTTGGCGGCATCCTGAATGGAAATGCATTTTAGCACAACAATAGAAAAGGATAGACTTGGCAACGGAAAGAGAGATTATTCCGACGCATGAATAGACAACCACAAGGTTCACCGTCACATGTTCAAATACATCAGAATATCCAACACACCATAAATGGTTCGAATGCCAAAGGATAACTAAACATAGCTAAGAATGGATACATCGGTACTCCCATGCTCATCACGCAGGACGGCGGCGAGGAGTACGGCGAGAGGTACGGTGAGGAGCACGCTCACGAAAGTAGGTGGAACGCCGATCCACGTAGATCTGACGTGGTCTGAGACCGACTCTAGGCGTGGTGAAGTACATAGCGTCGACTCCCTGTGCTCCAAAGCGAGGAATCCCAGTGTAACCAGCACGAAGGTTAAGGAGTGGACCTCTGATCGGCTCGTAACCTCCAGCATCTGGCAGACGACGCCCAACTGGCTGATCGAAACGTGCAAAGCGCTCGTCTCCAACAAAGTCTGTGGTGTAAGTCGCCAGACGAGTCAAAGCAAGGTAAAGCTGCTCTCTGACTGAAGCCAACTCCTGAGATAGTGTGCGGGCAACTGCGTCACTATGTCTCACAAACTGAGCGGTGGTGTGCAGCCTGGAGTTATCATGCTCGTAAACATCCAAGTTGTCGTAGAGAGTGAAGTGAGCTCCCTCCGAAGTGATGTAACCACGGGGGATGTGGCGATAGATAGAATCGTCAAATCCCCAGTAGTCAGCACGAAGGACGGTGAGACTCACATAAGCTGCCTGCTGCACAGCCATATCCACTGTGGAACCCACTTCCTCGTAGCGGTGGACTACGCCCATGCCATCATCTGACAGAATGTAGACGATAGCCTGGTAGTAGGTCTGCTCAAACTCTCGCTGCTGCTCGTAGACCTGGTACTCTGGTGCCCAACGGAACCCCAGAAAAGTGACCATGTCTCTCAGCATCTCCGGATAACCGGCAGTGCTCTCGCAACGAGTCATACGAACCACCTGCGGGTAGAACCTGAGATCCATCTGCAGATGATCGGGGAAGCTTTGATTAGACGCTGGTAGAATAACTGAAGTGGCAAGCAACAACAAGGTTTCAACGGACGAAAAGGATGTTGAGAAGAACAGGATATCGAAGCAACATTTGGGAAACACAAGACCAAACACTCCTGAGGTACTACGGAAAAACCCATCCGGGCTTCTAGAGGATCAATATCTACTGCTTAAGGAATAGAGGATCTGCTTCCGGGGCTTATGTGCCTCCGTTCTCAATCGTGAGTAGGCAACATGAAAATCATGTCACAACCACCTCCATTCCTATGGTCTAGTAGATATAACCATCCTAGAGAAACCAGGATACGTGAAATCCTAACTTGAAAGTTTAGATGAGAAGAGAAAACAACATTGCACTTCCTTACCAGAAAAGGGAGGGTGGGTGGGGAAAGAAATAAAAGAACAGAATTCCTACTCTCACGTTTCATTTTTCCTATATAGCTTCAAAATAGTTTCTAGACTCAACTGCGACCAGTAAAAGGGATCCTACAGGCAGACAGGCTCTGATACCATTTGTCGCACCCGGACTTTTAGAGGATACACACAGCCCGCTAAAGAGTAGATAAATGGCTTACGGGGCCTACCTGCACCCGCATCTCAATATGAGTAGGCCAACACGTAAACGTGTGACAACCATCCTCTACTATTCATCGTCTGTGAAACCATCCAATAGAAATCCGTATACTTCCATTGACGTACTTCATAACATACACACATGGTACGTCAATGGCATTTGAACAAGTGATATCACAACAAATCTCTAAGACACAAAGAAATAGAAATAAGTGGCAAAAGCTCTCACTAGAGCAGAGATAGCAAATACAGTCATGCAAAGGACACATGTCCCAACAAGTCATCATTACATCACAGCGGAAGCATCCAAGTATCTGAGTACAAACAAGATCCAAATAGGCCTAAGAGGCTGGAAACGAAAAGTACGGAGCCCATCCACGAAGTCTCGGATCCTGCCCGGGTCCGCTATCTACTCGTCAGCAGCCTCGTCATACTCCACGTAGTAGCCACCATGGGGATCCTCGGAAACGTAGTCTGCAGAACACGCAACCCCAAAGGGGTCAGTACAGACGAGTACCGGCAAGCAAGACGCACAAGATACCAAAGGGTACCCGACAACACCAAGTACAGATGCTTTAGGTTCAACGGAAGATAGGTGATACAAAGGTGCGGCAGCGGGCTGCACTAACCAACTACAGAGACACGCTACAACATCCGGCTAAAAGAAAGGGATAAGATAGCGCATCGGAACCAACTACCACTAACCTCAAACAAACCCATCCTGGATCTCGCCCCTTATCCAAAGAAGCAATCCGAGGATAACCCACACAGTTGGATTAATGAAGGTTCAAGTTATTGTGTCAATAAGCCTATTACCAGTCAAATTATTATTAATTAGGAGTAAGTTGTCTAATCCTTGTTAGCCAGCCCTATCACCAAGTCATCCATAACCGCGGACAACACGGCTTCTCGAGAAGATTTAACCCTGCAGGGGTGCACCAATTTGGCCGTACACGTAAGAATATCCCGCCAGACGGGGATCAAACACACCAAGCGAGACACTCAACACAACCCAACTCTTCTTCGCATCAAGCCCAAAGAACCACGTGCTGTGCGTGCGCGGCTAATCGAGCCCCCACGAAGAAAAGGGGGACCCTCATAGAACTGGAAGACCACGCCGCCCTAAATGCCGACTACAAAATTTCCACCCTGGCGCCGAGGGTTCGTACCTGCATATGCGTGCATCAAATGGAAAGCCCGAACTAAGTGTGGCGATTTGGACGAGATGCGAATCGAATCAGAGTTGCGGGGGGCGCCCATACACGCTTCCCACATTCGGTTAGCGCGCTCAACATGGATCCAGAGGACAAGAACTTTTCCTGAGTTCGACACTAGCAGGCCTCAAAACCATACCCGGCCTCCTGCCGGTGCCTTATCATCAAATTAGAATTACCTCATACATTAACAGGTTGTTGTTTAAACATCGAGCCCCAAGAACATAATAAATATGGTAAAAGAAATATCGGACAACAGACTCGAGCATAAACAACCCTAAGCATGCTAGTAAGACACATGCAACAAGCAACAGGGTTATAGGTGTGGAGGATAGGCTATATCAGGGTTACAGGATAACATGTGATAGGATCGGAACACAAGCAACGAATCTTAAGGCTAGCAGAAAAGACAATGGAAAGTATCGGTATCCAGTGTGGAAAGGACACAATGGTTCATGTGAGTGAATACTTTCCTGCAAACTCAGTAGCCTGGTACTGGGCTAACTCCTCTGAAGTAGTGTCGTAAACCTCGTCTGTCTCAACGTCATCGTCTATTCGAGAAAAAACAAACAAACAACGCAGAGAGACAAACAATCAATAACATGGGATAATGCACAAACATGGGGTGATGCATGACAATTTAATTGATGCATCAAAGATAAGCTAGTTGACATGGTAACATAATTAAATGGGCCCATATGCAATTTGGGTTGCGTATAGGAAAGCCCAAGAACTAAAGTTGAATTAAGTGATCTACAAATAACCATCATGTGAAAGTTGATTAGAATGAGGCATGGATGATGAAAACAATAAGAAAACAACAATAGCTTCAATTTGAAATGTTGTTACCAAGTTTGGAATTTTATTTATTAAGTTATGAAATTTGGCTTCTTAAATGAGTTACACAAACACTCATTGTTATCACCCATTTTAATTGTTCAAAACAGATAACAAAATTCATATTTGGAAAGAACACCAAATTTTAGATGGAATACATATTTCATTTGTTGAAAATGGATTTAAAATGAGCAAGTTATTAATTTGACAATTTTAAATGCATTAATTAAGAAACAGTTGTTTTCAGCAATTTAATTTATTTAAAACAGAACACAAAGTTGATATTTGCAAAGTTCATGAAAAATGGAATGGAAAACATATTTTATATGTTCAAAAAGAATTTAGTTTGACCAAGTTATTAATTTAGCAATTTTAAATGATTTAAATAAGATTTAAATTATTGAACCAATTTTAATTATTCAAAACAGGAAAAAAAGTTTATATTTGGAAAGCTTGTTCAATTTTGCATGGAAAACATATTTTGCATGTGCCTTTTGAATTAAATTTGAATTAGTTATGAATTTGACCAAATTTTAAAGAGTGGTTTGAATTTGAATTTTTGAAACCATTTGAAAGGTTCAAAACAGTATGCAAATGGTTTAAACATGTAGAGAATTTAATTTGGTGTGGAAAACATATTAAAATTGTTGGATTTGGAATTTTTATGCCCAAGTTATGAATTTTGCAATATTTAAAGCATTTAACAAGTAATAAATGTTTTCAGTATTTTCAATTATTCAAAAATAGAAATAAAGTTGATAATGTCGTAAGGCATTTAAAATGGAGTGGGTTTCATGTTGAAAGTTTTGCAATTTGAGTTTCCAAGCAAAAGTTATTAAATTACAAAGTTTATTTGATAATCTCCCAATTTTATTAAATTACAGGGACTAGGAAAATATTAACAGGGACTTGGATGCGAAAACGAATTGATTCTGGATCTGGAAAAAGAAATAAAAAAGTGTGTTTTATTCTCGCGCGGGGAGGGAATCGATCCCGGGACCTCGCGGTTGCGCGCGTGACTGCGCTGGCCAGTTGGGCTGCTGTGCGGTTGGTGATGGATACCGCTCGAGATGGGTTTTGAGGTAACGCTTCGGGATTATCTCTGACGAAACTGAACATACGTTCAGTTAACTGAACGTCGACGGGAGAAGAACGACGGCGACGACCCAGGCGCTGCTGCGCTGCCGGCGTGCGCGCGGCGCGCTGGGCGTGCGCTCGGGGCGGTGGCCCGCCCGCGGAGGCAGTGGGAGGAGGACAAGGGCAGGGGCGCGCTCACCGTGGGCCCTTGCGAGAGGCGATAGAGAATATGGCGGGCGACGTCGACGGTGGCGAACGGAGCTTGGCGGCGGCGATCCGCGGCCTCCCAGGCCTCGTCGAGGAAGCGAGGAGGGAGAGGAGGCCGCGGGGTTTCCGTTCCCGTGCTCGCGCGGACTCGAAGGTGGCTAGAACGGCGGCGATTCGAGCTCTAAGAACCGGCCATGGAGGCAAGGCTTGGGGTTCAGAAAAACTTCAGAGAGGGAAAGGAAAAGGAGGGAGGAAGAGGGGAATGGCGGCGGCGGCGGAGATGGAGGAGGAAGAAGGGAGAGAGAGGGCTAGGGTTTGGGGTCTCGGGGAGTTAAGTAGGAGGAGGGGGAGCAGGAAAGCTTGCAGGTGGGGGAGCCTCCCCTCCTCTGTCTCCGTAGAGAGGAGGAAGACGACAGAGTCGTGGGGGGCGCATGGGCTTTGGGGTTGTGGTGGGCTCAGCCCACTTGGGCTGGCCTGCCCCCTTTAGCTGTTCTGTTTTTTTTTTGCTGGAAAGAAAGAAAGAAATAAGGAGAGAAATAGGAGGGTTTTTGGGGCTTAAAAATTTTGGTGATAAATTTTTATAAGCTATTTATTGCAAAAGCCCAGTTGTGCAAATTTTTATTTTTCAAAATTTTAAATTTTTGTTGCTGTTCGAAATTTAAAAGAATTTGAGTGAATTTTGCAATATATGAAATATTTCACCAAGTTAATTATTTGGAAATTCAAGTTTATTGGAAACATTTGAATTGTTGCTGTTTGGAAACTATTTTGAAACATTGGAACATACCAAGTATGAACCAAATTTTGAAATTTGATTTGGATTTCAAATGGAAAACAAGTGAAAACAAATGCAATGCTCATGATGGAATGATGCAAACTAAAATTAAACAAGGAGCAAGCATTGTAGGGTTGTTTTTCATACTTGGGATGTTACATGATAGATCTACTCATAAGCTACTCAGAGAATTTATTTTGCTCAATTTGAACACACACATAAAATTTTATACCAAATTTACTCTAAGAGACAGTGTGTAGCACAAACATTACTACATGCAAAATAATGCCCCAAATCTAGATCTACCAGTTGCATGCGTTCAAGAAAAAGCAGATCTACCACTAGAATTTTTTGTAGATTTTATTTCTTAGGTTTTCTATTTTTAACATGATTAAAGCAAACATGCATCTTTGTGTTCATTTTAAAAACGAAAAAGAAAAACAACGCGGGCTAGGGTTCTACGAGGCGCGCGGCCTGCTAAGCCGATTCGGCCCAGCTCACTTGCACGAGCGCGCATGGCGCACGTAACGCTTCAGCGTTTAAACGTGGCCGTTGATCGTGAGATCAACTGCGCACAACTGTCTCCTTCCTCTCTTCTCTCTTTTTCTCTCTCACTCGCGATCGGAGCGGCCGAACGGCGGCGAGATCGCGGTTAGCTCACCTAGGGGATGCGTAGGGCGGTGGCGAGGGGTCGGTGAGGTCGCACTAGGTCGATGCAGTGCAGTGGAGGCGTCGCAGCAAGTCGAGACAACACCAAATGGCGACGCTCGACTACTGGTCCGCGGCGGCTCCGGCGAGCTCCACGGCCTTCCTGCAAACGAGGGATCGAACGGCGGTGTCAGGGTTTATCTACGGGCGGTGGCAAACTCAGAGGAGGTGAAAACAGGGGGTGGAAGTGCTCAGGGCGTGCTCCACCTTCTCTTTCCCTCCGCGGTGGCCGGCGGCAAGATCGAGCTCACTAAGCTCGATGGCGGCTCTAGGAGTGCGTGGTTTGTGATAGGGGAGTGAAGTGGTGTTGTGTGCGTGTGCTGTCGCGACGAGGGTGTGCCCGTGGCTTTATAGCCACGGTGCCACGAGTGTGCGCACGGGTGTGCACTCGGGGTGGCAGTGGCAATCTTGGGGCCACGCCCCTGGTGCCCATGTCGTGCCCCTTGCCCCTTGGGCATGTCTAGGAGGTGGTCAGAGGTGAGGTCAAGGCCAGGGCAACATCTGTGGGGTGGAAACGGCGCGGACAAGGCGACAGTACACACGCACAGTGGCACCATGTCAGCCCGCCCATGCAATCCCCCTCTCTTTCTTCTTTGAACCCACCCCTCTCCTCTCCTCTCTGGTCAACACAGCAAGCATCCAAAGCTAGGAAAAGGTTAAGGGATGTCAGGGCTTCTAGAAGCACCAAGTGGTACTGCCTAACTCGAATCCATTCAAAAGATATGATCATCCAAAGTCTGCTCCACCTCACAGTTTTCAGCAAATTCAGTTTCAGTAAAATGACTTAGTCATTTTCGGTAAGTGCTGAAAAACAGATGAAATCAACCAAAAGTTTGCTCTGTTTTCAAAACCCAAAACATTTCCAAAATTTGTTTTCCAAGTATGGTTTTGTTAAGCATGCTTTTTACTTTCATAAACATCTATTGAAAACAAATTTGGAATTTTAAAAGGTACAGAAAACAAGGTGAGAAAACAACTACTTTCTGTTTTTCTCTGTTTTCCTAAAAACCACTTTTCTGCCTTAACTTTCTATCACAAAAACCATCAAGCAATTGATTGTTTTCTTATTCCAATTTCCAAACAATGGAAAAAAATTTGTAGTCCATGTATTAGATAACACATTCATGCAAATAAAACATAAAATATGATTCCCTAACGTATAGATAACAAGAGCTAAATATAGCTACTTGGCTAATTTTTCAGAAACAAGTTTTTATAGAAAACTTAAAAGAAAACATCTAAATATTCTTTTGCCATTTCATTTTATTGATTCAAACAAAGCCAAATATTATCATTATGTTGAAAGCAACATTATTACAAAATTTTGGATGAAAATTATTCAAATCATCACATAGAAAACATCACAGAAGCATTCAGAAACATCAGGGAAAATTGACAAATGACTTTAATCAAAGTCTTGCTTGCATTGCATAGGTACTAATGGTTCATTACATAATGTTGGATTACACAAGTGCATAAAAAGTTTTTGTTGGATCACAAAAATGGCTTCCCTCCCTGTGTTACATGTGACCCAAAAACTAGGGTGTGACATAGACCCCTCCGGTGATGAATTCCCCTCCCGGCAGGGTGCGTGGGAGAGCTCCAGAACCCTCCCGATCTCGGGTTGACGATGACGTCGGCCTCAAGTGTTTCTTGGGAAAAAGTGGTATGTTTTTAGGGTTGGCGTATCGTGGGGAATAAATAGGCGAAAGGGCGATGGCGGTGGATGCCCGAGGGGCCCACACCACCCTAGGCGCGGCCGGGGGGCTCGCCGCCCTATGGTGTGGCCCCCCTCCGGGCCTCTTAGGGACTCTGTGGAACCTTAGGGAATTCTAAAACTTCCGGGCTTCAAATTTTCCAATTTCGAGAATATTTCTAGAACAACTTTTCTGAAAGTAAAAACAGCAGAAAACAAAGAACTAGCTCTGTGGCATCTTGTCAATAGGTTAGTCCAGCGAAATCGATACAAATGACATAAAGTGTAAGGAAAACATGTAGCATATGGCATGAAAACAACATGGAACATCAGAAATTAAGGATACGTTTATGACGTATTAGTGCCTGAGGGCCCCACACCACCCCATGGAACGGCAAGGGGGCACCACCCTATGGTGTGGCCCCCCTCCGGGCCTCTCAGGGGCTTCATGGAACCTTCGAGAATTCTAATACTTATCGACTTCGAATTTTCCAATTTCAAGAATATTTCCAGAATAACTTTTCTGAAACTAAAAACAACAGAAAACAAGAACTGGCTCTATGACATCTTGTGAATAGGTTAGTCCCAGGAAATCGATAAAAAAAGCATAAAGTGTAAATAAAACATGTAGCATATGACATGAAAACAACAAGGAACATCAGAAATTAAGGATACATTTATGACGTATGAACATCACCAAGATTAGTTCCTACTTGTCCTCGAGTAGGTAAACAATAAAATCAAATAATTTCTGAGGTGACATGCTACCAACATAAGCTTGGTCATCTACATTGTAAAAGCATAAATATACCTGAGATCATAGTACTCTAAAACACAATCATGATAGATATAATTTTAATAATGAAACATAGTAATGATCTTGCATCATGAAAAGTAACACAAATAAAATATCATGAATAATATTGCACATGAAAGTTATACGCTTGTTTCAAGCATAGAAAAAACATAGCAACGTGATATTTCTCTTGTCCTTAAGAGTGGGGAAAAACATAAATGCCAGGACACCTTCAAAGTTTAAGAGGAAGACTAGAACAAATAATTTGAGAGCAAATAATAACACATCATGAATCAATTAATAATGTTTCTAGGACAAATGCACATTAAACTCAGAATGGAAACTATGCTCTCTCAACTATGCATAAAGTTAGAAGATGGAGACTCAACATAAAAGTAAATGAAAGTGTAAGGTCCACCCCAGAACCACTGTTCAAGGACACCTTCGATATGCATACATTCACGATCCAGGAAAATTCAGTCGTGAACAACATATCAAGTTGGTACACAGATACAATATCCATTACACGGTTACGGAAACACTTACAAAGAGACATGGTCACCTGACCAAGTCCACACAACTGCCACGCAGGGCAAACACACAACACACACAGCGGAAGACTAAACACACAAACGTGGTTGAGCCCAAGTCATGCCTTAACCTACAGGCTGTTGACTGGGAGACGATCCTAGTTCGCAAGTCCATCAGCGAAGTACTTCTCCTTGTTGATCTCCTCCTGAGATTCCTTCTCGATGTCTGGCAAGTAAA
Organism: Alopecurus myosuroides; assembly: GCA_028641055.1. Classification (NCBI taxonomy): domain Eukaryota; kingdom Viridiplantae; phylum Streptophyta; class Magnoliopsida; order Poales; family Poaceae; genus Alopecurus; species Alopecurus myosuroides. Next base: position 296,917,765 of record CM054063.1, on the reverse strand, counting down.
TACCAGGGACGAAACCAATATGAGTACATTTGAATGTACTCAGCAAGACATCCATCATGTAACTTACCAAGTGCAAGTATGCTTATATGGTGTAATAGGTAGGCTATAAATAGGGTTCACTATCAATGATATATGAAAGATATTATCATAGTTGATTTTAAAAATATCTGCATCTTCGTTGAAGAAGATACTTAAAAAGAAAATAATATAGTTTTCTTTATCCTGTAGGTATCACAGGTACAAGAGGTTTTGTAAAAACTTTGTTAAAAGAAAGTTTTCTCTTTGCAAAACTTCTTGGAATCAACTTCCAGATTTTTGCTTAGAGAAGAAAGATTTTCTTTGCAAAATTTTTTGGTAAAACAACTTCTGGCTTTTCATCATCGGTACCTCCACGGTACAAGATTTCCTCCTTTCCGAACTTCACAAGTCCAACTCCTTTTTGAAAACATTGACACAATGCTAGCTACATGGCCTTTCAACTGTCCATATCCGAGGAAGCGGCTTCTTCAAAAAAGTTGTACTCTGCAGAGGTGTACACATCCACCAGATCCAGTACTCCTGCCGTGAACAACCACAGACTGTAACAATAGTATGTAGAACATCAGATAACTGATCCTAACCTTCCACTATGTTCAAGCTAGAATATGCCTATCTCTTCAGTCGAGTGCTCCCCGGCACCAGGTCCCACCCTGCCTAGACAGGAGTCTCAACTGTCGCACCCAGAGGAGAACTTAATCCCTCACTTTTATGTCCCAACATTGGGGGATTTGGCGACATTCGGTTCGAGGGTATGACGTCCCTTATAGCAATTGAGATAGAACACACACTAACAAGAACAAACTTCCAGTTAAGCCCCATGCACATGTTGGGGTAGGGTGGCAGTACGGTAAAGGTTGTCCGGCGAAGACTAGGTTATGTGTCATTTTTGAAAACACCATTTTCCCAAAAATGACCACTTCCACATTCCTCCGGAGAATAAGGATCCGCCTTTTCTCCGGGTTTTCCATAAAGCCTTTGTTTTGTACAAAGAACACAATTTTAAGGTGTCCACTTAGGGACTAATATATGTGATGGTAATAAATACCATATGGTGGCTATGGGCTTGGTAACACCAAGTATTAACTAATGGCATAGTATATATATAATAGTAGTATTAGTATTCACTCAAAAATAGTTTTTGGAAATCAAAGTTTTTGTAAAACCTTTCAGAAGTAAAACATGCATGATAGATCATGATAAATGTATTATAACATCAAGCATCAGGATGGCTTGCCTTAAATCCCTTTGTGTCCCTGGCCTTGAGATAGCTTGATCTTGACACACAACTCTACGACTCCATCTTCTTCTTCTTCGTTTTTCTAACGCCGTAAAATAATAAAGACACACACTCAGATCCAGAAGGAAAATAAAGTAATAAAAACAACACCTACAGCAAGGTAACACATACTAATGCAATCACTCAAAAAGCTATCGAGAGAACCAACTCACAAACTCTCAGAGTAGAAGACTATCGTCAGGAAACATATGGTTTAAAAAACCATATTCCACACCCCAATATCATAGGTTGAGTGGGTGTACCACTATCATACCAAGATATTAAGGAAGCTAAAAATATAGCTTGTGGTAACAATGGTGAGGCTACTAAGGCGTTCATAAACAAACTATGTAATATCAATCATCAAAGCAACACCCATGGCAGTGGGTATTAACAACAACACAAACAATCAATCCAAACAAGTTTACCACTAGCCTTAAGAATATACAACAAGGTACTAATAAATATAATGATAAAACTACCATCAAACTTATGCTAAGGGAAACACCCATACAATTTCCAAACAGCAAAACAAACAAAACACAGATGAATTATCGAGTTATTTAATAAGCTAAAGTCTACACCAAAGCTAAGGAATTACTCAATAATGAAAGTAACCAAACAAACCAGTGGCTCAATAAATTGTAACAAGTCAATAAAACACACTTTAAAACATAATAACAACAAGGTACATTACTCTTAGCAAAATATCATAGTAACATGAGTCAACTATTAGCATACTAGTATGGAAAATTTTCACAAGCGTGCCCTAAGGAATAATTGCATTCCACAACCTATCAACACACAGCAACTACAATATATATACCATAATAACAGAAGGGAAAACATTATAAACATGCTAGGAAACATCATACACTCCTAAAAATAAAAGGACAATGATAATGGAGCAAACTCAACATCTAGTGGGACACTAATGCAACACTAGAGGAGCAATCTATACTAGGAGCATGAATTTTTCCTAGGCCATAATACATGAATAAAAACACCTACTAACAGTACATATACCTTACACATGCTAGTAATCAAATATACTTAAAATAATGCTATGAAAACAACTACTCATACTAGTGAAAACAATATAGCTAAATAAAACAATCAATGCTACACATGCTCTCCTATGAAATAATGTGCAAGCTAACAGAGGTGATACCATCACCACATCAGTACCAAAATGGTACTGGACTCACATAACCATCTCAAAAACCTAGGTATTTAATCATTAGCAAATCTAGCTCACAAAAATCTATTCCACAAAAACACTAGAAAACAATAAGAAACTAATTCTATTTCTATTTGTTTTCCAAACAAGCACAAACCTCCTAACAGATTAGTAATGAAATAAAACAACTTAATAACAGTGACCAACACATCTACTCATGCTTGTAAACAAGTTTCTAACAAACAATCATTCAATCGCAAACAAACACACAGTATTTAAAATAAACAGAAAGCTGCTGTTTCTAGAAATGCACTCCAAAAATAATCGAGAGCTCTAAAAATTATGCCAAGCTAGGTTTACATAGATCTAATCACACACAAGCTCATCCAACTGGATTCACATCAAAAATAATTTTTAAACTCTCTCTAAAAATCCTAGAAATGGCTACTGGTATTTTACCCAATTGGATGGCATTTCCAAATGGTAGCTCACCTTGATACAAGGTCAAGTCTCACTGATAGATCTATCCAAGGGATACTCAAAACAGTTTGGTTTGCAAGATTTGGCCACTTAAAACTCAAGTTATGATTAAAATGGTGAAACAGAGTGCTTCTGCCATTTTTATTAGTTCTCTTAAAATATAGCACAAAATGCATTTATTTAAGTTGGGTGTGGTTAAGAATTAGTAGATCTGGCTCTGTGATTTTTGGTTTGGGAAATTGTACTCGTTTGCATTTTCATTTTGAATTAAAGTAACAAGCTGAAATAGATCTGCAGGAAAAGGAATAAAAGTTCAACCTGCGCGGGTCAACGGGCCAGATCCGGAGGGAGATGGGCCGCGCGGAGCGAGGCCGGCCCGCTGGACGAGCGCGCGCGCCAAATCGGTACGCCACCCTCCGATGCGCGATCTACGGTCGAGAATAGACAGGGTGCGGTTTCAAAGAGGGCCAGTGGATGAGGATCCGGTGGCCACGGAGCGGCCACGTCGACGCGCGCCAGCGGCGACGCGAAAACGCGGCGAGTCCGCCCCGGCCGCCGCAGAGGAGACGCAAGCTCGACACCGGGAGTTCTGTTCGCCTCCTGGAAACGCCACGAGCACCAGCAGGCTCCTGGGAGCGCCGCCGAGCTCATGACGCCCACGGAGATCGACAGGAGAGCCGCCCGACGAGGATGCGACGGAGAGCCGCGGCCGGTCGCCATGGTCCCAAAGGGACAGGGACCTGCAACGGGCAAAAACAGAGAGGGAGGGCATCATGAGGTTCAGGGGGCTCGAGGGAGGCCGAGAGGACCAATGGGAGGGGAAAGGATGACCTGATACGGCGAATCGTCGGGGAGCTCGGGCGTGGCGACTCCGGCCCGATTCCGGTGATGGGATGAAGAATGGAGGGGGCTTTCGATGCAGTGCTTCGATTAAGGTGAAGAGGAGGGGGATTGGCAAGGTGGAGCGCAAGAGGAGAGGCACGGAGGGGCTAGCCGCATGGCTTGTTCACCCGGCGTCCATGGCGGTCACCGCGACACGGGCGAGCTGGCCAGAGAGGATCTCCTCGGGGGATACCATGCCAGGGAGGTGTGCGGTGGTGAGGAGAGGGAAATGCCACAAGGGCTCGGGCAGAGGAGTTCCAGGGAGGTGGGGGAAGTGGGTGCTCTCTCACAGCCCGCAGGTGTTTGATATAGAAACGAGGGGGAAAGAGAGGGTCCAGGGGGAGGGGTACTGGCTTTTCGAGCTAGTGGAGGTCAACTCTTCTAGAAGGTGGGGTCCATGGAGGCAGCAAGGTATGGGGGAGGGCTGTGGCATGTCAGCCCATGCCATTGCTTAGAGTCTAAGCCATGTGGTGGTGATGTGGATGAGTATGGGCATGCCATTTCGTCCAGGAAGTCAAGGGGGTGGGGTCTAGGTGACTAGGAATGCCAGGAATCCAAGGTGAGTGAAGAAGGAGGAAAAATATCACCTAAAGGTCTCCTTTAAAAATTGATCAGAAAGTGTTTGTGCTGGTTTTCTTCAAAATCTTGAACAGAACACATGCATGATAATAAGTCTATGAGGTAGGAAATGAAATTTGGAGTAGGGTAGTGGTGGTCTCCCACTCTTCTCAAATTGTTTTCTTTGAAAACTTTCAATTTTCCAAAACTGCAGTTTCTATTTTTAAATGTTTTCTCCAAAATTTTGTATAGAAGATATGTTTGAAAACATGTTTAATGGATAGAGATTCAAAAATTGAGTCTAGGGGTGGTGATCCCCAAATTTTCTGAAAATATTTATTTCACAAAATTTTGGAAATTCAAAAAGTGCTGAAACTGTTTTTGGATGTTTTCTTCAAAAATTTGAAAATGACAAGCAAATGTTTTTGGATAACTTGGTCACATATGACCCTAGGAATGTTGGGGATTTTTCCCAATTTTTTTAGAAATACTTTTATTAACAAAAACATTAAAAGTCCATTTCTGGCCTTTTGGAAAATAGCATTTAATAAATAGGAAAATGTTTATAAACGAAGTATTTTTGAGTTGGGGTGGAAGGGTATATAATATAGGTGTCAAAGGTGATTTTTAATACACAACTCCTTTGAAAAATATTTGAGATACCAAGAGTAAAAGGATGACAACAGGAATTTATTTAATAGGCCAAAAATCCTATGAGAGGAATAATCACATGGTCAAGGGAATCAAAATGGATCACATGAATATGATGTAAAAATCATGAAGATGACAAGGGAAGATTGAGTTAGCTCAAAAGGATAGGAGTGATTTTTAGGAAGGCTTATCAAAAGCATCATGATAACAGGGACATGATCCTATTTGTTGGGAAGACCTCAAGAGGGCTTTGGAAGAAAAGTGAATGGGTTTGATAATCAAAAAACAAACACAAGGATAGGACTCACAGATAGGTACCATTATATCCATGATGGTACACTGATCAAAGATCAGGATTTCTCCTTATGGCAGGAGGCCAAACTAGAGAAGTTAAACAGAACATAAGATGAGATATAAATAGGATATAACATGCTAGTGATGTCTGGGATTGTAATTTTAGACCTCAATCAATTTAGACACTCACAATCATTCACAACAGTTATAAATACTTTGAGGCAAAGAGAAATATAAGGTCACCTCATAAGTAGATAATAACAAGACTTAACAAGTTCACTCAAGCCCAGGAGTTCTGCCATATAAATTCTTCGAGTTTTCCCTCAAGTGTTTTAAAGAAAGTTAGTGGTCAAGCCAAACCACTTAAGGAGGATTTTTATAAAAGAGGTTCACCTCAATTATTGTTATTTATGTAACCATTTTGTTTTGGTTGGTTCCGACACCAACACTCAAGATCAAACAAGGTAGACAGAGGTGAAACAAGATTAATTGTTAAGCATTTTTAAAAAGTTTTTGTTGGCCCTAATTTTTGACTCTCCAACAACGGCATTTTGTTGGTTTCCAAAAAGTGGGGTGTGACAGATCTCCCCCCCCCCTTAAAATGAATCTCGTCCCTGAGATTCGTAAGGGAAGCAAGGGAGTGGGTTTTCTCAACACACAGCCACACAAAACAGTCAGGAGCTAAATTTTTCTTTACCCAAGAAAAACAAAACAATTTTTCATAACCAGGGTTAGCAGGCCAACTTGATCCAGAAAAGTTGTTTTTCTCTGGTATTCCAAAATAAAATTCCACTTTAATATTTATAGAAAATTTTTGGCCACCCATAAGTGGTCACAGAGGCCTAGTTTTGCAGGGGTAGAGGCTATAAACAGCCAGTGATCTTTCCTTGATTTGAAAGAAAAACCAGAAGCTAGGTTCACCCAGGTTTTTCTTGAGTGTTCAGCTGACGTGTGGGACTGGGCCCACTTGGCAGTTGGTGTCCTTCTCTCATCTTTTTCTCCTTCTTGCCTTTCCTTCTCATATGGTGCGCACATCATCGGCATCAGGGTGTCCCGCCCATAGTGAGTCCATGGTGGGATGACACCTTGCTCTGGGACTGCTGTGAGTGTGACATGTTGATGCTTTGGCCACTTGCGGAGGGATGTGTCGGTGGTTTCGCGCCATTTGCAAACACTGCCGCTGGATTCTTGGGCTTTTCTCGCGTAGTGCTTGATGAAGGAGAGGGCTCTGCTCTCGCTGCTATAAGAAGGGTATCCGAGGTTCTCTAAATCGCACCACACGATGAGCTTCATTTCCCAGTCGATCGATGACTTATTCAAGGAGTATGTCACCCTGCTGGAGCGAGAAAATCCCTTGGAGCACCTCTTCATCGTGCTACTCTTCAGCTGCTGCCTGGTGGGAGGGGTCACAATGATCCTGGTGTTCATGATCTGTGCTTTCTGGTGCATCCACGACTGGTTGTATGGTGCCAGGAACAAGACCGTGGTGGAAGAAGGACGAGCAGTGGTGCTAGTGGTTGCGCCAGTGGAGACTCACGCTGGTGGCACTAGGCCTGGAGGACTGGAGGGGCTTCGTCGTCGACTGACTCGGGGTTCTGCATCAGGTGAGGGTGGCTCACCTTCAGACTAGGCTCCACTAGATAGAGCTAGGCAATGTTAGGGTCTACACCAGAGTAGGTGTGGTGGTCTGTATTGGAAAACAGACTTGTATCTTATTTTTCTGAAACTTTTATCTGTTAGGTGTAATGTTATTTCCTGAACTATGTATCCCTCTGAATTTCCTGAGAGATTTTTAGTTCTTCATGATCATTCTTCTGCTTGTGGGGTTTTGTGGCAAAGCAATGCGCAGAGTGTAATCACACCAGGGCAGGCATGGAAGGGTTTTTATTTCCAGTAGTACTTCAGAGGATTTTTCTTTTGGGAAGGTTAATTAGAGGTAGCTCAAAGCCTCCTAGGTTTGCTTTGGACAACAAAGCGATGGGGTTGTACTAGTTTTGTTAAGATGATGAAACACTGGTGTAAAAAGTTTTAAAATGTATAGTTTGTTCACACTGATGAGCAGTGAAGGGAAAACTACTCCAACAAAACAGAGCAAGAAAAATCATCACACACAATTCCTAAATGTCAGCACTAAAAAACAAGCAAAACTAGTACTTTAAACACAAGTAGACGTCTAAAAAAAACGCAGAGGAAAAGGGGTAGCTCAGGTGAAACAACTGAGCAAAACCTATGCATCCTAGGGGTCTGGGTCAACCAGGGTTGTTTGAAAGTTTCCTGCCACTCTTCCTGATCTTGAGGACTTTCGTCACTTTGTTCAGGTTGTAGAGAGACTTGATTGGTAAGATCACTTCAGTGTAAGAGGTTGTGGCAGATCTTCATCCTTTGCATCGAAATTACCTGGGTGATGAGGTTTTCTAGAAGGAAAAACTTTGGCTTCTTCAGGTTGCTAATTACTAAGGTCTTCTTGGGAATCGTCAAGTAGGTAATTTTGAAAGTTGACAGAAGAAAAACATTTTGGAAAACCTTTATAAAAACCAAAGTTTGATTTATCTCATAGTTATAAATTTTGTTTTCAAAATGTTTTGGGTCATGAAAAATAAAAGGGGAAAAAGGGCATGTGTACTACTCTTCCTGTTTCCAAACTCCCAGTGTTTGCAAAGTACGCAATAATTTTGGGAGTAAGAGAAGAGTAGAAGCTATGCTTAGGGTTTTCTTTGGTTAAACAAGTTAGGTAGTAATATAGCTTTTACCAAAATATTTTTATTTCCTAACTGACGTCCATGCTAACTAAGGTCTCCTAAAGTGAGGATAGCTCTGATACCAACTCTGTAAGGTCCGCCCCAGAACCACTGTTCAAGGACACCTTCGATATGAATACATTCACGATCCCAGGAAAATTCAGTCGTGAACAACATATCAAGTTGGTACACAGATACAATATCCATTACACGGTTACGCAAACACTTACAAAGAGACATGGTCACCTGACCAAGTCCACACAACTGCCACGCAGGGCAAACACACAACACACACAGCGGAAGACTATACACACAAACGTGGTAGAGCCCAAGTCACGCCTTAACCTACAGGCTGCTGACTGGGAGATGATCCTAGTTCGCAAGTCCATCAGCGCAGTACTTCTCCTCGTTGATCTCCTCCTGAGATTCCTTCTCGATGTCTGGCAAGTAAATACCAGGGACGAAACCAATATGAGTACATTTGAATGTACTCAGCAAGACATCCATCATGTAACTTACCAAGTGCAAGTATGCTTATATGGTGTAATAGGTAGGCTATAAATAGGGTTCACTATCAATGATATACGAAAGATATATCATAGTTGATTTAAAAAAATATCTGCATCTTCGTTGAAGAAGATACTTCAAAAGAATATAATATAGTTTTGTTTCTCTTGTAGGTATCACAGGTACAAGAGGTTTTGTAAAAACTTTGTTAAAAGAAAGTTTTGTCTTTGCAAAACTTCTTGGAATCAACTTCCAGATTTTTGCTTAGAGAAGAAAGATTTTCTTTGCAAAACTTTTTGGTAAAACAACTTCTGGCTTTTCATCATCGGTACCTCCACGGTACAAGATTTCCTCCTTTCTGAACTTCACAAGTCCAACTCTTTTGAAAACTCCTTTTTGAAAACATTGACACAATGCTAGCTACATGGCCTTTCAACTGTCCATATCCGAGGACGCGGCTTCTTAAAAAAAGTTGTACTCTGCAGAGGTGTACACATCCACCAGATCCAGTACACCTGCCGTGAACAACCACAGACTGTAACAACAGTATGTAGAACATCAGATAACTGATCCTAACCTTCCACTATGTTCAAGCTAGAATATGCCTATCTCTTCAGTCGAGTGCTCCCCGGCACCAGGTCCCACCCTGCCTAGACAGGAGTCTCAACTGTCGCACCCGGAGGAGAACTTAATCCCTCACTTTTATGTCCCAACATTGGGGGCTTTGGCGACATTCGGTTCGAGGGTACGACGTCCCTTATAGCAATTGAGATAGAACACACACTAACAAGAACAAACTTCCAGTTAAGCCCCGTGCCCATGCTGGGGTAGGGTGGCAGTACGGTAAAGGTTGTCCGGCGAAGACTAGGTTATGTGTCCTTTTTGAAAACACCATTTTCCCAAAAATGACCACTTCCACATTCTTCCGGAGAATAAGGATCCGCCTTTTCTCCGGGTTTTCCATAAAGCCTTTGTTTTGTACAAAAAAACACAATTTTAAGGTGTCCACTTAGGGACTAATATATGTGATGGTAATAAATACCATATGGTGGCTATGGGCTTGGTAACACCAAGTATTAACTAATAGCATAGTATATATATAATAGTAGTATTAGTATTCACTCAAAAATAGATTTTGGAAATCAAAGTTTTTGTAAAACTTTTCAGAAGTAAAACATGCATGATAGATAATGATAAGTGTATTATAACAAGAAGCATCAGGATGGCTTGCCTTAAATCCCTTTGTGTCCCTGGCCTTGAGATAGCTTGATCTTGACACACAGCTCTACGACTCCATCTTCTTCTTCGTTTTTCTTACGCCGTAAAATAATAAAAGACACACACTCAGATCGAGAAGGACAATAAAGTAATCAAAACAACACCTACAGCAAGGTAACACATACTAATGCAATCACTCAAAAAGTTATCGAGAGAACCATCTCACAAACTCTCAGAGTATAAGACTATCGTCAGGAAACATATGGTTTAAAAAACCATATTCTACACCCCAATATCATAGGTTGAGTGGGTGTACCACTATCATACCAAGATATTAAGGAAGATAAAAATATAGCTTGTGGTAACAAGGGTGAGGCTACTAAGGCGTTCATAAACAAACAATGTAATAGCAATCATCAAAGCAACACCCATGGCTGTCGTGGTGGTGTCACGGCAGATGCCATAGGATGGCTAAAGATGTGGGGACGATGGACGCTGGAGGCGCTCGGGGAGGGATCACACAGCGAGTAGCCGCGTGAGTATGAAACTAGCACTGCAGACAACAAGATCTACCCAGGTTCAGGGCCCTCGTGTGGAGGTAAAATCCCTACTCCTGCCTTTCTCTCTTTATATTCGTGTCTCACCGAGTAGCCACGGTACAAATGATGCTTACAACCGAGTAGCCACTCTCCTCTCTAGGTGACTGTAGCCCTTAGTTGTGTCGTCCCTCGCGCAGGAGGAGGCAGGGCACCTTATATACTGGTGCCCAGCCGGATACAGCCAAGATGTCGACATTGTGTGCACACTGTACACTTCCAGCTTCTCGCTGACAGCTTTGGCTTCCAAGTTTGTCTCCGTGTGTAAAGTCGTTCCGCAGAACCGAGAAACTGATCTGTTATCACTCACACTGTCACGGGGTAGGCCCCCCTAACCTGCGACGCCCTGCTGACACCCTGGCGCGGATAAGCACGCGCTCTGCAGATGAACTGTGCCCCAGTATGGACCCAGGATACGCGGGATCCTGTGTCAGAACGGCTCCTTTGACTTCTGGCCCGAGTAGGTGACCGCCATCTCTACTCGGACCACTCCCTCTACTCGGAGGAGAATAACTCTCTTGATTCTTCCTCCTGGCCATCAGTGTGTACGGCCGAATAGCAGTCGACCGGGTAGCGAGTACCGGGTAGCCAGCTACTCTGCCAAACGTCTCTTCTGATCTTGCCCTTAGCACTTGCCTTTACCCTACTCGGGGGTAACCCCCCGACATTAGTCCCCGAAGCTGGTAGAGTCCTGCGAACTTGTTCACTGGGCTTTGCCAGCTTAAAAACCAATCTTGCCTTTGAGCCTTAGGTTGCTGAGTAGAATCTCCGAGTAGCCCCCTAATTCTGGCTCAGGTCTCTTCTCTCCCGAATAGGACTATTTCTCTTCTCTGTCGCCGAGTAAAAAGACTTAGCGAAATTTCCAATCAGAATCTTTGCGTGGCAGAGCAAAATCTGGCTTTTCGTACTGCAACTGGGCACGTGTCACACTACCACACCCCCGACGCCTCGGTGCCCGGGATCTGACAGGCGACGCGCCCAGTTTTCACGGCCTGGGCCCACTAGCCCGTTATGTCCCATCAAGCGCAGTAATTACCCACGATCACGTCGTGGGATCAATTGCGGCCGTTACGCGCGCGTCCTGCGCTGTGTGCGTTTCTAACCGGCCCACACACCCCACGCCGCACGATCTCTGTGTGTAACTGATCCCACTACCTCCGATTGTAACGGCCACCCGAGGGGAGGTATAAATACCCCCTCGGTAACTCCTTCTTCCCCTTCCTGCCTTCATTCTCTCCCTGCCTCTTCGTTTCTCCGCCGCCACCAAGCTCTTCGCCGCCGTGCACCTCACTGCGCCGCCGCGAGCTTCATCGCGCCGAAAGGCCACCCCTTTCCATCAAATTTAACCAGATCTCCATCAAATTTCATCTCCAGCCCGATGGCTCGCGACGACGACGCCCGCGCCGGGTGGGCTGGATTCGACATCACGGCAGACGACTGCCAGTGGTTGGTGAACACCCGGCGAGTTCCTCCCGGCGTCCGCTGCCGGCATCCCGACGGCGAGCTCGTCCCCACTCCGGAGGCTGACGAGCATGTGGTGTTCCTCGCGCACTTCGCGCGGGGATTCGGGCTACCGGTATCTGATTTTTTCCGCTCCTTCCTCAACCATTTCGGAATCCAGCCGCATCACCTGCCTCCGAACGCAATGGTGATGCTCGCATACCACGCCGTGGTGTGCGAGGCGTTCCTGGGCGTGCGGCCCACGCCGATGACCTGGGCGCGCTACTTCTTCTTCAGGAAGTAGAGCAAGCCCAAGCCGGGTAGCACAGATAGCGGCCGCGGCATTACCGAGACCGGGAGCGCCATGATGGTGCAGCGCAGCGGGACCAGCCATCCGCGCGTCAAGGGCCTTGAATCCGTGCGCAAATGGCAGAGAACCTTCTTCTACGTGAAGAACATCTCTGCCAAGGAAGGCGAGCCCCCGGTGGACCAGATCAATCTCCCCCGGTGGACCAATTCGACTCCTACCGGGCAGAATTGGGGGTTCAAGCCCCCGCTAGAAGGCGACATCAAGCAGATCAACACGCGCCTCGCCCAGCTGAAGGAAAAGGGACTCAAGAACGACGACCCCATCGCCTGCTAGATTTCCAGGCGAGTGCTCCCGCTGCAGCGCCGCGCACACCTCATGTGCTACATGGGCGGCAATAGAGATTGCACCCGGACGAGCACGTTCGAGCTCAGCAATGCGGATGTGGCCGTCTGGGCGCGCTCCATCATGAGCACCGGCCTCAACGACCACTGGCAGTACGGCTTTGTGCCGTACAGCCGCACGAAGCCAATCAAGCGGGTTAGTACTTCTCATCATGTTTCCTGCATATTGATTCCGAGTAGATAGCCTTCTTAGCTTGGTGTGCTTAGTATCCGCACTCTGTGCCGAGTAGGACACTTAGCCGTATCTATTTAGGCTTCATGTGCTTTATGTTTGCACTACATGCCGAGTAGAACACTTGCTACTATCTGTTAGGCTTCATGTGCTTTGTGTTTGCACGCCTCGTTGAGTAGGACGCTTACTCTATTATGCTTTGTGCTTACATCCCGTCCCGGGTAGAATCCCTTACGCTGCTCAACTGATTCGTGTTGCTTGCTTATATCTCCAGCGCCTTGCTCGCCAGCTCGTTGAGAGCGAGGAGCGCTTCGAGGCCAACTGGCACGAAGATCGAAAGGAGGACGACGAGGTCTCCTACGACACCGCGGACACCCTCTGTATCCCTCATGCTGTCCAGCCGGGTAAGCATCATGTCGACGCGTCCATTCGGGACTGGTCCGAAGACGACGACGAAGGTGACCGAGTTCACCTTTTTGGTCACGAGTAGCGCAACTTAGTTTCTTTCTGTTTCTCAATTGTTTTCTTCTCCTCAACTCTACAGATGATATTGATGCTGAGGAGGACGACGAGGACTCCCTCGACGTCGATCCGCTTGCGGTTGCTGCTCCCACCACTCGGAAGAGGGCGGGAAGTGGTGCCCAGGAGCCCCCTGGCAAGAAGGCCAAGAAGGGCGCGAAGAAGGTCAAGCAGGTCTCCGGGAGACGGCTACCCCCTTCCCGCGCAGGGTAAGCTACTTTCTTCTAAGTTGCATTCCGCTGTTGCTGCTTTTCGGTTTCTTCCTTCCCTCTTCTTTTTCTGAACTTCCTTTTCTCTTCAGCGCCCCTTTGGACGCTGATGCTGCTGTTGCTCCCACTAAATCCAAGAAGAGATCTGCCATCGACATTGACGAACTCAACGACCTCTCTGATGAGGACGAGACCACGACACGGGACGGGGCGCGTGCGCCCTCTCCCGTGAAGGGTGAAGACGAAGACGACACCAACGTCCAGTGCATGGACACTGGTACCCAGGACGCCGAGCAGGAGCAGCAGGCCCGCGCGGAACAACAAGCGCAGGATGCTGCTCACGACGAGAGACCCCCTTCTCCCCCAGCTGCCACAGCTGGGGAGAACACAGAACCAGCCACCAAGCATCAAGATCGTGCCGCCCTTGAGCGGCAGGAAGAGATCCAGGAGCAGCAGGACACTGATGCTGCTGCCCGAGATGAACCCGCGGCCCAGCCGCGGGTAGACGAACAAGACGACGTACTGCAAGACCCCGCTGCCGAGCAGCGGGTTGAGGCACTTGAGGTGGATGAGAACCTGCAAGGCCACGCGCAGCCGGACGCAACGCCGGGTAGCCAGCCCTCTGCGGCGCCTACCCAACAGGCTGCTCCTCCTATTGCGCCAAGCTCCCCGCCCGTGAAGAAGACCAAGACCACAGCCAGCCCTCCAGCCAAGCAGACCACAAAGAAAACTGCTTCCGATGCTACCGGCAAGAAAGATGCAGCCGAGAAGAAGGCTGCCGAGAAGAAGACTGTTGAGAAGAAAGCTGTCGAGAAGCAAGCTGCCGAGAAGAAAGCCGCCGAGAAGCAAGCTGCCCAGCCAGACGCCCCCGTCCGCAGGAATCCCTCGCGTGGCGCTGCTCAAGATTCTGCCGTGATGCCGCCACCTAAACCAACTGCGAAGCCTGCCACGAAGAGTGGGCAGCTTACCATCGGTGCTTCCGGCAGCGCTGCAGGCGCAGCCGCGGGATCAAGCGTTCAAGATCCGCCTGTCTTCCCGCCTTACATGGTGCAGATGAGCAAACAATATGGCATTGGTCTGAACAAGACCGAGAAGCAGCTCGCTCACACAAAAGGCAAACAGGCCCAGGCTGTGGATTCCAAGCTGCCGGCCAAGGACAAGGCCCTTTCAATCTTCTTGTGCGAGATCCAGGAGACCGAGGTGGTGTCCAAGGGGCTCGAGCAGATCATCGACCGGGTAGGATTTATTGACGCTGAGTGGAATAGCGCGTTCCTTGGAAACGAGTCCTGGAACGGCCTGGCCTTGGGCAAGCTGGACCACTGGCGCACCGACTGGAACAAGGCGGACATGGGCTACAATCCCATGACCATCTCGTCCGCCACCAGCACTCTTGCCGCGAAGCTGTTCGTCCACCGCAAAGCTGCAGAGGACCTCGAGCAAACCTATGCGGTAAGTTTTGCTTGCCTGTTCCGAGTTGCACATTTCTTCTCTTCTATTCTTCTTCTTCTTCTTCTTATCCATCACCCACTCCCCGAGATTCGGGCCGAGTAGGCGGGTACTCAACCGAGTTGCCGTCTTCTCGGGTCAAATCTTCAAAACATTGTCTAACTCCTTTTCTTTCTGCTTCTCAGAATAGCCTTTTGAAGAGAACGACCCTTTATCGGCATCTGCTCTGGAAACATAGCATCGCGAAACGACGCCTTGAGGCCTATGAAGCGGAACGCAAAAGTGATGCTGTGACCGAGAAGGAGGCCCTAGCTCGTACCCTTCAACTTTCCGAGCTCGAGAGTAAGCTTCTAGCTATTCGGTTCATGCGTTTTGTGTTTACGCCCGTTTTTGCTTTCTGCTCTAACTCCTTGTACTCTGTAGGCAAGATCGAGGCGCTGACAGATGAGCACAAGCACTGTCACGTCTTTGTTGAAAATGCCAAGACCACCATTAAGAAGTTGGAAGGTAAGTTGCCGTCTTCTCGGCTTGTTCTCCTCCTTCTTCTCTGCTATTCGCTGACCATGCCCTTCTCCTCCGCAGAAGATTAAAAGAAATTTCGTGAAGATCATCTTGACTGCGTGAAACCCGCCGAGGTGCAGCAGCAATTGGAAAGCCAAGCCGTAGAGCTCAAGAGCCAACACACCACCGAGCTGGAGCCGCTGCAGGTCCAGGTAAGGGCTGCCCTTCAGGACGTCATAGACATAGCCGCCGAGAAGGACAAGTTGGAGGCAGCCGCCAAGGCTAAGCAAAGGGCCCTTGAGATGGAGTGCGAGACACTGAAGAAAAGCAACTCGGATCTCATGCTCCAATTGGCCCAGTTCCGGAGGGTCGAAGAGCGGCACGCTGCTGATGAGGAGTCATGGAAGAGGAAGCTGCAATCGCTACTCTGTGACCTGAACAGTAAGTTCTCGCATCTTTGTGCCTCCCTGTTTCCTTCTTCTTCTCTGTTGGCCGATTTGCATCTCTCTGCTGCTTTCTTTTCTAATCTTTTTTGATAGCATTTTCAGAAATTTTCCCTGATCTCTGCTCGGCTTGCAAACCTGCCCTGTCAAAGGCCCAAGACGTTCGAGTAGAGAAGGGGCTGCCAATGGATACCAAGGCCTCGATTGAGGACAGCTTTACGAACATGCAGGGTCAGCTCCAGCGCCTTAAGGGCTTGGGCACGAACTTAACGTCTGCTGCCTTCAAACTCCATGCATTGTTCTGGCCCCAAGATCCCTTGCCCTCCACCATCCGTGCGCTCGCCGAGAAGCTGAATGGTGTTAAAGCTGAGCTGAAGAAGTGGCAAGCATCCGGAGCTCGGGCAGGCGCTGACATGCTGCTCCTCTTCGTCTGCAGCTGGTATGAGAATCTCAATCTCAATACCATCCTCGAGATGCGCCGGGATTCAAAGTGGGAGAAGGATCCCGAGTGCGTGGCTCGCCGCCAGGCAGTCGCGTGCGAGATCGCCTCCTACGCGGATACCGCGCGCTTCATCGAAGGCCTCACCGAGCCTGACACGGATGTGGAAGGCGAGGGCGAAGACGAGGATGAAGACGATGACGAGGAGGCCACTGATTCAGAAGGCTTGAGTTTCTTCGAAGGCACCGATGACAAGTCCGGGAAGGGGAAGGGCGCGGTCGTCGCGGATAGCGACGAGGAAGCCGAAAGCGAGAAGATGACCATCGACACCGTGACACTTGAGTTCGGCTCTTCATCAGGCGCGGCCCTTGACGACACGGCTCTACTCCGCACCCAATATGCTGCCTCCACTTCGGCGACGGACCTCATCTCGGTGGCCACAGCCACTTCTGATCAGGCTGCCACCAACCCAGAAGCGGATGCCGCGAAGACCGATGTCGCCAACCCGGAAGCTGACGCTGCCAAGGCCAACTCTGAAGCTGATGCCGCCAAGGCCAACACCGAAGCTGATGCCGCCAAGGCCAACACCGAAGATGCTGCTACCTCCACCTGATTATGTCATGCAACACTTATGCTCGAGATTTTTATCAAATCCCCGGAATACCGGGTGCAGATGTACTAAACAATTATCCTTTGCATTGCTACTCAGCTTTTATTCCAGTTGAAGTTTTTATACTTAGTAATTTGAGCAGCTTTGGCTTGATGCCGGGTTGCGTTATCATGCGAGTCCCCGAGTTGCATTTCTCATTCACTCCTTCTTTTTATCTCAGCTCTTACCTGCAACTTGTTGCTTTTTTGGTATTCGAGTCACAAGAGTTCGAAGTTGGAGTTTCAAATACTTAGCCGCTTGGGAACGGTCATAGTAACGCTACCCACCACATAGCCGAAAAAGTTAACAACAGATAGTAAAAAACACTCTATTCGGTTGCCACACGCGTCCTTCCCTTTGCAATTTTTCATGTGTTCATTGACTCTTTGGCTTGTTCTCTGGCTTGCCATGAAGCCGGTTTGCGGACAGCAGCAGAGTCGCAGAGTGTCCGGTGAGTATAAACACACTACTTTGTATGCTTTTGAAATTCTAAGCGTAGCAACCGAGTAGACAAAGATACAGCAGGATAGAAACACTTAGAGCAAATTTGGACGAGGGCAGTCCCCGAGTTCAATTTCAGATTGCAGAGTAGGTGTTTAACTCGGATAAGAGAATACATACACACTTTTGCTCATGAATGAAAGCGACGAAGTAGAGCTACATGCCAAGGGCGTTTGGATTCCTCCCCAGCTTTATCCGGCCTGTTCTTCTGTGATGGTTGCGCATCTACAAGGTAGTACGCATCATTGTGTAGAGCCTTGCTCACAATGAACGGCCCTTCCCACGGAGGGGATAGCTTGTGCATCCCGGCTGTGCGCTGCACGAGCCTAAGGACCATGTCTCCTTCTCGGAAAACCCTTGGGTTTACTTTTCGGCTATGATAACGCCTCAGGTTTTGCTGGTAAACAGCTGAACGTGACAGAGTAAGCTCTCTTGCTTCTTCTAGCAGGTCAACGTCGTCTTCTCGAGCTTCTCTCGCCTCCGCCTCAGTGTAGAGGGTTACTCGGGGGGAGTCATGCTCTAAGTCGATTGGCAACACGGCCTCAGCCCCGTAAACCAAGAAGAATGGCGTGTAGCCGGTTGACCGGTTAGGGGTAGTCCTTAGACTCCACAACACCGCTGGCAACTCGTCTAGCCAACACCCTGGTGTTTTCAGCTGCGGCTCAATCAGCCTTGGCTTTATGCCTGCAAGCACCATGCCATTTGCTCTTTCCACCTGCCCATTGGACGCGGGATGCGCGACAGACGCGACATCTAGTCGGATGTGCTTATCTCCGCAGAATCTCACCATGGCTCCCTCAGCAAAGTTAGTGCCGTTATCTGTGATGATGCTGTGCGGGTAGCCGTATCTCAGGATCACATCCTTCAGGAAACTCACAGCAGTAGCTCCATCACACTTCCGAATAGGCTTCACTTCAATCCACTTGGTGAATTTATCAACCATGACCAAAATGTGTGTCATGTTGCCTCTAGCCGGTTTGAAAGGACCAACCATATCCAGACACCAAGTGATGGGAATTGTTTTCAACTCAGAAGCAGGCATGTGGATCTTACTTGCGAATCTCTGGCAGCCGTTGCACTTTCTCACGATATCTTCAGCTTGCTTCAAAGCAGTGAGCCAGAAGAAGTCATGCCAAAAAGCCTTCTTGACTAGAGCCCGAGAAGAGGCGTGATGCCCGCATTCCCCTTGGTGTATTTCCACCAGAATCTCTTCTCCTTCTTCCGGTTCCACACAACGTTGCAATACGCCAGTGGCACTTCTTTTGTGCAGCACTTCTCTGAAGATGGTGTAACCCTTGGATCTTCTCTGAATCTGCCTTGCGGTAACCTCATCATCCGGTAGGATGCCGTCCTTTAGAAAGGATAATATGGGCATGGCCCAACTCGGCGTCTCCCGTGCAGGAAATGCTGGTTCGTCCACTTCCATTGGGACAGCCACCACTGCGTCTTTTTCTGGATTGGGGTTGACTCTCTGCAGCCCCGAACGGTTTGCAAGGACTTCTTCAAGGAATGCGACAGTCCTCGAGCTGAGAGGGGCAGTCCCCGAGTAAGGAGGAGCAGTCCCCGAGTGAGGAGGAGCAGTCCCCGGGTAAGGAGGGGCAGTCCCCGGGTTGCAGGCGCCAGTCCCCGGGATGGAGACGGCAGTCCCCGGGTCCTCTTTTGCACCTTCCCAGTCAATCTCCATTGGAACTGCTTCTTCATCAGGCAGAGAAGGAACGAAAATGGATTCCGAGTTGGGGGATGGCTTGATGGATGGCTTTCTCAAATGCTCCAAGGCAATCCCAGCCGGAATGTACTGCCGAGAAGACCCCAACTTGGACAGCTCACCTGCTGCCTCGTTCTCTGGTTGGTGTATGTGTTGGAACTCGCAACCTTCAAAGAATCCTGTCATGGTCTGGACCAGGAAGCGGTATGATGCCATATTGGCATCCAGAGCATCCCAAGTGCCAGAAACTTGCTGCACAACCAGATCCGAGTCTCCATAGCATATGATGCGCTGCACACCAACTTTCTTTGCTACCTTCAAACCGTGTACCATGGCCTCGTACTCTGCCACATTGTTGGATGCCTTGAAGTGAATTTGCAGCACATATTTGAGTTGATCTCGCTTGGGTGACGTAAGCACTACGCCAGCACCAAGGCCCTCCTTCATCTTGGAGCCATCAAAGTGCATCTTCCAGTAGTTGGATACCGGAGTAGGAGGCTCATATTGCACCTCAGCCCAATCCACCAGAAATTCTGCCAGGATCTGAGACTTGATGGCTTCTCTTCTCGCATACGCAGGAGCGTACGTGGCCAGCTCGGTTTCCCACTTGGCTACTCTGCCACTCACTTCCTTGTTGCCCATGATATCCGAGATGGGAGCTGAGCTCACCACTGTGATGGGGTGTTCTTGGAAGTAGTGCTTCAGCTTCTTGGCGCCCAGATACACGCCGTAAGTCATCTTCTGGTAGTGAGGGTAGTTCTGTTTGGAGCTGGACAGCACCTCACTGAGATAATATACCGGCCTCTGCACACTTTTGCCTTCCTCTTCTCGCTCTACCACGGTCACCACGCTTACCACTCAATTGGTAGCCGCAATGTATAGCAGCATTGGCTCCTCGGGTAGCGGACTAGCCAGGATGGGAGCGCTATCCAGCATTGCCTTTAGCTCTTTGAATGCCACATCCGCTTGCGGTGTCCAGACAAACTTGTCGCTTTTCTTCATCAATTGATACAAAGGCAGGGCCTTCTCGCCCATTCTGCCCAAGAAACGGCTCAGAGATGCCAAGCAACCAGTGAATTTTTGCACATCCTTCAGGGATCTCGGCAAAGACATGCTCTTAATAGCTTTTATCTTCGAATGATTGGCCTCAATGCCCCGACTGGATACCAAGAAGCCGAGTAGCTTGCCAGCCGGGACGCCAAATGTGCATTTACTCGGGTTCAGCTTCATCTTATACTTGCGCAAGTTAGCGAAAGTTTCCTCAAGGTCACTAAGCAGAGTATGTGTTTTATTCGTTTTGATGACAATGTCATCTACGTACACCTGCACATTTTTGCCGAGTTAGTCATGCAAACATTTCTGCATGCATATCTGATAACTGGCACCCGCATTCCGCAACCCGAAACACATGACTCGATAGCAATAAGCCCCGTACGGGGTAATGAAGGCAGTCTTTATTTGATCAGCAGGGTTGAGAGCTATCTGGTGAAAACCAGAGTAGGCATCTATGAAAGACAACAATTCACAACCAGCAGTGGAATCGATCACCTGATCGATGCGAGGTAGCGGGAAAGGATCCTTGGGGCATGCCTTGTTCAAGTCGGTGTAGTCGACGCACATGCGCCATGCGGTAGCGGCCTTGGGGTCCTCTTTCTTCTTCTCAACCATGACCGGGTTGGCTAGCCAATCCGGATGCAGCACCTCCATGATGAAATTGCTGATCAGCAGCTTGGTGATCTGGTCACCGATGGCCTTCCTTCTCTCATCTCCGAAACGGCGCATAGCCTGCTTCACTGGTTTGGCATCAGGACGCACATGTAGCAAGTGCTCAACCAACTCCCTCGGGACACCTGGCAGATCCTCATTGGACCAGGCGAACACGTCCCGATTCTCACGGAGGAAGTGGATGAGCTCTCTTTCCTATTTCTCCCCCAACCCGGAGCCAATGATGGCAACTCGGTCGGGAAACTCGGGGTGAACCTGGATCTTCTTTGTCTCCTGAGATGCCTGGAACGCCGTCCCGTGCTGGGAACTCGGCATGCCAGGCGCACCAGCTTGCGCGGATTGCGCCATAGTCACCACCTCGTACATCTTCTTCTTCTCGGCAGCAATCACCATGGACTCCGCCAACTGAGAACCAGCAGAGGCACACTCCATAGACTTCTTGTAATCACCAGAGATGGTAATCTCGCCATTGGGACCAGGGATCTTCATCTTCAGATATGCAGTGTGGGTAGAGGCCATGAACTTGCTCAGAGCAGGCCTGCCGAGTAGGGCATGGTAGGGGCTCTGGTGATCAACCACCTATAACTGCAGGCTCTCTGTGCGGCAGTTCTCCCTGGTGCCGAATAGCACATCTATCCATACTCGGCCAATCGGATTGCAAGAGACTCCTGGCACAATGCCATGGAAAGTGGTCTTGCTGGGTAGCAGCATGTTCTCGGCCATACCTAGCTTCTCAAGCGTGTCTTTGTACACGATGTTGATGCTGCTGCCGTTGTCGATCAGTACCTTGCTGAACCTCACGTTCTTCTCGGGACCCAAGAAGGTAGGATCCAGCACCAAGGCGTAACTACCCGGATTGGGCATCACCTTAGGATGATCCGCTCCGGACCACGTGATCTCTTGGTTGCACCAGTGCATATAGTGAGGAACAGCAGGGATCACAGCGTTGACCTCCATGGCACGCCTGTGCTGGGATTTCTTGTTAACAGGCTCAGAGGTGAAGATCATGTAGCTCTCGTGGTGCTCCTGGTACCGATTGCGGTCTCCGCCACCATTGTTGCCGTTGTTGTTGTTACCTTGGTTGTTGTTGTTGTTGCCTCTGTTGTTGTCGGGTGTAGTAGTAGTAGTTGTTGTTGTTGCGGTAGCCCTCGTTGTTGAAATGGCGGTTGGCTCCTAAAGCCACCTGGTTCACATTCTCTCTTCTCGGGAAAGCTGGAGGCCGAGCAGCGGGTGCTCGAGCAGGCTGTACAACGGCATTTGTGGCTGGCAGAGGAGGAGGAGGAGGCAGGCCCTCATTCTTGATTTCTTCCCACCAACTACACTGCCGAGTAGTGTGGTTGGCAGGTCTTGCGGGATGCCGAGTATGGAAGCTGCATGGGCCATCCTTCATGTCCTTGAAGACAAAGTTTGGCGCTGGACCCGAGTTGCCGCTACCCTGCTGGGAAGCGCTGTATGGATTCTTGTTGCCTTGGCCCTGATTTTGGTTCTGCCCATACTGGGCTCCAGCAGTTTTTGGCCTCTGGTTACTCCCAGCTCCGGTTGCCACAGCATTCACCTCCTCAGGATCGTACCGGGTATCAATCCGGTCACCTCTGCGCTTGTTGCGGAACTCATTGCGCTTGCTGGTGTTGATGTTGTAGTTCCTTCTCGGCTCAGCAGCATCAAGAAGAGGCTGTGTCGGGTCGCCGAGTGCGTACTGATCCGCAATCCGGATGGTCTCAGCGAGAGTACTCGGCATCTCCCTCTGGAGCCTTTGCCACAACATGCTGCCATGTCTGCAACCCTGCGCAAACCAAGTGATGGCCTGGGCCTCATTCACACCCTCACAGGTGTTCCTCAGAGTGCTCCACCGAGTAAGATACTCTCGGTCCGTCTCCTCTTCCCGCTGCCTGCAAGCGGATAGCTGTTGCGGCCTATTCGGCCTCCGGTAGGTGCTGGTGAAGTTGCTGACAAATGCCTCCGCGAAGTCAAGCCAGCAGTTGATGCTGTGCTTGGGCAGGTTGTTGAGCCAAGTTCTTGCCGGTCCCTCGAGCATCTGCGGGATGTACCGCACGACCCATCTCCGGTTGCCGCCTGCAATGTGCACAGATGTGACATAGTCATTGAGCCAATATTTCGGCTTGGTGCTGCCGTCATAGCACTTGGTCCCCCTAGCGAGCTGGAACTGCTTCACGGATGGCTCCGTCATGATGCGGGGGACAAAGCATTCTGGGCCAGGCGGCCCCTTGCTCTCGAGTTGCGCGGACAGGCTGATCCGGTCCAGCTTGTGCCTGGCATCACTGGGCTCCAGCACGCGCTCACCCACGCGATCCAGGATGTCATAGCCCGCCAACCCCATAGCCGAGTAGCCATCATCATATCTGTCCATCTGCACGACTGCAGGCTGCTCCACCGGGTTGGCGGCTGGTGCAACCGCACGCGGCTGCTGCCTCTGCCGAGTAGGCTGAGCAACTGGATGCTGAGAAGGGCCTGGGCGCTCTCCATCTCGGGCCTGGCTGTGAGCTTTATGGGCTTGATAGCCTGCTCCTGCAACATTGTGTTTTTGACTGGACTGTCGCGCCACAGCGTGCTGTTTTGCGGCGACAGCCGGGTCGTACACCTGCATCTGCCTATCTCTGCCGGAATGCCCACTCCGCTCCTTCTCGCGACTGGGATGCGGTGATGAGGCCTGATCGTTAGATCTAGCCGCATGCGAGTGCACCACCTGAGAAGCTCCAGCACCCGGGTTGGCTTTCCGGAACTCCTCGTTCTGCCTAGCAGCCTCTAGCACTAGCTCATTGAGCCTTTCCTGCTGCCTAACGCGCACGTCGCCAGCGAGATGCGGCAACTCAGCAGCTACAGCCTCAGCAGCTCTAAGGGTTTTGGCGGGGGTGCTGTATCTGGGTCTGGTGTTGGCGGTGTTTTGGCTAGCAGCTTGGCCAGCAGTTTCACCAACTGCTGCCATCTCGGTGCCTAGGTTGCGGCGCGTAGCCCCTACCTTGGAGGGCCTCCTCACCATGGGCGTGAAGCCGTGAGCCCGGTTGTACTCGTTCTGGTCCAGGTTCAGCTCAAGCCTAACCTTATCCAGCTCCGCCTACTCGGCGAGCAGCGCCTGGCGCTGCTGGTCAAGCTGCGCCCGCATGGTCATGAGCTCGAGCTCGGTGGGAGGTGGCATGCCCATCCGCACGGCGGACGCAGGTACCGTCGGAGTAGTGGAGGGAGGCAGGTTGCAGTCCTTCTCGTAGGGCTTGTGGGTCTTCCCGCCAGCACTCGGGCCAGCGAGGTCCTCGATGACGCCCGAAGCGGCGGCAGCCGCGCCCTTCCCGGCATCAGCAGCAGGGCTGGTCATCATCACCTCCACGCGGTCCGTAGAACGGCCAATCGGCCTCCCACGTGCAGCAGCAGGGGGATCTTCCGCGACATGCACCTCCCCGGGGTACTCGCGGTCGATGACGGTGGCGACGTAGACGAGGTGCGCGCCGAAAGAGAGCACCGAGCCGCCCTCCGGCATGGCCCTGCCGCCGTAATCGCCGGCGTTGTCGGTGACGAAGTCGAAGGAGCCGAATCTGTGGACGAGGCCACAGACCACACGCTCTCCGGTAGCAGAAATCGATCCCGTCCGAACGGAAACCCCAGCCAGCGCTGCTGGTTGCCCCACGGTGGGCGCCAACTGTCGTGGTGGTGTCACGGCAGATGCCATAGGATGGCTAAAGATGTGGGGACGATGGATGCTGGAGGCGCTCGGGGAGGGGTCACGCAGCGAGTAGCCGCGTGAGTATGAAACTAGCACTGTAGACAACAAGATCTACCCAGGTTCAGGGCCCTCGTGTGGAGGTAAAACCCCTACTCTTGCCTTTCTCTCTTTATATTCGTGTCTCACCGAGTAGCCACGGTACAAATGATGCTTACAACCGAGTAGCCACTCTCCTCTCTAGGTGACTGTAGCCCTTAGTTGTGTCGTCCCTCGCGCAGCAGGAGGCAGGGCACCTTATATACTGGTGCCCAGCCGGATACAGCCAAGATGTCGACATTGTGTGCACACTGTACACTTCCAGCTTCTCACTAACAGCTTTGGCTTCCAAGTTTGTCTCCGTGTGTAAAGTCGTTCCGCAGAACCGAGAAACTGATCTGTTATCACTGACACTGTCACGGGGTAGGCCCCCTAACCTGCGACGCCCTGCTGACACCCTGGCGCGGATAAGCACGCGCTCTGCAGATGAACAGTGCCCCAGTACGGACCCAGGATACGCGGGATCCTGTGTCAGAACGGCTCCTTTGACTTCTGACCCGAGTAGGAGACCGCCATCTCTACTCGGACCACTCCCTCTACTCGGAGGAGAATAACTCTCTTGATTCTTCCTCCTGGCCATCAGTGTGTACGGCCGAATAGCAGTCGACCGGGTAGCGAGTACCGGGTAGCCAGCTACTCTGCCAAACGTCTCTTGTGATCTTGCCCTTAGCACTTGCCTTTACCCTACTCGGGGGTAACCCCCCGACAATGGCAGTGGGTATTAACAACAACACAAACAATCAATCCAAACAAGTTTACCACTAGCCTTAAGCATATACAACAAGGTACTAATAAATATAATGATAACACTAGCATCAAACTTATGCTAAGGGAAACACCCATACAATTTCCAAACAGCAAAACAAACAAAACACAGATGAATTATCTAGTTATTTAATAAGCTAAAGTCTACACCAAAGCTAAGGAATCACTCAATAATGAAAGTAACCAAACAAACCAGTGGCTCAATAAATTGTAACAAGTCAATAAAACACACTCTAAAATATAATAACAACAAGGTACATTACTCTCAGCAAAATATCATAGTAACAGGAGTCAAGTATTAGCATACTAGTATGGAAAATTTTCACAAGCGTGCCCTAAGGAATAATTGCATTCCACAACCTATCAACACACAGCAACTACAATATATATACCATAATAACAGAAGGGAAAACATTCTAAACATGCTAGGAAACATCATACACTCCTAAAAATAAAAGGACAATAATAATGGAGCAAACTCAACATCTAGTGGGACACTAATGCAACACTAGAGGAGCAATCAATACTATGAGCATGAAATTTTCCTAGACCATAATACATGAATAAAAACACCTACTAACAGTACATATACCTTACACATGCTAGTAATCAAATATACTTCAAATAATGCTATGAAAACAACTACTCATACTAGTGAAAACAATATAGCTAAATAAAACAATCAATGCTACACATGCTCTCCTATGAAATAATGTGCAAGCTAACAGAGGTGATACCATCACCACATCAGTACCAAAATGGTACTGGACTCACATAGCCATCTCAAAAACCTAGGTATTTAATCATTAGCAAATCTAGCTCACAAAAATCTATTCCACAAAAACACTAGAAAACAATAAGAAACTAATTCCATTTCTATTTGTTTTCCAAACAAGCACAAACCTCCTAACAGATTAGTAATGAAATAAAACAACTTAATAACAGTGACCAACACATCTACTCATGCTTGTAAACAAGTTTCTAACAAACAATCATTCAATCGCAAACAAACACACAATATTTAAAATAAGCAGAAAGCTGTTGTTTCTAGAAATGCACACCAAAAATAATCTAGAGCTCTAAAAATTATGCCAAGCTAGGTTTACATAGATCTAATCACACACAAGCTCATCCAATTGGATTCACATCAAAAATCATTTTCAAACTCTCTCTAAAAATCCTAGAAATGGCTACTGGACTTTTATTCAATTGGATGGAATTTCCAAATGGTAGCTCACCTTGATGCAAGGTCAAGTCTCCCTAATAGATCTATCCAAGGGATACTCAAAACAGTTTGGCTTGCAAGATTTGGCCACTTAAAACTCAAGTTATGATTACAATGGTGAAACAGAGTGCTTCTGCCATTTTTATTAGTTCTCTTAAAATATAGCACACAATGCATTTCTTTAAGTTGGGTGTGGTTAAGAATTAGTAGATCTCGCTCTGTGATTTTTGGTTTGGCAAATTTTACTCGTTTGCATTTTCACTTCGAATGAAAGTAACAAGCTGAAATAGATCTGCAGGAAAAGGAATAAAAGTTCAACCTGCGAGGGTCAACGGGCTAGATCCAGAGGGAGATGGGCCGCGCGGAGCGAGGCCAGCCCGCTGGACGAGCACGCGCGCCGAATCGGTACGCCACCCTCCGATGCGCGATCTACGGTCGAGATTAGACGGGGCGCGGTTTCAAAGAGGGACAGTGGATGGTGATCCGGTGGCCACGGAGCGGCCACGTCGACGCGCGCCGGCGGCGACGCAAAAACGCGGCGGAGTTCGCCCCGGCCGCCGCAGAGGAGATGCAAGCTCGACGCCGGGAGTTATGTTTTCCTTCTGGAAACGCCGCGAGCACCAGCAGCCTCCAGGGAGCGCCGCCGAGCTCAAGACGCCCACGGAGATCGACAGGAGAGCCGCCCGGCGAGGATGCGACGGAGAGCCGCGGCCGGTCGCCATGGTCCCAAAGGGACAGGGACCTGCAACGGGCAAAAACATAGAGGGAGGGCATCATGAGGTTCAGGGGGCTTGAGGGAGTCCGAGAGGACCAACGGGAGGGGAAAGGATGACCTGATACGGCGGATCATCGGGGAGCTCGGGCGCGGCGACTCCGGCCCGATTCCGGTGATGGGATGAAGAATGGAGGGGGCTTTCGATGCAGTGCTTCGATTAAGGTGAAGAGGAGGGGGATTGGCAAGGTGGAGCGCAAGAGGAGAGGCACGGAGGGGCTAGACGCATGGCTTGTTCACCCGGCGTCCACGGCGGTTACCGCGGCACGGGCAAGCTGGCCAGAGAGGATTTCCTCGGGGGAGACCATGCCAGGGAGGTGTGCGGTGGTGAGGAGAGGGAAATGCCACAAGGGCCCGGGCAGAGGAGTTCTAGGGAGGTGGGGGAAGTGGGTGCTCTCTCACAGCCCGCAGGTGTTTGACATAGAAACGAGGGGGAAAGAGAGGGTCCAGGGGGAGGGGTACTGGCTTTTTGAGCTAGTGGAGGTCAACTCTTCTAGAAGGTGGGGTCCATGGAGGCAGCAAGGTATGGGGGAGGGCTGTGGCATGTCATCCCATGCCATTTCTTAGAGTCTAAGCCACGTGGTGGTGATGTGGATGAGTATGGGCATGCCATTTCGTCCAAGAAGTCAAGGGGGTGGGGTCCAGGTGACTAGGCATGCCAGGAATCCAAGGTGAGTGAAGATTGAGGAAAAATATCACCTAAAGGTCTCCTTTAAAAATTGATCAGAAAGTTTTTGTGCTGGTTTTCTTCAAAATCTTGAACAGAACACATGCATGAAAATAAGTCTATGAGGTAGGAAATGAAATTTGGAGTAGGGTAGTGGTGGTCTCCCACTCTTCTCAAATTGTTTTCTTTGAAAACTTTCAATTTTCCAAAACCTGATGTTTCTGTTTTTAAATGTTTTCTCCAAAATTTTGTATAGAAGATATGTTTGAAAACATGTTTAATTTATAGAGAATCAAAAATTGATTCTAGGGGTGGTGGTCCCCAAATTTTCTGAAAATATTTATTTCACAAAATTTTGGAAATTCAAAAAGTGCTGAAACTGTTTTTTGATGTTTTCTTCAAAAATTTGAAAATGACAAGCAAATGTTTTTGGATAACTTGGTCACATATGACCCTAGGAATGTTGGGGATGTTTCCCAAAATTTTTAGAAATACTTTTATTAACAAAAACATTAAAAGTCCATTTCTGGCCTTTTGGAAAATATCATTTAATAAATAGGAAAATGTTTATAAACCATGTATTTTTGAGTTGGGGTGGAAGGGTATATAATATAGGTATCAAAGGTGATTTTTAATACACAACTCCTTTGAAAAATATTTTAGATACCAAGAGTAAAAGGATGACAACAGGAATTTATTTAATAGGCCAAAAATCCTATGAGAGGAATAATCACATGGTCAAGGGAATCAAAATGGATCACATGAATATGATGTAAAAATCATGAAGATGACAAGGGAAGATTGAGTTAGCTCAAAAGGATAGGAGTGATTTTTAGGAAGTCTTATCAAAAGCATCATGATAACAGGGACATGATCCTATTTGTTGGGAAGACCTCAAGAGGGCTTTGGAAGAAAAGTGAATGGGTTTGATAATCAAAAAACAAACACATGGATAGGGATCACAGATAGGTACCATTATATCCATGATGGTACACTGATCAAAGATCAGGATTTCTCCTTATGGCAGGAGGCCAAACTAGAGAAGTTAAAGAGAACACAAGATGAGATATAAATAGGATATAACATGCTAGTGATGTCTGGGATTGTAATTTTAGATCTCAATCAATTTAGACACTCACAATCAGTCACAACAGTTATAAATACTTTGAGGCAAAGAAAAAGATAAGGTCACCTCATAAGTAGATAATAACAAGACTTAACAAGTTCACTCAAGCCCAGGAGTTCTGCCATATAAATTCTTCGAGTTTTCCCTCAAGTGTTTTAAAGAAAGTTAGTGGTCAAGCCAAACCACTTAAGGAGGATTTTTATAAAAGAGGTTCACCTCAATTCTTGTTATTTATGTAACCATTTTGTTTTGGTTGGTTCCAACACCAACACTCAAGATCAAACAAGGCAGACAGAGGTGAAACAAGATTAATTGTTAAGCATTTTTAAAAAGTTTTTGTTTGCCCTAATTTTTGACTCTCCAACAACTACATTTTGTTGGTTTCCAAAAAGTGGGGTGTGACAAAAAGTCCCTTTGCAGAGGGAAGCATGGATCAACTCATGTGCTAGAGCTTTTTATTTTGTTAAACAGAGGTATTGAAAACATTTTTTTAGAGAGGTGTGTATGCTTATGTCAACGATTGTTAAACAGAAAATACAGTACGTCACAAGCCAACTAGACTTCACAAGAGCGAATCCCATAGAAGGACACATCTGGGTAGAAGGTCATCCCTCTTTCTCTTTTGTTTACACAATTATGCTTTGACTGATAAATCAGGGGAAAAAATAGTGAAGAGAATTTGTTGTATTAAGTTTGGGGCTGGGCACCCCGCTGCCAGCTCTTCTGTCAATTGGATAAGCGTATGAAGCCACTTGTCCAGGGTATGAAAGTCCAATCAACAAGTGAGATAAAGATTCTCTATTTACGTACCCATGAGCTAAAACAGGAGCACAAAACAGGAGTAATTTTTTAAGTTTTAAAGGTAACACATGAGCAATTTGCTTTGGAGTGGCGGTTAAATACCACATGTAGGTAGGTATGGTGGACACATTTGGTAAACTTTTGTTTTTGGGAGTTGGATGCACGAGTAGAGCTCATACTTAGTACAGGTGGAGGCTAGCAAAAGATTGGGACCGATAAATCAAGAGAGCACTAATGGCCATAATCATGCATAGCGGCAAAAACATCATTAATCAAAGCATAACGGGTATTACAAGTTAAAAAACTAAATGATCATAGATGCTATAAGTGACTAGTTTGTAGTCATAAAAATGGTGTAAGAATGCGGCAAGTCAACCAAATAAAACATTCAAAGGAGAACACCACAAATTTATGCTTCAATATGACAACAACAACTCATGATTCTTTCAATGGCACATTAAACACTCTCATCTATTTGAGACAAGTTATGCTACAAAATTAACCACTATGCTTTATAATTAAAATAACATCTAGCATGGTATGAAAAAGTCTAGCCACAGTCTATACAAGCTTCTATTTGCATCGTTGTAAGCACGAAAACTCTACTACTATTTTCCAACAACAAGCAATTTATACTAAACAAAAACTCTCCAAGAGATACAACAATGAAACAAGAGAGTAATAAAATAACTCTACTAAAACTAACAGCTCTGCATAAGATATGCAAGAAAAACATGAGCTAAAAAGGAATTTTGCAGCAACTAGAAGAAAAACTAAGAATATGAGCATAATGAGTATCCATATGAAAAAGCGGAGCATGTCTCTGATGTCTACGCACACTTTTATCCTTGTATACAGTGTTGGGCCTCCAAGTGCAGATGTTTGTAGAACAACAACACGTTTCCCTTAAGTGAATCACCCAAGGTTTATCGAACTCAGGTAGGTAGAGGTCAAAGATATCCATCTCAAGCAATCCTGCAATTACAATACAAGAAGTCTCTTGTGTCCCCAACACACCTAATACAATTGTCAGTTGTATAGGTGCACTAGTTCGGTGAAGAGATAGTGAAATACAAGTAATATGGATGATTATAAGTGACAATAGCAATCTGAAATAAAAATGGTAGCAATCAAACTTGTAGCAGAACTGAATGTAAACGGTGTTTCAATGCTTACAAACAAGGCCTAGGGACCATACTTTCACTAGTGAATACTCTCAACAATGATAACATAATTGAATGCATAAATATCATCTCTTCACTATGCTACTCTGAATCACTCTACGGTCGGATAACAAACACCAATCCATGTGTAGGGATGTAGCGACACTCCTCAAGTCTGTATTCCCTCTCCAGGGCACCCTACGCTGTCACTATGAGCATCCCAAATTAGTACTAAACAAACGCCACAATTTAATAGTGTCATCCAACACAAAGTATAAATATCATGCTAAACCGCACAGTGCACACACTGTCACCTTTACACCGTGATCAAAGTGTTTACGGAGATCTCATAACAAAACCACTTGAGTAGCATAACAAATGAAGAGTAGCATCTACTTATTCAACTAGATTACAAAGCTCATGATCACATAAAGATCACACCATGGGAGAGAGATGAAACACATAGCTACCGGTAGATCCCTCAGCCCCGAGGGAGAACTACTCCCTCCTCATCATAGGAGACAACAACGACAATGAAGATGGCAGTGGAGTTGATCGAGATGGCTCCGGGGGCACTTCCCCGTTCCAGCAGGGTGCCGGAACAGAGATTTATGTCCCCCAAAACTTGTCGGCGGAGCTACGTAACTTTTCGTGGAAGGGGGCCGACATATCTAGGGTTTATGCCTCGGGGGGGGGGGGATAAATAGGCAAAAAGGCGACGGCGGTGGGCAGCCAGGGGGGCACACCACCCCTGAGCGCGACCAGGGGACCCGCGACCACCCATGGTGTGGGCACCCCTCTGCCCCTCTCCGGGTCTCTTTTGAACTCTGTGGATCTTCTGGGAATTCTAAGACTTCTGGGCTTCGAATCGTCCAATTCCGAGAATATTTCGAGAACAACTTTTCAGAAACTAAAAACAACAGAAAACAGGAACTGACTCTGTGGCATCTTGTCAATAGGTTAGTCCCACAAAATCGATAAAAGGGCATAAAGTGTAAAGGAAACATGTAGCATATGGTATGAAAAAAACATGGAACATCAGAAATTATGGTACGTTTATGACGTATCAACATCCCCAATCTTAGTTCCTCTCGTCCCCGAGTAGGTAAACGATAAAAACAAATAATTTCTGAGGTGACATGCTACCAACATAAACTTGATCGTCATAGTAATGTAAATCATGTAAACTAGGATCAAATGAATAAAGGCTATGGTTTATAGTTGATGTCAAATAGAATAATGTATAAACCATTAGGAAGAACAAAGTAAAACTTTTCACTGAATCAATACTAAAAGACAATCAGCCGTGCAAGGTTTATTAAAGATGATTTAAGCTTTAAGAACAACAATATAATCATCCAAGGCATCAAACTCTCACAAAAACTCTTGTTAGGATCAATTCAAGTGACAACAATATGCACGTAGGAAAATCAATAAAATATTTGTACACTCAAAACAAGCAAGTGTTCTGTATTGGTCCCTGTAACGAGGATGTTATGGCTAAAAGAACATTATGGGGGGGGGGGGTTGAGATGGTGAATGAAAGAAAGTCTCACAGAACTGAAAGTGATCATTAGACAAGACGAAGTCTTATAATCGAAGTTATGCAAGGAGCAGTGATTGCTACACAACGGATGCACATAGAACTATAAGTGTATGAAAGCTCTCCAATGGAACTAGTGGGGGTGCATCCAACTTGCTTTCTCACGAAGACCTAGATCTCTTTTGAGGAGGGTCATCATTGGAATATACAAGCCAAGTTCTATAATGTAAGTTCTCCACATAGTTATGCAAGGCATAATATGAAAACTCTCTGTTTGGGCTTTTTATTTTTTATTTTTTGATATATAACCTCACTAGTAGAGGCAACACTACTAGGGAAAAGGTCATACGTGACGCACCGAAATCCTTATCCGTGACGCACCATGGCGCGTCACGGCTCTCACGCCGCGCCTATTGAGATAGCCGTGACGCACCATCTCGGTGCGCCACGCCTATCGTTACCCGTGACGCACGGCCGCAGTGCGCCGCGGCTACTTTGTGGTGCGTCACGCCTAACGTCAGTGGTGCGCCACGCCTAACCTCACTGGTGCGCCGCGCCTATATAATGCCTCCACAACTAAGTTTCCTGGTGCGCCACGTCTATCCTTTTAGGTGCGTCACGGCTATATTATGATGTATTTTTTTTAGATACACAGTACCGTATTTATACAGGTATATAAAGCTCAAATACAGAAGAATATAAGTAGAAAAAATGGCACTAGTGGAAACAGGGGCATTAGTCCCGGTTGGTAAGGCCCATTTGTCCCGGTTGTGCAACCGGGATGGGCCGGCCGGGACAAATGGCCCTCCCCCATTGGTCCCGGTTGTGCCAGGACCCGGGATGGTAGGGATGGCCCACGTGGCGAACATGGCCAGGGAGTTCGTCCCGGTTCATTTTAGGAACCGGGATGGACACCTTTTCTGAAAAAACAAATATTCCGCCCACTTTGCCTGTCGCGGCAGGTTTTTTTTGTTTCAATTTTTTCGCTGCTGTCCCGCAATCCCCAACCGGCCTCCCCTTCCCCAACCGCGTCCACTGGCCCACGTATTTAATTAAGCCCACTGGCCACATTTTGGTCAAAGGGCCGACTGGCCCGCGTCTTTTATTATAAGCCCACTGTGTACATTCGGTCAAAAGGGGCCACCGGCCACGCGGGGTCAAAGGGGCCACTGGCCAGCGGCCTAGTGGCTGGCTCGCCCGGTCCCTTAAATTAAGACCACATGGACGCGCGGTCAAAGGGCCCACTGGCCGCCTCGTCTTCCCGCGCCTCCACTTCCCCGCGCGCGCGTGGCCACGAACAGCACGCCTCGGCTCCCCCCGCATTCATGGCCGTCTGCAACCGCCGCCATGTTCTGGCCGCCGGTTGGCATGCCAGCCCCCCCGGGTCCTTTTTAAAGGGCTCCCGCCGCCCGTACATCCCATTCACCCCGGCCGCGTCCCAGCCCACGCAACCCTAGCCGCCATGTCGCGCTGGTTCAAGCGCCCCAGGAACGAGCACGAGGGCGGGTCCTCGAGCGGCGCCGGCGTCCCCCGCGCGCCTGCGGAGGCCTTCGGCTTCGGCCCGGGAGGTGTCCGCATTGGCGGGCAGCCGCGCGTCCCCGCTCCACCTCCGGCATCACGCGCGCCGCCCCGCGCCGCGCCCAAGGGCAAGCGCTTCCGCCAGTACGCGCGGAAGGAGGAGGCCGAGTGGCACTGGGACCGCGCCACGCCGGTGTTCTGGCCGGACGTCCACCTCCCGGACGGCTGGCACCTGAACCTGCAGCGCATCCCCGTGCCGCCGGCCCCGTCCAGCAGTGAGGCCTTGCGCGAGGAGATCGACTGCCGACGCGCGCTCCTGCCGGCCCACCTCCTCAGGGACCGCGCGTACGCGCGGAGCTCCCCCTACTGGGCCACCTGGTTCCAGCTGGAGCACGACCAGCGTCGTCGCTCCTACATTCCTACAGCCTAGGAGGTGAGCACCACCGACTACCCCGCGCCACCGCCGGGCAGGGAGCCGGAGCTTTGGCTCCTGGAGGACATCGCGGAGAACATCGCCGAGGACGAGGACCCCGAGATCCAGGCCGGCTTGGAGGAAGCCTACGAGGCCTCCCGCCGCTCCCTCGTCGAGGACGAGGTCAAGCGGTGGCACCAGGTCCTGGCCGCCGCTGCCGCCGACGGCGAAGCCATGCCGCCCCCTTCGGCGCCTGCCCCTTGGTGGCAGACAATGAACGCCGAGCTGGAGGCGTCCGAGGACCAGCCGCCGCCACAGCCGCTGCCCCCCGGCCTGGAGTACGGGATGACCTGGGCCTGGACCGGCGGCGTATGGTCGCCGGAGAAGCTGCCCCCGCCCCCGTCGCCGCAGCCGGAGGAGCTGCCCCCGTCGCCGCCGCACGCGCCCCCGATGCCTCCAGCTGCCTGCCCACCTGTGGCAGGCACCCCCCTACCACTGCATCTCCTCCGACGAGGAGGAGTAGGCCGGCGCCGGTGCGCCCCCCCAAAATAGACTAAGCTACCCACCACCCCCCCAAGAAACGGCCGGCCGCCTGTGGCCGCACCGCCGCCCCCTATATGTAAGCACGGCCGGTCGCCTGTGACCGCGCCGCCCCCTATGTAAGCACGCCCCCCGGGCCTTTTTTAATATATATTTGTGTCGAAACAACGCGTCCCTAGTTCAACCCCGCCGGCGGAACCAGCGCCGGCGGGATCTTCCTACCCGTTCCCGCCGCCGGCAGGGCTTCGCCAAGCCATGTCCGCTGTCCTGGGTGGTCGCTCGGCCTGGAGAGAGGGCCGAGATATTTATACAACTGGGCCTCTAGTCCCGGCCCGTGCCACCAACCGGGACTAGAGCCCCTTTGGTCCCGGTTGGTACCACGGGCCGGGACCAAAACTTATTTCGAATTTTGGTGGCACCCTGCACGCCCAAAAAATTTTAGCCCCAAAATTTGAAATTTTTTTAAGTTTGCACATTAACAACTTCTATATACTTTCGAATTTGACAAAAATTTCAACATGAAAAATGCTAGAATTTGCATAACTAATTCAAATCCATTTTTCGTTTAACTAAATAATTATTCTAACTATTGAAACTATTAATTATTTTACCATTTGCACATAATTTGAATATAAATATCTTACAGTTTTTGTTTTCTCTCGTGATCTTCCGAGTGAGTCCAGAGCATACAAGGCATCCCGGGTGATTTATATAAAGTTCGACAAAGCGAGTTGTACCTTATTGACACGGTGAATTTGAGATCTTCGTCTACAACAGAAAAACCATAGTTTTCCTTCGAAGGTTTACTCTGAGCATTCTTTCGCCATCTTTTCGAAACATAGTGTGGTGGAATTTCTTTGATATTTCTGATCTCAAGAACCTTCAGTACTTGGCAACACGGGAGACCTACATTGCAGGAGTGTATGCATTAGCAGCTTGCCAAAGTAACCGCACGGGTGCAACCCTTTGCGTCATTTGAACTCCAAGGTAATTAGCTTGTTGTTCAACTAGACGTTTCTCCTCCAAAAATTTATCATAACTGTTAAAGAAGTACCGAAGATCTATTTCTGTTTTCAGGATATCTGTCAATATGGTATCCGTAATATCACTTCGAAGTCTGGAGGACATGTCCTTCACATAGAATCTCTGCATTTCAATTATTCTTACTACTTCCTCTGCGAGGTTCACTGTTGGTAACATCGTTCTGAACCAGAAAGTGCTCAAGGAAGGTTTGTCATGCAGCTTTGCTTGCAAAATAAGCTCAACTTGCTCCAGGATGGTATCGGTACTATCACTTCGAAGTGTGCCTGCAATATCTGCGCAGAATATATGACGCCCATAAGGCAAAGCCCATATGGCTGCACACAGGGCTGGTTACAGCGGCCCTGTGTGCAAAGCACATCTCAAAACTGCGTGGGTGGCCGCTGGTTGAGATGATAATGAAGTCAGGCTGGTCATAGTTGTCAAGCACTCAATGCTTGCCAGCTTTTGACCGGTCAATACAAATTATTGGTCAAACTTGCACCTACTCCGTTCATAATCACAGAATAGGTATAAATATCATTTTGGCTAACAAAATATCGTTTATTATTACAGAATATTTGTGAACACTTTTTCAACAGAACTATGATCATGTATTCCACGTTTACTATTACACATCACCAACAACATCCCTGTTAGTCTTCTGAAATTTTTTCGTGTAGAGATGGTCCATGAACCCTTGTCCCTTGCTTATAATCGCTTCGGCCGTAACCATGGAGCATCTTCATTATTTAACGGGATGGTGGGGTCAGCTTTCACTGTGAAGGGTGGAATTTCAACAAACTTATTATAATCTTCTGACATGTCTGTCGTGTCCTCGATTCCCACGATGTTTCTTTTCCCTGAGAGAACTATGTGACGCTTCGGCTCATCGTATGATGAATTTGTTTCCTTATTTTTTCTTTTCTTCGGTCTGGAAGACATGTCCTTCACATAGAAGACCTGAGCCACATCATTGGCTAGGACGAATGGTTCGTCATCGTAACCAATATTGTTGAGATCCACTGTTGTCATTCCATAAAGCGGGTCTACCTTTACCCCTTCTCCATTCAGGTTGACCCATTTGCACTTGAACAAAGGGACCTTAAAAGAAGGTCCATAGTCAAGTTCCCATATCTCCTCTATGTAACCATAGTATGTGTCATTTTTTCCATTCTCGTTTGTTGTATCAAAGCGGACACCACTGTTTTGGTTGGTGCTCTTCTTATCTTGGGAGCTCGTGTAAAATGTATTCCCATTTATCTCGTACCCTTGAAAACTCCCAATAGTCGAAGAAGGTGACCCTGCCAACATGTACAGCTGATCTTCAACAGTGGTGTCATTTATAAGATGTGTTTGCAACCAACTTCCGAAAGTCTCCATGTGTTTGCGTTTAATCCATGAGTCATCCTTCCCCGGGTTTGCAGACCATACAATATTCTTGTGTTCCTCGAGATACGTAGCCATGAACATAGAATTTTGTAGAACTGTGTAGTGTGCTTTGGTGAAAGAATGCCCGTCCCTAGGTATCATTGTTTTCTTTTCCAGCGTTCCTTTTCCCCTCAGTCTCCCCTCATGCCGCGATTCAGGAACACCAATTGTCTTAAGGTCAGGAATAAAGTCCACACAGAACCCAATGACCTCCTCTGTTCCATAGCCCTTCGAGATGCTTTCTTCTGGCCTAGCACAGTTATGAACATATTTGTTCAAGACTCCCATGAACCTCTCAAAGGGGAACATATTGTGTAGAAATACCGGACCAAGAATATGAATCTCTTCACATAGGTGAACCAGGAGATGAGTCATAATGTTGAAGAAGGATGGTGGGAACACCAACTCAAAACTAACAAGACACTGGACCACATCCCTCTGTAATCTTGTCAGAATTTCTGTATCGATTACCTTCTGAGATATTGCGTTCATGAATGCACATAGCTTCACAATGGGTACTCGAACATTTTCCGGTAGAAGCCCCCTCAATGCAATCGAAAGCAACTGCGTCATAATCACGTGGCAGTCATGAGACTTCAGGTTTTGGAATTTTTTCTCTGCCATGTTTATTATCCCCTTTATATTCGACGAGAAGCCAGACGGAACCTTGATACTGTAAAGGACTTCAAAGAATATTTCCTTCTCTGCTTTAGTAAGAGCGTAGCTGCTTAAGTAATGGCGCCTTGTATCTGTGTGCTTGTTGCTTGGGTCTTTCATACGTTGCTGGTCCTCCCGTGCTTCTGGCGTATCTTTGGACTTCCCATACACGCCCAGGAAGCATAGCAGATTGACACATAGATTCTTTGTCACGTGCATCACGTCGATCGAAGATCGGACCTCTAAAACTTTCCAATAGGGTAGCTCCCAAAATATAGATTTCTTCTTCCACATGGGTGCGCGCTTATCAGGGCCGTACGGAACTGGTTGGCTGCCAGCAGTCTTACCAAAGATTACTTCTAGGTCCTTGACCATATCGAATATATCATTACCGCTACGGAGCTCAGGCTTCTTCCGGTTATCTGCCTCACCTCTGAAATGATTCCCTCCTTTCTTTCTTACGGGATGCTTGATCGGAAGAAATCTACGATGCCCCAGGTATACAACCTTTTTACATTTATCCAAAAAAACACTGTCAGTCTTATCTAAACAGTGTGTGCATGCATTGTATCCCTTGTTTGTATGTCCGGAAATGTTACTAAGAGCAGGCCAATCATTGATGGTTACGAAAAGCAACGCCCGTAGGTCAAATGGCTTTTGTTCGTTCTCATCCCACACACATACACCTGGTTTGCCCCACAGTTGTAAGAGTTCTTCCACTAATGGCCTTAGATACACATCAATGTCATTGCCAGGTTGCCTCGGGCCTTGGATGAGAACTGGCATCATAATGAACTTGCGCTTCATGCACAACCAAGGAGGAAGGTTGTACATACATAGAGTTACAGGCCAAGTGCTATGACTAGAGCTATGCTCCCCAAAAGGATTAAAGCCATCTGTACTTAGACCAAACCATAAGTTTCTCGCCTCTCCTGCAAAGTCTGGGAAGTCTCTCTCGATCTTTCTCCACTGCGATCCATCGGCGGGGTGCCTCAACTTTCCGTCTTTCTTATGGTCTTCTTTGTGCCATCGCAACAACCTAGCATGCTCTTTTTTTCTAAACAGACGTTTCAGCCGTGGTATTATAGGAGCATACCACATCACCTTAGCAGGAACCCTCTTACGGGGGGCTCGCCGTCAACATCACCAGGGTCATCTGCTCTGATCTTATACCGCAGTGCAGTGCATATCGGACATTCATCCAAATTCTCGTACTTCTCACCCCGGAAGAGGATGTAGTCATTAATGCATGCATGTATCTTCTGCACATCTAATCCTAGAGGGCAGAGAGCTTTCTTTGCTTCGTACATACTCTCAGGCAATTCGTTATCCTTTGGAAGTTTTGGCTTCATTAGTTGAAGTAAACTCTCAAATGCCTTGTCAGTCACACCGTTCTGTGCCTTCCATTTCAGCAACTCCAGTGTGGTACCGAGCTTTGTGCTACCATCTTCGCAATTTGGGTACAACAATTTTTTGTGATCTTGTAACATGTTGTCCAGCTTCAACCTCTCCAATTTATTTTCACAGTCTTCCCTTGCATCAGCAATAACTCGGCCAAGATCATCATCGGGCTCTTCTGATGCCTGTTCTTGATCACCTCCTTCTTCTCCATTCTCTTCCATTGCAGTTTCGTCGTATTCAGGGAACAAAGGATCTTCTTCTTCTTCCTCATCGTCTTCCATCACAACCCCTCTTTCTCCATGCTTGGTCCAGCAATTATAGCTGGGCATGAAACCTCTCCGAAGTAGATGGCCGTGAAGGATTCTTTCGGAAGAGTGCTCTCTGACGTTCCGACAATCAACACATGGGCAACACATGAAGCCATTATCTTTGTTTGCATGAGCTACAGCAAGAAATGCATTCAGGCCTTCCATATACTCGGAAGTGCGTCGGTCACCGTACATCCATCGCTGTCGTGCATCCATCTGCATCGTATAATTAATGAAGTTTATCAAAAATACATTACAATAACATATTAATACAGAGATGACCACAGTACATCGACAAATACTACTTTTTTATGTATCAGTTACAGATGAAAAAGATAAGTTTGTTAACCTCGTTCGAAGATACCATTTTTAGTGAGGTTATATGTGGCTCGGGAATTTCGTCGAACACCTCGTGTGCATAGTAAAATAAAACACACTAACACCCACCTCTCTCACACCTCCAAGCAAAAAAAAGATGGAAGGGTGGGGGGGCTGGGGCAGTATATATAGGGGAAGGGGGACATTGGTCCCGGTTCGTGGCCTGGACCGGGACAAATTCTCATGCGCGTGCCACGTGGCATGTGGCTAGGCATTGGTCCCGGTCAGTGGCACGAGCCGGGACCGATATCTCCCCCACGAACCGGGACCAATGCCCCTAGGCAGTTTCTTTTGCACCGGGCGCACGAACTGGGACCAATGCATGGCATTTGTCCCGGATTTGGTTGCAGCCGGGACAGATGCCCTCTGGCCCCCTGGACGAGAGGGGTTGTTTCCACTAGCGTGGATCAAAACAGTTCTGTGACAAACAAATAATATATCATAGTTGATCATACTGCTTAGAATTCCGAATAGCTACATCAAACAGTTGATTATCAATACAGAGTGTTTATCAGAGCCAAATAGATACAAAGTGTTCATCGGGACCGATTACATCGATCGATGCTTCATCATCGTTACAAGTGACCTATCTAGTCGCCGATAACCTAAACATCTAGCTAGGAACCATAGCATGACGAGCGAGGCGACGGCGACAAGAGCGGCGGCGAGGGTCTTTATCCACGTGTTCTTCTTCTTCTTCTTCTGTTCCTCGAGATGGATGAACCACCTAGCTTCCGCTGCCACTCTTGTGTTGTAGGATTTGTAGGCATTCCCTCTGAACTTGTTCACCTGCTCGAAGCAGTCTTCCCAGTGATCGTAGACTCCTGGAACCCTGCCTCTAAACACCACGTAGCATCTCGGCATCTGTAATGACAAGAAAGAAAACAAAAAACAATAGTTTTAAACATGTCTGTAATAAATAGTAAATGGAGATATATTACATAAATAAGATGAAAGTTAAACACAAAGGATCAAATTGGCCATTCATATCTTGTGCTTGTTATGAGGTAGTACACGTGATGGCGATCCAGAGAAGGATAAAGACAAGGGTTTCTGAACTTCGTTGAAACTAAACAAAATCACATACGTAAGTGTTTGTGAGATCCGAACAAAGTTGGACCATTTCGTGCACATACATAATGGGGACATTCTTAATAACCCCGGACGGGGCTATTAAGAATATCACCATTACGTATATGTACCAAACGGTGCAACTCAGTTCAGATCTCACTAACAATAATATTACATATGCGACGTTCCTTAGTTCCAACGGAAACCCTCATCTTTATCCTTTTCCCGGATCACCACCGCTTGTAGTACCTCTTAACAGAAACAAGATGGTCACCGGGCCTTGATGTGAAGTTGGCCATTCATATCTTGTGCTTGTTACGAGGTAGTACACGTGATGGCGATCCGGAGAAGGATAAAGATAAGGGTTTCTGAACTTCATTGAAACTAAAAAAAATCACATACGTAAGTGTTTGTGTGATCCGGACAAAGTTGGACCATTTCGTGGACATACATAACGGTGATATTCTTCATAGCCCCGTCCAGGGCTATGAAAAATATCACCATTACGTATATGTACCAAACGGTGCAACTCAGTTCAAATCTCACTAACAATAATATTACGTATGCGATGTTCCTTAGTTCCAACCGAAACCCTCATCTTCGTCCTTTCCCCGGATCACCACCGCTTGTAGTACCTCTTAACAGGAACAAGATGGTCATCGGGCCTTGATGTGAAGTTGGACCTTCACATTTTGTGCCTGTTACGAGGTAAGTACACGTGATGGCGATGCGGGGGAAGGAAGGGTTTCTGGAAATCTTTAAAACTAAACAAAATCATATATGTAATATAGTGAGATCCGGAAAAAATTGGACTCTTTTGTGCACATCCATAACGGCGAAATTGTTCATAACCCCAGACGGGATTTCTGAGGAATGTCACCATTACGAATGTGCACCAAAAAGTTCAATTTCTTTCGGATCTCACAAACCATATTACATATGTGACATTATTTAGTTCGAAAGAAATCCAGAAACCCTCCCATTCGTTCCTTTCCCCGGATCACCACCTCCTGTAGTACCTCTTAACAGGAACAAGATGGTCATCGGTCTGTGTGCCTCATATTTAGGGTGGACACATACAAGCAGCCTAGGTGGTGCCGGAGCGCCAAGTGGGATGCACAAGATCCTAACTTTGTGAAAATCACAAGGCGCACCGGACCACCTAGGCCATCTAAGTGTGAACCAACTCTTCTAATCATCGACATTTATACAAAAGATCGAACGAACATCACAAGTAGGACCGGAATAATAAAAAGCAAGATAATCAAGCATTGACATAATTGAGCATCAGTTACACAATGGACGATTCATAACCGTAACGATGTGTGCCTCATATTTAGGGTGGACACATACAGGCAGCCTTGGTGGACCTGGAGCGCCAAGTGGGATGCACAAGATCAAAATTTTGTGAAAATCACAAGGCGCACCAGACCACCAAGGCCATCTTAGTGTGAACCAACTCTTTTAATCATCGGCATTTATTCAAAAGATCGAACGAACATCACAAGTAGGACCGCAATAATAAAAAGCAAGATAATCAAGCATTGACATAATTTAGCATCGGTTACATGATGGACGATTCATAACCTTAACGGTTGAGTTCAACTAATTTCGGAAAATGTAGCAAGCCTTACAATAGTTCTCACTCCTTCTGACTCATCCACCCAGGAATTACAACGGGACAGCCCTTCGGAGTGATGAAGGGCCTGTCGTCACATGCAGTTGCTAGGTAGGTATCTATGTCGCGGTTCGGCATGGCGAACCGGCAGTGGAATGTCCCGCTCTTGTTCACCACGTCATGAACGATTTTCGTGGCAAAGAACTTCTGGATATCATATGTCTCTTCTCTAACCTTGTCATCGCCGACCATCGACAAGCGGGAGGCCCATTCTTGGACTTGACTAGGCAGGGTAAGGTACTGTTGATCCCGTACGTACGCCCGCATATGATGGAGGACATAGTAGGTGTCTCTGTTACTGCTTTCCGGCTGGTTGACGCACGCGAAAGTCGTCGTGTGGGTGAACACCCGAGCGCCCTGAACGACCTTCTCCCTAGCGATTCTGCCCCCCTTTGTGTGGTAGCCGGTGAGAGCATTATTCAAAACTTTCTTCACGTTGGAGTAGTCTTTCTTCACCGCACTCACCGAGTCGAGATACGTGGCATGCGAATGACTGATAGAAATGCAGATGAGTGTGCATTGTGTATATCTGCGCGGAACAACCCAAACAAAGTGTTGGAAAGGAGCGATGAAAATCTAAAGAAAATCACTTTCGATTCGGCTAAGAATATTGACTTACCCGGCAAAGTAAGGCACGAGGATGTAATCCTTGGTCTGGTTCGCCAGCATGAAGTCCCGGAGATATGTCGACGCGACTACCTGGTTCCCAACGGAGCACAACACGTCGTGGCGCATGTAGAAGGGGTCCACTATCGCGATGCCCGGTGTATTATCCCTGCTGACTTGCACCGCGAGACTGAGCGAGTATAGGCGGACCATGGAGTAGTGCAGCGGATTGCTATGGAACATATCAAAGATGTCCGAAAACCGCAGTACTATCCTATCCGCGCCGGTTGATTCGACGAAGCCCAAGTCCTTTGGGACCATGGCAATGAATACCGGGTATGTTGGATCCTTGGATTCAATAAGGCGCGATTCAAGATAAAGAATGTTGCCATTCAAACTCCGCATATCCCCACTTGCGACCTTGAGCTTGTTCTGGTTAAGCATAGGCTGACCCATCACATGCACCTTCGGTGTATGCTTAGATGTAGGTGGCCCGTCCTGAACACGGAGCGACATCTTAGCAGGCTGGCTCGTGGACTTTGCGGCCTTGGATCTAGGTCCTCTTTTCCGCGGCTTCGGCGCTTTCGCAATGCACTCCTTCTCAATCTCCTCATTAGACGTCTTACGGATTGTGCCAGGGCTGAAAATAACTCCTCCCTTCGCACTTTTTCGAGTCTCGGTGCAGGGGGCGACATCTGGAGGCGTGTCTTCCTGAGAACCGAATAGACGCTTGCAAATGGATTTATCCACGGGAGGAGCCTCACCACGAGCCTCCGTGCTATGGTAGGGTTCTTCTGGGGGAGGAGCAATGTAATCTCCGCCATCAAAGTCATCAGCGATGAAATCCATGGCATCAAGATCGTCATCCGCCGGGTGTTGTGCCATCTCCTGTTAGGGGTAGGTGACGGCGCTACGACTGCCTTGCCATGGCTCCGCTCCGGTGCTTCTAGAGGGGTTGTTTTCGAGGAGGTGCCTCGCGCCGGTAGTTCTAGAGGCGATGTCTGCGGGGTGGCGCCCCTCTTCCCCAGGCGAATCTGGCTCTTCGGCCATTCCATGTTCCAAGGTAGGCACTGGAGCAGCGTCAGGGTATCGGGGTCATCTTT
This sequence comes from Alopecurus myosuroides, assembly GCA_028641055.1. Classification (NCBI taxonomy): domain Eukaryota; kingdom Viridiplantae; phylum Streptophyta; class Magnoliopsida; order Poales; family Poaceae; genus Alopecurus; species Alopecurus myosuroides. The sequence continues at coordinate 296,872,932 of CM054063.1, read as the reverse complement.
TTCCTGGTAGGGTTGAATGGGAGGCAACAAGTCGTCGTAGCCCGCCAGCACCCGAAGCAATCGAACTCTATATACGTCTTCGCACATCGGCCTATTGTGGAACCTGCGGGTTGCCGGTTGAACGATCATACCCATAGAAACATCCTTCAACACGCCGTCCACTGTGTGTAGGAGAATGCATGGAACGTCGGCGTTCTGCGGAAAACATGCAGGGCGTCAGAGATGCAAGTCTAAGGCAAAGGAAGATCGATGCTCCAACGCTTAACTATTTACCTGGCTGGCGATGGCGTCGAGCTCCTCTAGTGGCGAGGGGCCAACGACGGCGGGCGTGCTAGTGATGACTGGCGAGGGACTGCTGGCGGCGGGCGTGCAACTGATGACCATTCGGTCGTTCGTTGGTGCACGCTCTTCATTTGGCGGAGGACCGCCTGTGGGCACGCAACCGATGGTCGGGAGGCTAGAGGCGGGCGGAGTCACCATTGGCGCCGTGTTGTAGGCGGGCGGAGTCACCAGTGGGTCCGCCACTATGGCGTTGGCCCGCGAGACTGTGGACAAGTCTCTTGAGTTGCTGCCCTGCACGCTAGGCACCGGGCACGGCCCCACTCGACCTCCTTGATCCCATCGAGTAACCACATCGTAGAGGGCAGGCAAAACGTTGCCCATTTGTTCTGCCAAAGCTTCTTTGACAATATTCGGAATATCGGCAACTTTGGCCTTGAGGTCTGCAATCTCGCGATCGCGGGCTCCGTCACGTTGGATATGTTCGACGGTCCTCCTTCTATCCTTATCGCCTCCTTGGGCTCCTTGTAGTACTCTCTGAGCTTCGTCGTCGTGCCCAAGCCACAAACTTGGCCACCTGACGGCCTTTTGTGCTTATCCTTCCCCTGCGTCACGTTCACCGCCCTATTCAAATAGTCGTCCCACGGGCCATGCAGCGATGGCATGGATGCCGAGGTTCCACCACTTTTGATTTCTCTGTTCTGCACAATTAGCGTGAACCGTTTAGAATTCCACCAGTACACTATGATGCAATCGACTTGATCGTCGAGAGCAAACTAATTAGGGTGGTGTATTTACTTACCAAGTTTTCATACAACTTCTTCACCTTCTCATCATCGGTAGTATACTCATTAGCTATCGGGTCATATGTAAACCGGGCCCTGATGAAGTTTTTTTGTCTGCGGCGAGTACCTTGCGAGGGGGTCAGGGATGCCCTCTGCTGCACATTTGGCGTTCTCCTTCTCCCAATTGGGAATCGCCGCTCTGTAACCGCCGCATCCCAGTTTGTGGGAACCTATGTTAAACCTCCGCATCTTTTTCCCCCAATCACTATTAGCCTTGGCGACTTCACTCTCGCAAAGTAGCTTGAAGTCCCGGAGTTCAGCTTCGGTGATGTTCCGCTCACTCGCTAAAACCTCCTCCAAGCTTTTTTGGGGGTTCAAGACCGCAACCTTCACCCGGTGTTTCCAGTTGGCCAAGGCGGTGTTCATCTTACTAATGGCGGCATTGTTGACCGGATTCCCCTCCAGATTGTCGTTATTGTACTTAAACGACTCTTCTGGCGGATGCGGGTACAAGTATCATCCGTGCAGATTTCTGAAGAGAACAACCCGATAATGGGTATTCTCTTTTTTCCTTAGATCATCGGTGGTGATCCTGACAGTGTCCCGGACCATGCAACCAATTTGGTTTCCGAATCCTCTGACCATTGACTCGGGCGCGATAGGATACCCATTGGTATCAATTTCCGTGATCTCTTCACGGTAGGTGCGGAGACTATTCCTTTTCCGTTTTCTCGTTGCCATCTTCTTCTTGGCTTGGCTACCACCATCTGTCTGACCGCCGGCACCAGTGGTGTCATTTCCGCCGGCGGCGCCACTAGTGGTATCACCGGCGCCACTAGTCGTGGCGTCATCCTCCTCGCCACCGCTAGTGGCCGCGTCAACCCCGGCATCCGCCGTCGGGTCGTATTGCTCATCTTCTTCCTCGGGGATTTCCCAGAACCGCTTAGAACCGCTGGCCTCGTTGTTGTGTGCCATGTTCTGAAGGGGAAAATTATTGGTTAATCTAAAGGCAACAAAAAATCGACATACGGGAAAACGGCTAAGTCCTAAATTCACCGAAAAATCCGGCATGACCTTTGCTAATTTTCTAACACTAGAGTGCCCGATTCTCGCCGAAATGGAAATTAATCAACATTTCGGTAAAAATGGGCAACTCATTTGAATTCCTTGCAAAGTTTTAAACGGCTCGATGGCCGGACAGATTCTTTAGGCCAACACCAGCACAATTTTTATTATCTGCAAAATAGTATCCAACACCAGTACTAGCACCAGTCCTACAACACCGACACCAGTCCGAGAAGATCATTTTTTATCCATCAAAATTATATCACCAGCACCAACACCAGTACACTAGTGGAAACAACCCCTCTCGTCCAGGGGGCCGGGGGGCAGCTGTCCCGGTTGCAACCAAATCCGGGACAAATGCCATGCATTGGTCCCGGTTCGTGCGCCCGGGGCAACAGGAATCGCCTGGGCGCATTGGTCCCGGTTCGTGGGGGCATATCCGTCCCGGCTCGTGCCACGGACCGGGACCAATGCCTAGCCATAGGCCACGTGGCACGCGCATGACCTGTTGTCCCGGTTCAGTCCACGAACCGGGACCAATGCCCCCTTCCCCTATATATACTGCCCCAGCCCCCCCCTCCTTCCATCTTTTTTTTTGCTTGGAGGTGTGAGAGAGTGTGGTGTTGCTGTTTTTTTTTACTATGCACACGAGGTGTTCGACGAAATTCCCGAGACGCACACAAGCTCACTGAAAATGGTTTCTTCGACCGAGGTTAACAAATTATCTTTTTCATCTGTAACTGATACATAAAAAAGTATTATTTGTCGATGTACTGTGGTTATCTCTGTATTAATATGTATTTTGATAAACTTAATTATATGATGCAGATGGATGCACGGCAGCGATGGATGTACGGTGACCGACGCACCTCCGAGTATATGGCAGGCCTGAATGCATTTCTTGCTGTAGCTCAGGCGAACAAAGATAATGGCTTCATGTGTTGCCCATGTGTTGATTGTCGGAACGTCAGAGAACATTCTTCCGAAAGAATCCTTCACGGCCATCTACTTCGGAGAGGTTTCATGCCCAGCTATAATTGCTGGACCAAGCATGGAGAAAGAGGGGTTGTGATGGAAGACGATGAAGAAGAAGAAGAAGATCCTTTGTTCCCTGAATACGACGATACTGCAATGGAAGAGAATGCAGAAGAAGGAGGTGATCAAGAACAGGCATCAGAAGAGCCCGATGATGATCTTGGCCGAGTTATTGCTGATGCAAGGGAAGACTGTGAAAATAGATTGGAGAGGTTGAAACTGGACAACATGTTACAGGATCACAAAAAATTGTTATACCAAAATTGCGAAGATGGTAGCACAAAGCTCGGTACCACACTGGAGTTGCTGAAATGGAAGGCACAAAACGGTGTGACTGACAAGGCATTTGAGACTTTACTTCAACTAATGAAGCCAAAACTTCCAAAGGATAACGAATTGCCTGAGAGTACGTACGAAGCAAAGAAAGCTCTCTGCCCTCTAGGATTAGATGTGCAGAAGATACATGCATGCATTAATGACTGCATTCTCTTCCGCGGTGAGAAGTACGAGAATTTGGATGAATGTCCGATATGCACTGCACTGCGGTATAAGATCAGAGCAGATGATCCTGGTGATGTTGACGGCGAGCCTCCCCGTAAGAGGGTTCCTGCTAAGGTGATGTGGTATGCTCCTATAATACCACGGCTGAAACGTCTGTTTAGAAACAAAGAGCATGCTAGGTTGTTGCGATGGCACAAAGAAGACCGTAAGAAAGATGGAAAGTTGAGGCACCCCGCCGATGGATCGCAGTGGAGAAAGATCGAGAGAGACTTTCCAGACTTTGCAGGAGAGGCGAGAAACTTATGGTTTGTTCTAAGTACAGATGGCTTTAATCCTTTTGGGGAGCAGAGCTCCAGTCATAGCACTTGGCCTGTAACTCTATGTATGTACAACCTTCCTCCTTGGTTGTGCATGAAGCGCAAGTTCATTATGATGCCAGTTCTCATCCAAGGCCCGAGGCAACCTGGCAACGACATTGATGTGTATCTAAGGCCATTAGTGGAAGAACTCTTAGAACTGTGGGGCAAACCAGGTGTACGTGTGTGGGATGAGAACGAACAAAAGCCATTTGACCTACGGGCGTTGCTTTTCGTGACCATCAATGATTGGCCAGCTCTTAGTAACATTTCCGGTCATACAAACAAGGGATACAATGCATGCACACACTGTTTAGATAAGACTGACAGTGTTTTTTTGGATAAATGTAAAAAGGTTGTATACCTGGGGCATCGTAGATTTCTTCCGATCAAGCATCCCTTAAGGAAAAAAGGAGGAAAGCATTTCAGAGGTGAGGCAGATAACCGAAAGAAGCCTGAGCTCCGTAGTGGTAATGATATATTCGATATGGTCAAGGACCTAGAAGTAATCTTTGGTAAGGCTGCTGGCAGCCAACCAGTTCCGTACGGCCCTGATAAGAGGGCACCCATGTGGAAGAAGAAATCTATATTTTGGGAGCTACCCTATTGGAAAGTTTTAGATGTCCGGTCTTCGATCGACGTGATGCACGTGACAAAGAATCTATGTGTCAATCTGCTATGCTTCCTGGGCGTGTATGGGAAGTCAAAAGATACGCCTGAAGCACGGGAGGACCAGCAACGTATGAAAGACCCAAGCAACAAGCACACAGATACAGGGCGCCATTCCTTAAGCAGCTACGCTCTTACTAAAGCAGAGAAGGAAATATTCTTTGAAGTCCTTTACAGTATCAAGGTTCCGTCTGGCTTCTCGTCGAATATAAAGGGGATAATAAACATGGCAGAGAAAAAATTCCAAAACCTGAAGTCTCATGACTGCCACGTGATTATGACGCAATTGCTTCCGATTGCATTGAGGGGGCTTCTACCGGAAAATGTTCGAGTACCCATTGTGAAGCTATGTGCATTCATGAACGCAATATCTCAGAAGGTAATCGATCCAGAAAGTCTGACAAGATTACAGAGGGATGTGGTCCAGTGTCTTGTTAGTTTTGAGTTGGTGTTCCCACCATCCTTCTTCAACATTATGACTCATCTCCTGGTTCACCTATGTGAAGAGATTCATATTCTTGGTCCGGTATTTCTACACAATATGTTCCCCTTTGAGAGGTTCATGGGAGTCTTGAAGAAATATGTTCATAACCGTGCTAGGCCAGAAGGAAGCATCTCGAAGGGCTATGGAACAGAGAAGGCCAGAAGGATTACAGAGGGAAGTTCACAAAGCATACGCAAGCATGGACCGTTACCAACCTGAGCCGCAAGGAGCAGTAGAGCAGAGCAGAGCAGACTGTAGAGGATGGACAAGCAGTCAGGACTGACATCGACTCTAGAGGATGAACAAGCCACCCTACTTCTACTATGAAAATGAGGCCCTAGCTCAAAAAAGTGTATGGGTGGAAATTTCCAGAAATTTGTATGACACAGAGCCGCTTTATAATTTGAATATAAATTTCCATAATTTATATTCAAATTATATACAAATGAAAAAATAATTAATAGTTTCAATAGTTAGAATAATTATTTAGTTAAACGAAAAATGGATTTAAATTAGTTTTGCAAATTCTAGCATTTTTCATGTTGGAATTTTTGTCAAATTTGGAAGTATATAAAAGTTGTTAATGTGCAAACTTAACACTTTTCAAATTTTGGCGCTAAAAAATTTTGGGCGCGCAGAGGTGCCACCGAAATTCGAAATTTGTTTTTGGTCCCGGGCCGTGGTACCAACCGGGACCAAAGGGCTCTAGTCCCGGTTGGTGGCACGGGCCGGGACTAAAGGCCCAAGTGTATAAAAAAGCGCGGCCCTCTCTCCAGGCCGAGCGGACACTACCCCAGGGGCGGGCACGAGTGGATATGGCTGGGCGAAGCCCTGCCGGCGGCGGGAACGAGTGGACAGATTCGCCGGCGGAACGCCGGCGGGGATGGACTAGGGGCACAGTAGGTTAGGGGAACACAACTTATATTAAAATAGGGCCAGGGGCCTTGCTTACATAGGGGCGGCGCGGCCACAGGCGGCCGGCCGTACTTGCATTAGGGGCGGCGGCGCGGCCACAGGCGGGCCGGCCGTTTCTTGGGGGGTAGCTAGCTAGGGGCGTTGTCTATAGATAATAGGGGGGGCGGCGGCGACCTAGTCGTCCTCGTCGTCGGAGAGGTGCACATACTCGGGTGCCTTCCACAGGTGGGCAGGCGGCTGGGCCGGGCTCGCCGGGGGGGCCATCGGGGGCGCGTACGGCGGCGGCGGGGGCAGTACCTCCTGTGGCAGCGGCGGCGGCGGGGGCAGCTCCTCCTCCTGCTCCGGCGACCCCGGCGCCCAAACGCCGCCGGTCCAGGCCCAGGTCATGCCATACTCCAGGCCTGGTGGGAGCGGCTGCGGCTCCGGCATGTCCTCGGACGCCTCCAGCTCGGCGTTCATGGCCTGCCACCAGGGGATGGCAGGCTCGTTAGGGGGTGGCGGCGGCGGTGGCATGGCAGCGGCGTCGGCGGCGGCGGCGGCCACGACACGGTGCCACCTCTTGATCTCGTCGTCGACGAGGGAGCGGCGGGAGCGCTCGCAGGCCTCCTCCAGTTGGGCCCGGAGCTCGGGGTCCGGCTCCCCGGAGAAGTCCTCCGGCTCGTCGACGAGGAGCCATAGCTCCCTCTCCCGGCCGGGCGCTGGCGGGGGGTAGTCGTCCACGTTGGCCTCGAGGGGGGCGGGGATGAAGGAGCGGCGGCGCTGCTCGTGCTCCTGCTCGAGCCAGGCGGCCCAGTAGGGGGAGCTGCGCGCGTAGATCCGCTCCCTGCGGACGGGGGCCGGCAGGAGCTCGCGGCGGCGCTCGATCTCCTCGAGCAGCGCCGCGCCGGTCGGGGCCGGCGGCACTGGGATCCGCTGGGGATTCAGGTGCCAACCGTCCGGGAGGTGCACGTCGTTGTAGAAGACCGGAGTGGCATTGTTCCAGTGCCACTCCGCCTCGTCCACCCGGACGTACCTGCGGAACCGCTTGCCCGGGGGCGCGGCGCGGGGCGGCGGGCGTGCAGCCGGTGGTGGCGCGGGGACGCGCGGCACCCCGCCGAGGCGGACACCTCCAGGGCCGTAGCCGAAGGCCTCCGCCGGTGGGGGCGGGATGCGGCCGGCGCCGCTCGACGAGCCTCCGTCGTCGTTCCTTGGGCGCTTGCCGGAGTTCGAGAACCAGCGGGACATGGTGGCGGCTAGGGTTGCTCTGCCTTGGGCGCGGCCGGGGTGGGTGGGTTGTACGGGCGGCGGGGGTCCTTTAAAAAGGACCCGGGGTGGGCTGGCATGCCAACCGGCGGCCTGGACGTGGCGGCGGTTGCAGGCGGCCATGAATGCGGGGAGCCGAGGCGTGGCGCGTGGGGAGTGGGGCGTGGGAAGCCGAGGCGGGGCGGGAAGACGAGGCGGGGCGGGAAGACGAGGCGGACAGCGGCCCTTTGACCGTCCTTCGGTCTTAGTTTAATTGACCAGGCGAACCAGCCACCTGGCCGCTGGCCAGTGGCCCCTGTTGACTGGCCATAATAACAGACGCGGGCCAGTGGGCCCTTCGAACCGTTGACTGTCCATAAATAAAAGACGCGGGCCAGTGGGCCTTTTTGACTAAAAAATGTGTCAGTGGGCTTAATTAAAGACGTGGGCCTGGAGCGGTTGGGGAAGGGGAGGCCGGTTGGCGATTGCGAGGCAGGAGAAAAAAAAAACGAACAAAAAAAACCTGCCGCGGCAGGGAAAATGGGCGGACTTTATTCTTTTTTTAAGAAGGCATCCATCCCGGTCCCTAAAACGAACCGGGACGAACTCCCTCGCGGTCCCTGGCCCAGAGTCGCCACGTGGGCCAGCCTTACCATCCCGGGTGCTGGCACAACCGGGACCAATGGGGAGGGCCATTTGTCCCGGCTAGCCCATCCCGGTTGCGCAACCGGGACAAATGGCCCTTACGACCCGGGACAAAAGGCCCTGTTTCCACTAGTGGTACCTGCCAAACAAACATAGCCTAGCAGCAGCAATTTCTCATGAACAACATGGCAACAACTTAGCAGCAACAACAACCAATATGATCTCTAAGTACACACTTCTATAGAGATTGGATATGATAAGTAACAGCAGCAGCAAATTCTCAGGAACAAGCAGCAAACAAAAGCAGCAGCATTTTTGAACAAGCAGCAGCATTTTAGAACAAGTGGAGGAGCATGGATGAGGAGCAAGTAGACCACAAGCACAAAACCATGCATAACCAACAAGCCCCAGTTTGTTAACTACACACCATCTAGCAACAAATTGCTAGATTACGCACAGAGAGCAGGCTGTGGGTATTTTACTCAGATAGGCATAGAAGTGCTATGCTAAAGTTCATCACTGGGAATTAAAATGATCAAATCAAGCATTTGTTCTTATTTAAACTTGCGCCTCAGGCTTTGCATCACTGGCCAGGGGCTTAATCAAGATGGAAGCAATTGTTCGTATCAGATAAAAATTGCATAGGGGCGTTAGATCAGCAGTACCATGTTCTTGTCAGTTTTGTAGCCAAAAGAGGGCAGATAAACACATCTGGGCACATCCAAACAGGGGTACCACAGGGGTAAATCTTTCCCAAACAAACCAGCACATGAACACCAACCAGAGGAAATGGATAGTAAGTTAATAAGCACATCTAGCACATGATTGTTGGGCACTAGGTTCTACCGGACAGAGCACCACAGACACAAAACTATACTACTTGGCTTCACCAAAAATCCAGAAATCATTTGATCAATTAGAACTGCAAGCACAACAATTATACAGGTACCACATCATCTATGCACATGATTTGGGCAAGAAAATCATGTCCCAACTAAATAGAAAAGCAACACTAAACTCTGAACATACAGCAGCACACTAGTTCCTTTTTTGGGGCCAAATAATGATCAGTTTTGGGGGCTGCAAGTTTATTACTTTCTATCTAGGTTTGTTAGCAATGGATGAGTGCAGTGCTGCATTGTGTTTGGGTTTATCAATTTGGGTACAGTACTACACTGTCACTAGTAGGAAACCGCTTACTAGTGACCAACAAAAACAAGCTACCGCTGGCGAACAAGCGTTGCTCAGCAGTACACCGCCAGTGGTAAGGGGTTACCGCTGGCGAACAAGCTTGTTCGCCAGCGCTATCTAGTTACCGCTGGCGAACACCAGCCTTGTTCGCCAGCGGTAAGTCTGAAAATTTGAAATTTCGTAAATAAATTTTTTCGCTATTTTTTTTTCAAATTTTCAAAACAATTGAATTTGGGGAACCTTTAACCACGCTGTAGAATTTTTTCCTTTTTTTTTTCTTTTTTTTTCAACTTTGAATGCCCACTTCCCGCTCGGTCACCCATCCTCCCACTACTCTAGCCCGAGCACGCTTAACTTCTTAGTTCCATCCCACTACTCTACCTATGACTCACTCATTCTTTCTTGTTAGTATAGTACTATCAATCCTCTTAACTATTGCACCATATATACAAATCCGTAATTCCAAATTCGACAAATGATATGTCTAAATTGATCACAAGAATACGAGGAATCCAAATATGACATCCTTATTATCTTTTCTCGAAAAAAAAACATTTTTTTATTTTTTTTTGAATTTTGAATTTATTGAATTAAATTGATTATGTAGGAAAAATTTAGTCTGTCTCATATAACTTTTTTTCCTTTTGGAATTTTTTCGACGTCGTATGCAAAAGTTATGGCCGTTTTACGATTTATTTTTGAATTTTGCATAAAAGGTCAAATGGAGTATTTCAAATTTTCTATATCAATTAGACAGTGCACTCTACCCACATATCCAAGGAATTTATTTTTTGAACGTTTTATCATTTTCGTTTGTGATGTAGAAAAGTAAAAAAGGCGGTCCACGGGGGGGGGGGGGTGGTGGTGGTGGTGGTGGTGTGTGGAGGGAATTTTTTTCAAAACTTACCGCTGGCCAACAAAAATAGTGGTTGGCCAGCGGTATAGTTAGCGCTGGCGAACAAAAGTGTTGCCCAGCAGTAACCATACCGCTGGCGAACCATACCGCTGGCGAACCAGCTCGCTGTTCGCCAGCGCTAAGTAACCATACCGCCGGCGAACAAAGTGCCATGTTCGCCAGCGGTATTTGCTGCCGCCCGTAGCCGCGCGCAGCCCCGACGCCCACTGGTACCGCTGGCGAACGAAGTGTCATGTTCGCCAGCGGTAGCTAACTTAGCGCTGGCCAACAGGGTGGCGCGTTCGCCAGCGGTAAGTAGCACTGGCGCACAGGTATTCTTGTTGGCCAGCGGTAACCTGGTGGCTATAGCCTGTTTCCTACTAGTGTGTGTTGATGAGCAACTTAACACAACAGTAAAACACATGATCCTAGTATTATGGAGACATAGCAAACGTACAGTACTCTCATTGTGGATAAAGATTGCGACCAGATTCAGACAAAGAAGGACTGGACTGTAGTTGATAATCTTGTGTTAGAAATAATTAATAATAAGAGAGAGGACATCATGTGTTGCCAATAGCACTCTCAGGTTTAAAATGGGTTAATTAATAATAAGAATTGCAATTCCAGGGACTTGTCCAATAACAGTATGTCTGGTCCAATACCTGATTTTCTAGGGCAAATGCCATCACTCACATTCCTGTAAGTACACTTGTTTGCCTCGATTCCCTTTATAATATGTAGGATCAGTATATTTAAAATATAACATATTGGTTTCTACAGTGATTTGTCAAGCATCAAACTCAGTGGCTCGATTCCTGCAGCTCTACTACAAAAGCACCAAAATGGATCTCTTGTATTAAGGTTTGCATAGCTAACTTACAACTTATACAGCAACATTTTGCTCAAATAGCTCAAGAATTATATTATTTATATTATGATAAAAATGTACAAGTCCACAGTTCATCCAATCAACACTGTGATCATGCAGAGGGATCATGTAGTGCGACCAGGGGACCCGCGACCACCCATGGTGTGGGCACCCCTCTGCCCCTCTCCGGGTCTCTTTTGAACTCTGTGGATCTTCTGGGAATTCTAAGACTTCTGGGCTTCGAATCGTCCAATTCCGAGAATATTTCGAGAACAACTTTTCAGAAACTAAAAACAACAGAAAACAGGAACTGACTCTGTGGCATCTTGTCAATAGGTTAGTCCCACAAAATCGATAAAATGGCATAAAGTGTAAAGGAAACATGTAGCATATAGTATGAAAAAAACATGGAACATCAGAAATTATGGTACGTTTATGACGTATCAACATCCCCAATCTTAGTTCCTCTCGTCCCCGAGTAGGTAAACGATAAAAACAAATAATTTCTGAGGTGACATGCTACCAACATAAACTTGATCATCATAGTAATGTAAATCATGTAAACTAGAATCAAATGAATAAAGGCTATGGTTTATAGTTGATGTCAAATAGAATAATGTATAAACCATTAGGAAGAACAAAGTAAAACTTTTCACTGAATCAATACTAAAAGACAATCAGTCGTGCAAGGTTTATTAAAGATGATTTAAGCTTTAAGAACAACAATATAATCATCCAAGGCATCAAACTCTCACAAAAACTCTTGTTAGGATCAATTCAAGTGACAACAATATACACGTAGGAAAATCAATAAAATATTTGTGCACTCAAAACAAGCAATTGTTCTGTATTGGTCCCTGTCACGAGGATGTTATGGCTAAAAGAACATTATGGGGGGGGGTTGAGATGGTGAATGAAAGAAAGTCTCACACAACTGAAAGTGATCATTAGACAAGACGAAGTCTTATAATCGAAGTTATGAAAGGAGCAGTGATTGCTACACAACGGATGCACATAGAACTATAAGTGTATGAAAGCTCTCCAATGGAACTAGTGGGGGTGCATCCAACTTGCTTTCTCACGAAGACCTAGAGCTCTTTTGAGGAGGCTCATCATTGGAATATACAAGCCAAGTTCTATAATGTAAGTTCTCCACATAGTTATGCAAGGCATAATATGAAAACTCTCTGTTTGAGCTTTTTATTTTTTATTTTTTGATATATAACCTCACTAGTAGAGGCAACACTACTAGGGAAAAGGTCATACGTGACGCACCGAAATCCTTATCCGTGACGCACCATGGCGCGTCACGGCTCTCACGCCACGCCTATTGAGATAGCCGTGACGCACCATCTCGGTGCGCCACGCCTATCGTTACCCGTGACGCACGGCCGCAGTGCGCCGCGGCTACTTTGTGGTGCGTCACGCCTAACGTCAGTGGTGCGCCACGCCTAACCTCACTGGTGCGCCGCGCCTATATAATGCCTCCACAGCTAAGTTTCCTGGTGCGCCACGTCTATCCTTTTAGGTGCGTCACGGCTATATTATGATGTATTTTTTTTAAATACACAGTACCGTATTTATACAGGTATATAAAGCTCAAATACAGAAGAATATAAGTAGACAAAATGGCACTAGTGGAAACAGAGGCATTAGTCCCGGTTGGTAAGGCCCATTTGTCCCGGTTGTGCAACCGGGATGGGCCGGCCGGGACAAATGGCCCTCCCCCATTGGTCCCGGTTGTGCCAGGACCCGGGATGGTAGGGATGGCCCACGTGGCGAACATGGCCAGGGAGTTCGTCCCGGTTCATTTTAGGAACCGGGATGGACACCTTTTCTGAAAAAACAAATATTCCGCCCACTTTGCCTGTCGCGGCAGGTTTTTTTTGTTTCAATTTTTTCGCTGCTGTCCCGCAATCCCCAACCGGCCTCCCCTTCCCCAACCGCGTCCACTGGCCCACGCATTTAATTAAGCCCACTGGCCACATTTTGGTCAAAGGGCCGACTGGCCCGCGTCTTTTATTATAAGCCCACTGTGTACATTCGGTCAAAAGTGGCCACCGGCCACGCGGGGTCAAAGGGGCCACTGGCCAGCGGCCTAGTGGCTGGCTCGCCCGGTCCCTTAAATTAAGACCACATGGACGCGCGGTCAAAGGGCCCACTGGCCGCCTCGTCTCCCCGCGCCTCCACTTCCCCGCGCGCGCGTGGCCACGAACGGCACGCCTCGGCTCCCCCCGCATTCATGGCCGTCTGCAACCGCCGCCATGTTCTGGCCGCCGGTTGGCATCCCTAGTAGTGTTCCATGGTGTGGGCACCCCTCTGCCCCTCTCCGGGTCTCTTTTGAACTCTGTGGATCTTCTGGGAATTCTAAGACTTCTGGGCTTCGAATCGTCCAATTCCGAGAACAACTTTTCAGAAACTAAAAACAACAGAAAACAGGAACTGACTCTGTGGCATCTTGTCAATAGGTTAGTCCCACAAAATCGATAAAAGGGCATAAAGTGTAAAGGAAACATGTAGCATATAGTATGAAAAAAACATGGAACATCAGAAATTATGGTACGTTTATGACGTATCAACATCCCCAATCTTAGTTCCTCTCGTCCCCGAGTAGGTAAACGATAAAAACAAATAATTTCTGAGGTGACATGCTACCAACATAAACTTGATCATCATAGTAATGTAAATCATGTAAACTAGGATCAAATGAATAAAGGCTATGGTTTATAGTTGATGTCAAATAGAATAATGTATAAACCATTAGGAAGAACAAAGTAAAACTTTTCACTGAATCAATACTAAAAGACAATCAGCCGTGCAAGGTTTATTAAAGATGATTTAAGCTTTAAGAACAACAATATAATCATCCAAGGCATCAAACTCTCACAAAAACTCTTGTTAGGATCAATTCAAGTGACAACAATATGCACGTAGGAAAATCAATAAAATATTTGTGCACTCAAAACAAGCAAGTGTTCTGTATTGGTCCCTGTCACGAGGATGTTATGGCTAAAAGAACATTATGGGGGGGGGGGTTGAGATGGTGAATGAAAGAAAGTCTCACACAACTGAAAGTGATCATTAGACAAGACGAAGTCTTATAATCGAAGTTATGCAAGGAGCAGTGATTGCTACACAACGGATGCACATAGAACTATAAGTGTATGAAAGCTCTCCAATGGAACTAGTGGGGGTGCATCCAACTTGCTTTCTCACGAAGACCTAGAGCTCTTTTGAGGAGGCTCATCATTGGAATATACAAGCTAAGTTCTATAATGTAAGTTCTCCACATAGTTATGCAAGGCATAATATGAAAACTCTCTGTTTGGGCTTTTTATTTTTTATTTTTTGATATATAACCTCACTAGTAGAGGCAACACTACTAGGGAAAAGGTCATACGTGACGCACCGAAATCCTTATCCGTGACGCACCATGGCGCGTCACGGCTCTCACGCCGCGCCTATTGAGATAGCCGTGACGCACCATCTCGGTGCGCCACGCCTATCGTTACCCGTGACGCACGGCCGCAGTGCGCCGCGACTACTTTGTGGTGCGTCACGCCTAACGTCAGTGGTGCGCCACGCCTAACCTCACTGGTGCGCCGCGCCTATATAATGCCTCCACAGCTAAGTTTCCTGGTGCGCCACGTCTATCCTTTTAGGTGCGTCACGGCTATATTATGATGTATTTTTTTTAAATACAGAGTACCGTATTTATACAGGTATATAAAGCTCAAATACAGAAGAATATAAGTAGACAAAATGGCACTAGTGGAAACAGGGGCATTAGTCCCGGTTGGTAAGGCCCATTTATCCCGGTTGTGCAACCGGGATGGGCCGGCCGGGACAAATGGCCCTCCCCCATTGGTCCCGGTTGTGCCAGGACCCGGGATGGTAGGGATGGCCCACGTGGCGAACATGGCCAGGGAGTTCGTCCCGGTTCATTTTAGGAACCGGGATGGACACCTTTTCTGAAAAAACAAATATTCCGCCCACTTTGCCTGTCGCGGCAGGTTTTTTTTGTTTCAATTTTTTCGCTGCTGTCCCGCAATCCCCAACCGGCCTCCCCTTCCCCAACCGCGTCCACTGGCCCACGTATTTAATTAAGCCCACTGGCCACATTTTGGTCAAAGGGCCGACTGGCCCGCGTCTTTTATTATAAGCCCACTGTGTACATTCGGTCAAAAGGGGCCACCGGCCACGCGGGGTCAAAGGGGCCACTGGCCAGCGGCCTAGTGGCTGGCTCGCCCGGTCCCTTAAATTAAGACCACATGGACGCGCGGTCAAAGGGCCCACTGGCCGCCTCGTCTTCCCGCGCCTCCACTTCCCCGCGCGCGCGTGGCCACGAACGGCACGCCTCGGCTCCCCCCGCATTCATGGCCGTCTGCAACCGCCGCCATGTTCTGGCCGCCGGTTGGCATGCCAGCCCCCCGGGTCCTTTTTAAAGGGCTCCCGCCGCCCGTACATCCCATTCACCCCGGCCGCGTCCCAGCCCACGCAACCCTAGCCGCCATGTCGCGCTGGTTCAAGCGCCCCAGGAACGAGCACGAGGGCGGGTCCTCGAGCGGCGCCGGCGTCCCCCGCGCGCCAGCGGAGGCCTTCGGCTTCGGCCCGGGAGGTGTCCGCATTGGCGGGCAGCCGCGCGTCCCCGCTCCACCTCCGGCATCACGCGCGCTGCCCCGCGCCGCGCCCAAGGGCAAGCGCTTCCGCCAGTACGCGCGGAAGGAGGAGGCCGAGTGGCACTGGGACCGCGCCACGCCGGTGTTCTGGCCGGACGTCCACCTCCCGGACGGCTGGCACCTGAACCTGCAGCGCATCCCCGTGCCGCCGGCCCCGTCCAGCAGTGAGGCCTTGCGCGAGGAGATCGACCGCCGGCGCGCGCTCCTGCCGGCCCACCTCCTCAGGGACCGCGCGTACGCGCGGAGCTCCCCCTACTGGGCCACCTGGTTCCAGCTGGAGCACGACCAGCGTCGTCGCTCCTACATTCCTACAGCCTAGGAGGTGAGCACCACCGACTACCCCGCGCCACCGCCGGGCAGGGAGCCGGAGCTTTGGCTCCTGGAGGACATCGCGGAGAACATCGCCGAGGACGAGGACCCCGAGATCCAGGCCGGCTTGGAGGAAGCCTACGAGGCCTCCCGCCGCTCCCTCGTCGAGGACGAGGTCAAGCGGTGGCACCAGGTCCTGGCCGCCGCTGCCGCCGACGGCGAAGCCATGCCGCCCCCTTCGGCGCCTGCCCCTTGGTGGCAGACAATGAACGCCGAGCTGGAGGCGTCCGAGGACCAGCCGCCGCCACAGCCGCTGCCCCCCGGCCTGGAGTACGGGATGACCTGGGCCTGGACCGGCGGCGTATGGTCGCCGGAGAAGCTGCCCCCGCCCCCGCCGCCGCAGCCGGAGGAGCTGCCCCCGTCGCCGCCGCACGCGCCCCCGATGCCTCCAGCTGCCTGCCCACCTGTGGCAGGCACCCCCCTACCACTGCATCTCCTCCGACGAGGAGGAGTAGGCCGGCGCCGGTGCGCCCCCCCAAAATAGACTAAGCTACCCACCATCCCCCCAAGAAACGGCCGGCCGCCTGTGGCCGCACCGCCGCCCCCTATATGTAACCACGGCCGGTCGCCTGTGACCGCGCCGCCCCCCTATGTAAGCACGGCCCCCGGGCCTTTTTTAATATATATTTGTGTCGAAACAACGCGTCCCTAGTTCAACCCCGCCGGCGGAACCAGCGCCGGCGGGATCTTCCTACCCGTTCCCGCCGCCGGCAGGGCTTCGCCAAGCCATGTCCGCTGTCCTGGGTGGTCGCTCGGCCTGGAGAGAGGGCCGAGATATTTATACAACTGGGCCTCTAGTCCCGGCCCGTGCCACCAACCGGGACTAGAGCCCCTTTGGTCCCGGTTGGTACCACGGGCCGGGACCAAAACTTATTTCGAATTTTGGTGGCACCCTGCACGCCCAAAAAATTTTAGCCCCAAAATTTGAAATTTTTTTAAGTTTGCACATTAACAACTTCTATATACTTTCGAATTTGACAAAAATTTCAACATGAAAAATGCTAGAATTTGCATAACTAATTCAAATCCATTTTTTGTTTAACTAAATAATTATTCTAACTATTGAAACTATTAATTATTTTACCATTTGCATATAATTTGAATATAAATATCTTACAGTTTTTGTTTTCTCTCGTGATCTTCCGAGTGAGTCCAGAGCATACAAGGCATCCCGGGTGATTTATATAAAGTTCGACAAAGCGAGTTGTACCTTATTGACACGGTGAATTTGAGATCTTCGTCTACAACAGAAAAACCATAGTTTTCCTTCGAAGGTTTACTCTGAGCATTCTTTCGCCATCTTTTTGAAACATAGTGTGGTGGAATTTCTTTGATATTTCTGATCTCAAGAACCTTTAGTACTTGGCAACACGGGAGACCTACATTGCAGGAGTGTATGCATTAGCAGCTTGCCAAAGTAACCGCACGGGTGCAACCCTTTGCGTCATTTGAACTCCAAGGTAATTAGCTTGTTGTTCAACTAGACGTTTCTCCTCCAAAAATTTATCATAACTGTTAAAGAAGTACCGAAGATCTATTTCTGTTTTCAGGATATCTGTCAATATGGTATCCGTAATATCACTTCGAAGTCTGGAGGACATGTCCTTCACATAGAATCTCTGCATTTCAATTATTCTTACTACTTCCTCTGCGAGGTTCACTGTTGGTAACATCGTTCTGAACCAGAAAGTGCTCAAGGAAGGTTTGTCATGCAGCTTTGCTTGCAAAATAAGCTCAACTTGCTCCAGGATGGTATCGGTACTATCACTTCGAAGTGTGCCTGCAATATCTGCGCAGAATATATGACGCCCATAAGGCAAAGCCCATATGGCTGCACACAGGGCTGGTTACAGCGGCCCTGTGTGCAAAGCACATCTCAAAACTGCGTGGGTGGCCGCTGGTTGAGATGATAATGAAGTCAGGCTGGTCATAGTTGTCAAGCACTCAATGCTTGCCAGCTTTTGACCGGTCAATACAAATTATTGGTCAAACTTGCACCTACTCCGTTCATAATCACAGAATAGGTATAAATATCATTTTGGCTAACAAAATATCGTTTATTATTACAGAATATTTGTGAACACTTTTTCAACAGAATTATGATCATGTATTCCACGTTTACTATTACACATCACCAACAACATCCCTGTTAGTCTTCTGAATTTTTTTCGTGTAGAGATGGTCCATGAACCCTTGTCCCTTGCTTATAATCGCTTCGGCCGTAACCATGGAGCATCTTCATTATTTAACGGGATGGTGGGGTCAGCTTTCACTGTGAAGGGTGGAATTTCAACAAACTTATTATAATCTTCTGACATGTCTGTCGTGTCCTCGATTCCCACGATGTTTCTTTTCCCTGAGAGAACTATGTGACGCTTCGGCTCATCGTATGATGAATTTGTTTCCTTATTTTTTCTTTTCTTCGGTCTGGAAGACATGTCCTTCACATAGAAGACCTGAGCCACATCATTGGCTAGGACGAATGTTTCGTCATCGTAACCAATATTGTTGAGATCCACTGTTGTCATTCCATAAAGCGGGTCTACCTTTACGCCTTCTCCATTCAGGTTGACCCATTTGCACTTGAACAAAGGGACCTTAAAAGAAGGTCCATAGTCAAGTTCCCATATCGCCTCTATGTAACCATAGTATGTGTCATTTTTTCCATTCTCGTTTGTTGTATCAAAGCGGACACCACTGTTTTGGTTGGTGCTCTTCTTATCTTGGGAGCTCGTGTAAAATGTATTCCCATTTATCTCGTACCCTTGAAAACTCCCAATAGTCGAAGAAGGTGACCCTGCCAACATGTACAGCTGATCTTCAACAGTGGTGTCATTTATAAGATGTGTTTGCAACCAACTTCCGAAAGTCTCCATGTGTTTGCGTTTAATCCATGAGTCATCCTTCCCCGGGTTTGCAGACCATACAATATTCTTGTGTTCCTCGAGATACGTAGCCATGAACATAGAATTTTGTAGAACTGTGTAGTGTGCTTTGGTGAAAGAATGCCCGTCCCTAGGTATCATTGTTTTCTTTCCCAGCGTTCCTTTTCCCCTCAGTCTCCCCTCATGCCGCGATTCAGGAACACCAATTGTCTTAAGGTCAGGAATAAAGTCCACACAGAACCCAATGACCTCCTCTGTTCCATAGCCCTTCGAGATGCTTTCTTCTGGCCTAGCACGGTTATGAACATATTTCTTCAAGACTCCCATGAACCTCTCAAAGGGGAACATATTGTGTAGAAATACCGGACCAAGAATATGAATCTCTTCACATAGGTGAACCAGGAGATGAGTCATAATGTTGAAGAAGGATGGTGGGAACACCAACTCAAAACTAACAAGACACTGGACCACATCCCTCTGTAATCTTGTCAGAATTTCTGTATCGATTACCTTCTGAGATATTGCGTTCATGAATGCACATAGCTTCACAATGGGTACTCGAACATTTTCCGGTAGAAGCCCCCTCAATGCAATCGAAAGCAACTGCGTCATAATCACGTGGCAGTCATGAGACTTCAGGTTTTGGAATTTTTTCTCTGCCATGTTTATTATCCCCTTTATATTCGACGAGAAGCCAGACGGAACCTTGATACTGTAAAGGACTTCAAAGAATATTTCCTTCTCTGCTTTAGTAAGAGCGTAGCTGCTTAAGTAATGGCGCCTTGTATCTGTGTGCTTGTTGCTTGGGTCTTTCATACGTTGCTGGTCCTCCCATGCTTCTGGCGTATCGTTGGACTTCCCATACACGCCCAGGAAGCATAGCAGATTGACACATAGATTCTTTGTCACGTGCATCACGTCGATCGAAGACCGGACCTCTAAAACTTTCCAATAGGGTAGCTCCCAAAATATAGATTTCTTCTTCCACATGGGTGCGCGCTTATCAGGGCCGTACGGAACTGGTTGGCTGCCAGCAGTCTTACCAAAGATTACTTCTAGGTCCTTGACCATATCGAATATATCATTACCACTACGGAGCTCAGGCTTCTTCCGGTTATCTGCCTCACCTCTGAAATGATTCCCTCCTTTCTTTCTTACGGGATGCTTGATCGGAAGAAATCTACGATGCCCCAGGTATACAACCTTTTTACATTTATCCAAAAAAACACTGTCAGTCTTATCTAAACAGTGTGTGCATGCATTGTATCCCTTGTTTGTATGTCCGGAAATGTTACTAAGAGCAGGCCAATCATTGATGGTTACGAAAAGCAACGCCCGTAGGTCAAATGGCTTTTGTTCGTTCTCATCCCACACACGTACACCTGGTTTGCCCCACAGTTGTAAGAGTTCTTCCACTAATGGCCTTAGATACACATCAATGTCGTTGCCAGGTTGCCTCGGGCCTTGGATGAGAACTGGCATCATAATGAACTTGCGCTTCATGCACAACCAAGGAGGAAGGTTGTACATACATAGAGTTACAGGCCAAGTGCTATGACTAGAGCTCTGCTCCCCAAAAGGATTAAAGCCATCTGTACTTAGACCAAACCATAAGTTTCTCGCCTCTCCTGCAAAGTCTGGAAAGTCTCTCTCGATCTTTCTCCACTGCGATCCATCGGCGGGGTGCCTCAACTTTCCGTCTTTCTTATGGTCTTCTTTGTGCCATCGCAACAACCTAGCATGCTCTTTTTTTCTAAACAGACGTTTCAGCCGTGGTATTATAGGAGCATACCACATCACCTTAGCAGGAACTCTCTTACGGGGGGCTCGCCGTCAACATCACCAGGGTCATCTGCTCTGATCTTATACCGCAGTGCAGTGCATATCGGACATTCATCCAAATTCTCGTACTTCTCACCGCGGAAGAGGATGTAGTCATTAATGCATGCATGTATCTTCTGCACATCTAATCCTAGAGGGCAGAGAGCTTTCTTTGCTTCGTACATACTCTCAGGCAATTCGTTATCCTTTGGAAGTTTTGGCTTCATTAGTTGAAGTAAACTCTCAAATGCCTTGTCAGTCACACCGTTCTGTGCCTTCCATTTCAGCAACTCCAGTGTGGTACCGAGCTTTGTGCTACCATCTTCGCAATTTGGGTACAACAATTTTTTGTGATCCTGTAACATGTTGTCCAGCTTCAACCTCTCCAATTTATTTTCACAGTCTTCCCTTGCATCAGCAATAACTCGGCCAAGATCATCATCGGGCTCTTCTGATGCCTGTTCTTGATCACCTCCTTCTTCTCCATTCTCTTCCATTGCAGTTTCGTCGTATTCAGGGAACAAAGGATCTTCTTCTTCTTCCTCATCGTCTTCCATCACAACCCCTCTTTCTCCATGCTTGGTCCAGCAATTATAGCTGGGCATGAAACCTCTCCGAAGTAGATGGCCGTGAAGGATTCTTTCGGAAGAGTGCTCTCTGACGTTCCGACAATCAACACATGGGCAACACATGAACGCCATTATCTTTGTTTGCATGAGCTACAGCAAGAAATGCATTCAGGCCTGCCATATACTCGGAAGTGCGTCGGTCACCGTACATCCATCGCTGTCGTGCATCCATCAGCATCGTATAATTAATGAAGTTTATCAAAAATACATTACAATAACATATTAATACAGAGATGACCACAGTACATCGACAAATACTACTTTTTTATGTATCAGTTACAGATGAAAAAGATAAGTTTGTTAACCTCGTTCGAAGATACCATTTTTAGTGAGGTTATATGTGGCTCAGGAATTTCGTCGAACACCTCGTGTGCATAGTAAAATAAAACACACTAACACCCACCTCTCTCACACCTCCAAGCAAAAAAAAGATGGAAGGGTGGGGGGGCTGGGGCAGTATATATAGGGGAAGGGGGACATTGGTCCCGGTTCGTGGCCTGGACCGGGACAAATTCTCATGCGCGTGCCACGTGGCATGTGGCTAGGCATTGGTCCCGGTCAGTGGCACGAGCCGGGACCGATATCTCCCCCACGAACCGGGACCAATGCCCCTAGGCAGTTTCTTTTGCACCGGGCGCACGAACTGGGACCAATGCATGGCATTTGTCCCGGATTTGGTTGCAGCCGGGACAGATGCCCTTTGGCCCCCTGGACGAGAGGGGTTGTTTCCACTAGTGTGGATCAAAACAGTTCTGTGACAAACAAATAATATATCATAGTTGATCATACTGCTTAGAATTCCGAATAGCTGCATCAAACAGTTGATTATCAATACAGAGTGTTTATCAGAGCCAAATAGATACAAAGTGTTCATCGGGACCGATTACATCGATCGATGCTTCATCATCGTTACAAGTGACCTATCTAGTCGCCGATAACCTAAACATCTAGCTAGGAACCATAGCATGACGAGCGAGGCGACGGCGACAAGAGCGGCGGCGAGGGTCTTTATCCACTTGTTCTTCTTCTTCTTCTTCTGTTCCTCGAGATGGATGAACCACCTAGCTTCCGCCGCCACTCTTGTGTTGTAGGATTTGTAGGCATTCCCTCTGAACTTGTTCACCTGCTCGAAGCAGTCTTCCCAGTGATCGTAGACTCCTGGAACCCTGCCTCTAAACACCACGTAGCATCTCGGCATCTGTAATGACAAGAAAGAAAACAAAAAACAATAGTTTTAAACATGTCTGTAATAAATAGTAAATGGAGATATATTACATAAATAAGATGAAAGTTAAACACAAAGGATCAAATTGGCCATTCATATCTTGTGCTTGTTACGAGGTAGTACACGTGATGGCGATCCAGAGAAGGATAAAGACCAGGGTTTCTGAACTTCGTTGAAACTAAACAAAATCACATACGTAAGTGTTTGTGAGATCCGAACAAAGTTGGACCATTTCGTGCACATACATAATGGGGACATTCTTAATAACCCCGGACGGGGCTATTAAGAATATCACCATTACGTATATGTACCAAACGGTGCAACTCAGTTCAGATCTCACTAACAATAATATTACATATGCGACGTTCCTTAGTTCCAACGGAAACCCTCATCTTTATCCTTTTCCCGGATCACCACCGCTTGTAGTACCTCTTAACAGAAACAAGATGGTCACCGGGCCTTGATGTGAAGTTGGCCATTCATATCTTGTGCTTGTTACGAGGTAGTACACGTGATGGCGATCCGGAGAAGGATAAAGATAAGGGTTTCTGAACTTCATTGAAACTAAAAAAAATCACATACGTAAGTGTTTGTGTGATCCGGACAAAGTTGGACCATTTCGTGGACATACATAACGGTGATATTCTTCATAGCCCCGTCCAGGGCTATGGAAAATATCACCATTACGTATATGTACCAAACGGTGCAACTCAGTTCAAATCTCACTAACAATAATATTACGTATGCGACGTTCCTTAGTTCCAACCGAAACCCTCATCTTCGTCCTTTCCCCGGATCACCACCGCTTGTAGTACCTCTTAACAGGAACAAGATGGTCATCGGGCCTTGATGTGAAGTTGGACCTTCACATTTTGTGCCTGTTACGAGGTAAGTACACGTGATGGCGATGCGGGGGAAGGAAGGGTTTCTGGAAATCTTTAAAACTAAACAAAATCATATATGTAATATAGTGAGATCCGGAAAAAATTGGACTCTTTTGTGCACATCCATAACGGCGAAATTGTTCATAACCCCAGACGGGATTTCTGAGGAATGTCACCATTACGAATGTGCACCAAAAGGTTCAATTTCTTTCGGATCTCACAAACCATATTACATATGTGACATTATTTAGTTCGAAAGAAATCCAGAAACCCTCCCATTCGTTTCCTTTCCCCGGATCACCACCTCCTGTAGTACCTCTTAATAGGAACAAGATGGTCATCGGTCTGTGTGCCTCATATTTAGGGTGGACACATACAAGCAGCCTAGGTGGTGCCGGAGCGCCAAGTGGGATGCACAAGATCCTAACTTTGTGAAAATCACAAGGCGCACCGGACCACCTAGGCCATCTAAGTGTGAACCAACTCTTTTAATCATCGACATTTATACAAAAGATCGAACGAACATCACAAGTAGGACCGGAATAATAAAAAGCAAGATAATCAAGCATTGACATAATTGAGCATCAGTTACACAATGGACGATTCATAACCGTAACGATGTGTGCCTCATATTTAGGGTGGACACATACAGGCAGCCTTGGTGGACCTGGAGCGCCAAGTGGGATGCACAAGATCAAAATTTTGTGAAAATCACAAGGCGCACCAGACCACCAAGGCCATCTTAGTGTGAACCAACTCTTTTAATCATCGGCATTTATTCAAAAGATCGAACGAACATCACAAGTAGGACCGCAATAATAAAAAGCAAGATAATCAAGCATTGACATAATTTAGCATCGGTTACATGATGGACGATTCATAACCCTAACGGTTGAGTTCAACTAATTCCGGAAAATGTAGCAAGCCTTACAATAGTTCTCACTCCTTCTGACTCATCCACCCAGGAATTACAACGGGACAGCCCTTCGGAGTGATGAAGGGCCTGTCGTCACATGCAGTTGCTAGGTAGGTATCTATGTCGCGGTTCGGCATGGCGAACCGGCAGTGGAATGTCCCGCTCTTGTTCACCACGTCATGAACGATTTTCGTGGCAAAGAACTTCTGGATATCATATGTCTCTTCTCTAACCTTGTCATCGCCGACCATCGACAAGCGGGAGGCCCATTCTTGGACTTGACTAGGCAGGGTAAGGTACTGTTGATCCCGTACGTACGCCCGCATATGATGGAGGACATAGTAGGTGTCTCTGTTACTGCTTTCCGGCTGGTTGACGCACGCGAAAGTCGTCGTGTGGGTGAACACCCGAGCGCCCTGAACGACCTTCTCCCTAGCGATTCTGCCCCCCTTTGTGTGGTAGCCGGTGAGAGCATTATTCAAAACTTTCTTCACGTTGGAGTAGTCTTTCTTCACCGCACTCACCGAGTCGAGATACGTGGCATGCGAATGACTGATAGAAATGCAGATGAGTGTGCATTGTGTATATCTGCGCGGAACAACCCAAACAAAGTGTTGGAAAGGAGCGATGAAAATCTAAAGAAAATCACTTTCGATTCGGCTAAGAATATTGACTTACCCGGCAAAGTAAGGCACGAGGATGTAATCCTTGGTCTGGTTCGCCAGCATGAAGTCCCGGAGATATGTCGACGCGACTACCTGGTTCCCAACGGAGCACAACACGTCGTGGCGCATGTAGAAGGGGTCCACTATCGCGATGCCCGGTGTATTATCCCTGCTGACTTGCACCGCGAGACTGAGCGAGTATAGGCGGACCATGGAGTAGTGCAGCGGATTGCTATGGAACATATCAAAGATGTCCGAAAACCGCAGTACTATCCTATCCGCGCCGGTTGATTCGACGAAGCCCAAGTCCTTTGGGACCATGGCAATGAATACCGGGTATGTTGGATCCTTGGATTCAATAAGGCGCGATTCAAGATAAAGAATGCTGCCATTCAAACTCCGCATATCCCCACTTGCGACCTTGAGCTTGTTCTGGTTAAGCATAGGCTGACCCATCACATGCACCTTCGGCGTATGCTTAGATGTAGGTGGCCCGTCCTGAACACGGAGCGACATCTTAGCAGGCTGGGTCGTGGACTTTGCGGCCTTGGATCTAGGTCCTCTTTTCCGCGGCTTCGGCGCTTTCGCAATGCACTCCTTCTCAATCTCCTCATTAGCCGTCTTACGGATTGTGCCAGGGCTGAAAATAACTCCTCCCTTCGCACTTTTCCGAGTCTTGGTGCAGGGGGCGACATCTGGAGGCGTGTCTTCCTGAGAACCGAATAGACGCTTGCAATTGGATTTATCCACGGGAGGAGCCTCACCACGAGCCTCCGTGCTATGGTAGGGTTCTTCTGGGGGAGGACCAATGTAATCTCCGCCATCAAAGTCATCAGCGATGAAATCCATGGCATCAAGATCGTCATCCGCCGGGTGTTGTGCCATCTCCTGTTAGGGGTAGGTGACGGCGCTACGACTGCCTTGCCATGGCTCCGCTCCGGTGCTTCTAGAGGGGTTGTTTTCGAGGTGGTGCCTCGCGCCGGTAGTTCTAGAGGCGATGTCTGCGGGGTGGCGCCCCTCTTCCCCAGGCGAATCTGGCTCTTCGGCCATTCCATGTTCCAAGGTAGGCACTGGAGCAGCGTCAGGGTATCGGGGTCATCTTTTTCCTGGTAGGGTTGAATGGGAGGCAACAAGTCGTCGTAGCCCGCCAGCACCCGAAGCAATCGAACTCTATATACGTCTTCGCACATCGGCCTATTGTGGAACCTGCGGGTTGCCGGTTGAACGATCATACCCATAGAAACATCCTTCAACACGCCGTCCACTGTGTGTAGGAGAATGCATGGAACGTCGGCGTTCTGCGGAAAACATGCAGGGCATCAGAGATGCAAGTCTAAGGCAAAGGAAGATCGATGCTCCAACGCTTAACTATTTACCTGGCTGGCGATGGCGTCGAGCTCCTCTAGTGGCGAGGGGCCAACGACGGCGGGCGTGCTAGTGATGACTGGCGAGGGACTGCTGGCGACGGGCGTGCAACTGATGACCATTCGGTCGTTCGTTGGTGCACGCTCTTCATTTGGCGGAGGACCTCCTGTGGGCGCGCAACCGATGGTCGGGAGGCTAGAGGCGGGCGGAGTCACCATCGGCGCCGTGTTGTAGGCGGGCGGAGTCACCAGTGGGTCCGCCACTATGGCGTTGGCCCGCGAGACTGTGGACAAGTCTCTTGAGTTGCTGCCCTGCACGCTAGGCACCGGGCACGGCCCCACTCGACCTCCTTGATCCCATCGAGTAACCACATCGTAGAGGGCAGGCAAAACGTTGCCCATTTGTTCTGCCAAAGCTTCTTTGACAATATTCGGAATATCGGCAACTTTGGCCTTGAGGTCTGCAATCTCGCGATCGCGGGCTCCGTCACGTTGGATATGTTCGACGGTCCTCCTTCTATCCTTATCGCCTCCTTGGGCTCCTTGTAGTACTCTCTGAGCTTCGTCGTCGTGCCCAAGCCACAAACTCGGCCACCTGACGGCCTTTTGTGCTTATCCTTCCCCTGCGTCACGTTCACCGCCCTATTCAAATGGTCGTCCCACGGGCCATGCAGCGATGGCATGGATGCCGAGGTTCCACCACTTTTGATTTCTCTGTTCTGCACAATTAGCGTGAACCGTTTAGAATTCCACCAGTACACTATGATGCAATCGACTTGATCGTCGAGAGCAAACTAATTAGGGTGGTGTATTTACTTACCAAGTTTTCATACAACTTCTTCACCTTCTCATCATCGGTAGTATACTCATTAGCTATCGGGTCATATGTAAACCGGGCCCTGATGAAGTTTTTTTGTCTGCGGCGAGTACCTTGCGAGGGGGTCAGGGATGCCCTCTGCTGCACATTTGGCGTTCTCCTTCTCCCAATTGGGAATCGCCGCTCTGTAACCGCCGCATCCCAGTTTGTGGGAACCTATGTTAAACCTCCGCATCTTTTGCCCCCAATCACTATTAGCCTTGGCGACTTCACTCTCGCAAAGTAGCTTGAAGTCCCGGAGTTCAGCTTCGGTGATGTTCCGCTCACTCGCTAAAAACTCCTCCAAGCTTTTTTGGGGGTTCAAGACCGCAACCTTCACCCGGTGTTTCCAGTTGGCCAAGGCGGTGTTCATCTTACTAATGGCGGCATTGTTGACCGGATTCCCCTCCAGATTGTCGTTATTGTACTTAAACGACTCTTCTGGCGGATGCGGGTACAAGTATCATCCGTGCAGATTTCTGAAGAGAACAACCCGATAATGGGTATTCTCTTTTTTCCTTAGATCATCGGTGGTGATCCTGACAGTGTCCCGGACCATGCAACCAATTTGGTTTCCGAATCCTCTGACCATTGACTCGGGCGCGATAGGATACCCATTGGTATCAATTTCCGTGATCTCTTCACGGTAGGTGCGGAGACTATTCCTTTTCCGTTTTCTCGTTGACATCTTCTTCTTGGCTTGGCTACCACCATCTGTCTGACCGCCGGCACCAGTAGTGTCATTTCCGCCGGCGGCGCCACTAGTGGTATCACCGGCGCCACTAGTCGTGGCGTCATCCTCCTCGCCACCGCTAGTGGCCGCGTCAACCCCGGCATCCGCCGTCGGGTCGTATTGCTCATCTTCTTCCTCGGGGATTTCCCAGAACCGCTTAGAACCGCTGGCCTCGTTGTTGTGTGCCATGTTCTGAAGGGGGAAATTATTGGTTAATCTAAAGGCAACAAAAAATCGACATACGGGAAAACGGCTAAGTCCTAAATTCACCGAAAAATCCGGCATGACCTTTGCTAATTTTCTAACACTAGAGTGCCCGATTCTCGCCGAAATGGAAATTAATCAACATTTCGGTAAAAATGGGCAACTCATTTGAATTCCTTGCAAAGTTTTAAACGGCTCGATGGCCGGACAGATTCTTTAGGCCAACACCAGCACAATTTTTATTATCTGCAAAATAGTATCCAACACCAGTACCAGCACCAGTCCTACAACACCGACACCAGTCCTAGAAGATCATTTTTTATCCATCAAAATTATATCACCAGTACCAACACCAGTACCTGCCAAACAAACATAGCCTAGCAGCAGCAATTTCTCATGAACAACATGGCAACAACTTAGCAGCAACAACAACCAATATGATCTCTAAGTACACACTTCTATAGAGATTGGATATGATAAGTAACAGCAGCAGCAAATTCTCAGGAACAAGCAGCAAACAAAAGCAGCAGCATTTTTGAACAAGCAGCAGCATTTTAGAACAAGTGGAGGAGCATGGATGAGGAGCAAGTAGACCACAAGCACAAAACCATCCATAACCAACAAGCCCCAGTTTGTTAACTACACACCATCTAGCAACAAATTGCTAGATTACGCACAGAGAGCAGGCTGTGGGTATTTTACTCAGATAGGCATAGAAGTGCTATGCTAAAGTTCATCACTGGGAATTAAAATGATCAAATCAAGCATTTGTTCTTATTTAAACTTGCGCCTCAGGCTTTGCATCACTGGCCAGGGGCTTAATCAAGATGGAAGCAATTGTTCTTATCAGATAAAAATTGCATAGGGGCGTTAGATCAGCAGTACCATGTTCTTCTCAGTTTTGTAGCCAAAAGAGGGCAGATAAACACATCTGGGCACATCCAAACAGGGGTACCACAGGGGTAAATCTTTCCCAAACAAACCAGCACATGAACACCAACCAGAGGAAATGGATAGTAAGTTAATAAGCACATCTAGCACATGATTGTTGGGCACTAGGTTCTACCGGACAGAGCACCACAGACACAAAACTATACTACTTGGCTTCACCAAAAATCCAGAAATCATTTGATCAATTAGAACTGCAAGCACAACAATTATACAGGTACCACATCATCTATGCACATGATTTGGGCAAGAAAATCATGTCCCAACTAAATAGAAAAGCAACACTAAACTCTGAACATACAGCAGCACACTAGTTCCTTTTTTGGGGCCAAATAATGATCAGTTTTGGGGGCTGCAAGTTTATTACTTTCTATCTAGGTTTGTTAGCAATGGATGAGTGCAGTGCTGCATTGTGTTTGGGTTTATCAATTTGGGTACAGTACTACACTGTCACTAGTAGGAAAACGCTTACTAGTGACCAACAAAAACAAGCTACCGCTGGCGAACAAGCGTTGCTCAGCAGTACACCGCCAGTGGTAAGGGGTTACCGCTGGCGAACAAGCTTGTTCGCCAGCGCTATCTAGTTACCGCTGGCGAACACCAGCCTTGTTCTCCAGCGGTAAGTCTGAAAATTTGAAATTTCGTAAATAAATTTTTTCGCTATTTTTTTTTCAAAATTTTCAAAACAATTGAATTTGGGGAACCTTTAACCACGCTGTAGAATTTTTTCCTTTTTTTTTTGTTTTTTTCAACTTTGAATGCCCACTTCCCGCTCGGTCACCCATCCTCCCACTACTCTAGCCCGAGCACGCTTAACTTCTTAGTTCCATCCCACTACTCTACCTATGACTCAATCATTCTTTCTTGTTAGTATAGTACTATCAATCCTCTTAACTATTGCACCATATATACAAATCCGTAATTCCAAATTCGACAAATGATATGTCTAAATTTATCACAAGAATACGAGGAATCCAAATATGACATCCTTATTATCTTTTCTCGAAAAAAAACATTTTTTTATTTTTTTTTAATTTTGAATTTATTGAATTAAATTGATTATGTAGGAAAATTTAGTCTGTCTCAAATAACTTTTTTTCCTTTTGGAATTTTTTTGACGTCGTATGCAAAAGTTATGGCCGTTTTACGATTTATTTTTGAATTTTGCATAAAAGGTCAAATGGAGTATTTCAAATTTTGTATATCAATTAGACAGTGCACTCTACCCACATATCCAAGGAATTTATTTTTTGAACGTTTTATCATTTTCGTTTGTGATGTAGAAAAGTAAAAAAGGCGGTCCACGGGGGGGGGGGGGGGGGTGGTGGTGGTGGTGGTGTGTGGAGGGAGTTTTTTTCAAAACTTACCGCTGGCCAACAAAAATAGTGGTTGGCCAGCGGTATAGTTAGCGCTGGCGAACAAAAGTGTTGCCCAGCAGTAACCATACCGCTGGCGAACCATACCGCTGGCGAACCAGCTCGCTGTTCGCCAGCGCTAAGTAACCATACCGCTGGCGAACAAAGTGCCCTGTTCGCCAGCGGTATTTGCTGTCGCCCGTAGCCGCGCGCAGCCCCGACGCCCACTGGTACCGCTGGCGAACGAAGTTCCATGTTCGCCAGCGGTAGCTAACTTAGCGCTGGCCAACAGGGTGGCGCGTTCGCCAGCGGTAAGTAGCACTGGCGCACATGTATTCTTGTTGGCCAACGGTAACCTGGTGGCTATAGCCTGTTTCCTACTAGTGTGTGTTGATGAGCAACTTAACACAACAGTAAAACACATGATCCTAGTATTATGGAGACATAGCAAACGTACAGTACTCTCATTGTGGATAAAGATTGCGACCAGATTCAGACAAAGAAGGACTGGACTGTAGTTGATAATCTTGTGTTAGAAATAATTAATAATAAGAGAGAGGACATCATGTGTTGCCAATAGCACTCTCAGGTTTAAAATGGGTTAATTAATAATAAGAATTGCAATTCCAGGGACTTGTCCAATAACAGTATGTCTGGTCCAATACCTGATTTTCTAGGGCAAATGCCATCACTCACATTCCTGTAAGTACACTTGTTTGCCTCGATTCCCTTTATAATATGTAGGATCAGTATATTTAAAATATAACATATTGGTTTCTACAGTGATTTGTCAAGCATCAAACTCAGTGGCTCGATTCCTGCAGCTCTACTACAAAAGCACCAAAATGGATCTCTTGTATTAAGGTTTGCATAGCTAACTTACAACTTATACAGCAACATTTTGCTCAAATAGCTCAAGAATTATATTATTTATATTATGATAAAAATGTACAAGTCCACAGTTAATCCAATCAAAACTGTGATTATGCAGAGGGATCATGCAGTGATCACAAGATCAGGCCTTTAACCATCGGTGCCCTAAATGTGCCCTAAATATTCAAGATACCGTAGTAAAACCACCTCCTGTTCGATCTCCAAGAGATGGCCTAGGGTTCGATCGGTTTCAGAAACAAGAACAAGAAAAGGACAGGAGGGGTGGAGGAGGGGCTTACCTGGGGCTCGGTGTAGTTGTTCACGTTGGGGAAGTAGGGAAAGAAGATGGCGGCCTTGGCAGTCCTGCAGGTGGACGGCGTCGAGGACGATTCAGATGGCTCCTCGTCCTGGATGGTGGCGCGGCTCCTCCTCCTTGTCTTGGATGGCGGCGTGACTCCCCCTCCTACTGGGACTCCTCCTCCTCCTGGTCGTGCTCCGTACTTGGCAGCGGCGGTGGGGCGGTGGGCGGCGATGGAGGTGGGCGGTGCTCTTCTCGCTCGACGGTGGGCAGCGGGTTGGGAAGCGGCGCGGTGGCTAGAGGAGGCTACAGGGGATGGGTAAGCGGCGTGGCGGTGGCTAGAGGGGGCGCGGCGGTGGATAGAGGGGCAGCGGCGCGGAGGTGGCTAGAGGGGGCGCGGCGGTGGCTAGATGGATCCAGATTGGAAGAGAGATGGGGAAGAAGAGGGGAACGGCCCCGTACGTTCTTTAGTAGGGGATAGCCGTGACACACCGCAGAGGGGTGCGTCGCGCCTACTGTAACCGTGCCGCACCAGCTAACGATGCGTCGCGCGTAAGCTATCCATGACGCACCAGCCAAAGATGCGTCGGGCCTAAGCTAACCGTGGCGCACCAGATGGAGGTGCGCCACGCCTATCCGTAATATCTACATAAAACAGCTGCGCGTGGGTAGGTATCAACAACTGATACTTACCCCAGTGGCTAGTGCCCTTGCTGCCTAGCCTCCCACCCGGGTTCGACTCCTGTCCACCCCCAAATTTTTTTAATTTTTTTTCTTACAAAATGATTCAAAATAAATCAATATATAAATCAATATATATATATATATATATATATATATAACAAATTATAGTAGATCAACATAGATGTAAATATAATGAAATTTGCAAAATCGATATGAATTCAAAAAAATCTCAAATAAAGTGTTGATTAATTTAGAAATCATAAAATCTCAAATATTCTTATTACATCATC
Organism: Alopecurus myosuroides; assembly: GCA_028641055.1. NCBI lineage: Eukaryota > Viridiplantae > Streptophyta > Magnoliopsida > Poales > Poaceae > Alopecurus > Alopecurus myosuroides. The sequence goes on along the minus strand of CM054063.1, from coordinate 296,840,342 downwards.
ATAATTTTGTCGAATTCATGCACACACACGGCAACATAATGATTCTTGTAGCTCTAGCTAGCGTTTTACAATTTTGTTTCCCTTCTTTGTCGCGGTTGAGTAATTCAGTCCCGGAACACCGTGACTTCTTCGGTGGAATGGGCGACCTGTAGGTAGCGTTGTCCTGCTTCTTATTGTTGTGTATTTCGTTCCATCGTCGTTGTCATCTTCCATTTTCGGGTCGCCGTACTGGTCAAAGTCTTGCTCGTTGGCTACTCCATCCATTCCTATGATGCTTCTTTTGCCTCTCCGCACGACAACACGGCTAGGCCTTGTCGGGTCAGTAATGAAGAAGCATTGGTCCACTTGGTTAGCCAAGACCCATGGCTCATTTTTTGCAGTGACATTCGTGCCGGATTTGGCTTCAGGTATAACCATGGTGGTGAAATATTGTCCTTCTTTCCTGACGCTCTTTGCCCATGTGACACGGAACATTGGCACCTTCTCTCCGCAGTAGTCGAGTTCCCATATCTCGTCGATCCTACCATAGTATCTTTCCTTGACGTCACCTGTTAATGATACCATCGTTACCCCCGAGTTCTGGTATTCGCAATTCCGGTCCTTATTTGCCGTGTAGAATGTGTAACCATTGCTATCGTATGCCTGATATGTTATGAGGTTATGTGCGGGGCCTTGTGACAATGTGAGTATGAGTGTTTCTTCTTCAGAATAAGGCGTCTCCGGGGGATCGGTCATAATCTTCTCCCTGAACCACTGTGTGAAATGGATGTTGTGCTCTCTGATTATTTCTGCTTCGGTCCTATGTTGTCCCCGGTCACTGTAATACTTCGCGATTAACATTTTGTGCTCTTCCAACCAAGGATCGACCACTGTTAGATGTTGTAGCGCGACTAGGTTTGCTCTGTCAAAGTCGTTGCGCCGGCCCTAAAAGTCGACATTCATTTCGCGCTGGCCCTCGCGGTGTCCCCATCCAGCGAGCCTGCCAAAGTGCCTGTTTACGGGTAGACTAGGGTTCCCATCTTTGTCTAGAAAATTCGTGCAGAAAGAGATGCACTCTTCTGTCAGAAAGCCCTTGGCAATTCTTGCATCTGGACGGGCCCTGTTGCGGACGTATCCTTTGATGGAACCATTCATCCTTTCGAACGCCATCATGGAGTGTAAAAACGGCGGCCCGAGCTAGATGATATCATCCACGACATGGACAAGGAGATGCACCATAATGTCGAAGAATGCGGGCGGGAAGTATATCCCAAACTCGCATAGTATCACCACGATCTCTTCCTGTAGCCTTGCGAGTTGCTTCACGCCAATTGACTTTCGAGAGATGACGTCGAAAAAGTTGCAGAGTCCAAATAGCATTTCGCGGACGTGCTCGTCCATTATCCCTCGAATTGCAACTGGAAGTATCTACGTCATCATCACGTGACAGTCGTGAGACTTCATCCCGCTGAACTTCTGCTTTGGTACGTCTAGGTATCTGCTTATCTTCCCCGCATAACCGTAAGGAAATTTGACTCCAAGGAGGCACTTGAATAATTGGTCGATCTCCTTCTCGCTTAGCGTGAAGCACGAAGGGGGACAGTAATATTCCGTCTTCTTGGCCTTTTTGCCCTTGCGGCGACCTTCCGTCCCATCTAACACATCATCATCATCATCGTCATCATCATCCGGTTTTCCTCCGTGGATCTCGCCCCTGATATTCAAAAATCTCAAGTCGTTCCTTGCTTTCGGCCCATCTTTGGTCCTCTCCGGCATGTTGAGTAGGTTGCCAAGCAGACTCTCGCACACGTTTTTCGTGATATGCATGAGGTCAAGGCAGTGAGACGTGCGGAGAATCTTCCAGTACCTCAGGCCCTAGAGAACAGACCTTGTTTTCCATACACCCTCTATCGGCGCCGTCTCCTTTCGCTTCTTTCCCGGCATAGGGCACTCTTTCCAGTTCTCCACAGCTCGTCGATTTCCTCGCCGCTCCTTTGACGTGGGGCTCTTCGCATCTCAACTTCATTGTTGAACAGATCTTTGCGTTTTCTCCACGGGTCATCCTTGCGAAGCCACCTTCGATGCCCCAAGAACACGGTTTTCGAAGACCCGGGGTTTCTCTCTAGCTAGATATACGTAGTGTCATCCATGCACCTAACACATGCACATAATCCGTGCGTCACCTGCCCCGCGACATATCCGTAACCGAGGTAGTCATGCACCGCCGTGATGAGCGCGGCTCTCATTTGGAAAAACGTTTCTCCATAGGCGTCCCACGTATTGGCTGGCTCGTCCCATAACGTGACTAGCTCCTCTTCCAACAACTGGACATACGGATTGATGTCGTTACCTGGTTGTTTCGGCCCTTGAATAAGCATACTCATCTGTATGTACTTCCTCTTCAAGCAGAACCAGGGGGGTAGGTTGTATATACATACGAACACGGGCCAGGTGCTATGGGTGCTGCTCTGGTTGCCAAAAGGATTTAATCCATCCGTACTCATGCACAACCTGATGTTCCTTGGATCGTCCCTGAATTCGGGGTATTCGATGTCTAGCGCCTTCCACTGGCTAGCATCTGAGGGGTGTGTCAGCATCGTGTCATCCTTCTCCGGATCAATTCCATCATCCTCTTCTGGCTTCTTCCTTTCCGCGTGCCATCACATGAGCTTCGCCTGTGTGGGGTCTGCGAAATACCGCTGCAGACGGGAAGTTATCAGAAAGTACCACACCACTTTTCGAGGAGAGGCCTTCTTCCCTGGCTTGTATCAAGTTGCATCGCACACTGGACATATGGTTCTCTCCGCGTCCGCGCCCGATAGATGATGCAGTCATTAATGCAAGCATGGTATTTCACGTGAGGTAAATCTAGAGGGCACACGACTTTCTTGGCCTCCTCGATGCTCGTTGGACACTTGTTCCCCGTCGGAAGACGGCCGTGCCAGAATGCCATGTTCTCATCGTAGCTCGCATCAGTCCATCGGTGTTTTGTCTTCATCTCGAGGTTCCTTAACGTTACGTTCAGACGGGTATCCTCGCTCACGCATCCTTCATACAATGGAGTAACCGCGTCTATCTCCAGTTGCGACAACTTTGATTTCTCTCTAGCAGCAGCTCTGGTGTTGCTAGTCTCCTTGAGAAGCAGAGCTTGAACATGAGGGTCCCGCACCCAGTCCGACGACGATGTCCCGACATCTTCATCATGATGTCCTTCGTCTTGATTATGATCATGTCCTTCATCTTGATCATGATGTCCTTCGTCTTGATTATGATCATGTCCTTCATCTTGATCATGATGTCCTTCATCATGTCCGGGAGACTCTTCATCTTCATCACTTGTCGGGTAAAGAGTGTAGCCATCCATGAAACCACGACGGATAAGGTGCGACTCCAAGTCACCACAATCGTATCTGATCAAGTGTTGCAGTTTGCATCTTCGACAAGGACATTTTATCTCCGTCATGTTATTTCAAAACATTTCGGCCGTCGCATGTTTCATAAATCTAGCCACGGTGCCTGTGCTTATATGCATGGTTTCCTGCATAGTAAAAAAAGATCAAAGGACAAATTAATTAGAATCAAATTACGTAATATATGGATGATGCATGCATGGTCGTCGACGGAAAAATTCGGCATGACCTATGCTAAAAATAGGACATTCTCGGAGTGCATGGTCGCCGAAATGGAAATGAATCAACATTTTGGCAACACATGACAACTCATTTTTAAGACATCCACAACTTTCATAAAAATACGCAACACAATTTCGCATATGTATATATGAAACCATATATATATGGATCTTTTGTGACGACGCACTGGCCGATACCGAGCGAGATCTATGAGAGAGCGAGATCAAGACACACACATATACATACACCACATATACATATCCCTCCAACAACTCACCAACTATAGATCTTGCCGACTCGAGACCGAGAGAGTGTGTGTGTGGCTATAGGGAGTGAAAAAGACGGAAGAGAAAGTGGTAAAGTGAGATATGGGGGTGGAGAGGAGTGTTTACTAGATTCCCCTCACATATATATCAAATAAAATAGGTTAAACAAGTTTTAAATGGTGGGAAAATGGGGGAAATGGGGTGGTGAGGAGGTGGGGGCGACCAGATCTAAAATGGGGTGGAGATGGGTGGGGGGGATGGGAGGTGGGAGCTGGTCCAACACTTAAATGGCTCCCAGGTATACCTGTGAGGCACCGTGCTGTTGGTGCGTCACGGCTATGTGGGATAGGCGCGGCGCACGCGGGGATGGTGCGCCACGGCTATGGTTACTATACATGGAACACGTAGCCGTGACGCACCGTCGCCGCGTGCGCCGCGCCTATCCCACATAGCCGTGACGCACCAGCAGAACGGTGCGTCACGGGTATGACTGGGAGCCTCGCCACCCCGGCCCCACACGTAGGCGCGGCACGCGCATAGTGTGGTGCGCCACGGGTAAGGGAATAGGCGTGACGCACCAGGGTGGGGTGCGCCACGGCTTTTAGGCGTGACGCACAAAATTTCACGTGCGTCACGGGTATGGTCACTCCTATAGCTGTTTTCCTAGTAGTGCAACACTCTATTTTACAATGAATCATCACACTTTTAGTACTCAGAACTCAAACTGAAATATCTCTAACGTAAATAAAACTAAATGCTCATGCCAGTGTAGCAGTATGCAAAATACCAATGAAGCATGACAAGTAACATAATTATGATGGATGTTGTTTGGCAATATATCTCAGAATGGCTATGGAAATGCCATGGTAGGTAGGTATGGTGGCTGTTTTAAGGAAGATAAATTTTGGTTTATGTGTAGAAGAACAAAGTGCTCCCACGGGGTTTGGATGCACTGGCGAAGTTTGCACCAACTCTAAATGTGAGGATGAGAAATGCACAGTACCGAAGATGCTAGCAAATATGAATGGTGGAAGTGTGAGAAAACCGTAACATAGAACTCACAAGTTCAAATATTCCATCTAAAATCATGATCTTACAAGGCATAATGAAAATCACTCCAAGAAGGTCCGTGGCAGTGACCAGTCACTGCTAGCCATCCCGACCGTAGCGCGTAACAAAAAGCCATCACGATTGCTATCAGCAAAGGAAGTCAGATACAATTATCCCATCAACTGGTTATTTGAGTGTGGCACAGTTTCAAGCTTGTAGACCAAAAGTTAATTGTTTTTACTCTACTAAACCAGCAAGTCTACCATTAATCAAATTAATATCTCAAAACAACAGCAAATAATCAAGTGAAAAAGTTTAGTGATCTACAAGAATATGCAAGTTTTTCCGTTATACCATCTACAACATTTAGCATTTTCTATTTCCATCAAACACCAAACAAAAATAACTCTCCAGCTAATATAGCAATGAAACAAGAGAGTACTAAGATAAATCTACTAGAACTAGCAACTCCGATTAAGAGATGCATGAAAAACTAGAGCTAAAAAGGATTTGCAGCAACTAGAAGAAAAACTAAGAATACGAGCAACAAGTATTCATATGAAAAACTGGAGCGTGTCTCTCTCCCATACAAAGAATGCTAGGCTCCAACAATATTGTTGCAGCAAGGAAAAAAATAAAATAAAATAAAACAAAATAAAAATAAATAGAAGCTCCAAGTAAAATTCATATGATGTGACCGAATAAATATAGTTTCACTAGAAGTGACCTGATAAATTATTGATAAAGAAGGGGATGCCTTGGGCATCCCCAAGCTTAGACGCTTGAGTCTTCTTAGAATTTGCTGGGATGAATCACGGGGCATCCCCAAGCTTTGGTTTTGCACTCTTCTTGATCAAATTATATCACCCTCTTCTCTTGACTTGATATTGTTGAGATACATAAAACTATGTTTCCCTCTCTTATAATAATTTTTAGTAGCATCATGAATAAAATTAACAATATAACTATCACATAAAACATTCTTATCATGAGCCACATGCATAAAAGAACTGATACTCTCCACATAAGCATAGTCATTCTTATTAATAGTAGTGGGAGCAAATTAATTTTCTCCTCAATAGTAGGTGGAACTAGAATACCACAATCATTATAATCATCATATATTGGAGGCAAAGTATCATCAAATAAACTTTCCTCCTCAAAACTTGGGGGACTAAAAATATCATATTCATCAAAACCAGCTTCCCCGAGCTTAGACTTTTCCATAGCATTAGCAATAATGGTGTTCAAACAATTCATACTAATAACATTGCTACTAGCATGCAAATAATGCTACATAGGTTTTTTAATTTTCTCTTCAAACACTTCATGTCCTAATTCAATATAAAGATTATAAAGCTCTCTCATATTTTTGTTGTTTTCCATTAAATCCTAACTAGTGAAAATGAAAACAAGAAACAAAAAGATATAATTGCAGAGTATAAAGGAAATAACTTCGAGCACTCACAGAGGATGTGAGTACCTTTTACTTTACCTTCTCGGCAACGACGCAAGAAAAGAGCTTGATGTCTACACACGCTTGATGCTACGCCTCGATGGTGCCAGGAATTCTTGCTGCTTGTGATGGCGTGTTGGGAACCCCAAGAGGAGGGTGTGATGCGTGTAGCGGTAATAATTTCCCTCAGTTAAGAACCAAGGTTATCAATCCAGTATGAGAAAGAGGATCGTCGGAAAGTTGATGCCACTGACGGTGGTGATGGCGCCTCACCGGTGTCAGCAACAACGCGGAACCTGCACACAACACAACCAAAATACTTTGTCCTAACGGTACAGTGAGGTTGTCAATCTCACTGGTCTTGCTGAAAACAAAGATTAGACGTATAGTGTGGAAAATGGTGTATGCTTGCAGTAAGTAAAGAAAAGCAGGAAATTGTAGAGGTTTGTTTAACGGTGTAGGAAAATGGACCGGGGTTCATAGGTTCACTAGTGGTGTCTCTCCATAAAAGATAGCACGCTGGGTGAACAAATTATATCTGAGCAATTGACAAATAGAGGTTGCACCTTAGTGCACATTCGTGACATGATGACTACTATGATATTTAGTGCGGGCATTACAACAATATACATAGATCGTAATCCAACTGCATCTATGACTAATAATCCACCCTCGGGTTATCATCCGAACCCCCTTAAGTACTAATTTGCAAACAACAGATAATCGCATTAAGCAATGTGTGTAAGGTAATCAATGATTGTACATGCGGGCACTCACCCTGCTGTTCTCTCCCTAGTGGCAACAACACATCCTCCCCCGTCACGTTTCTTTCACTCGAGCATAGGCGAAAAGGAGGCATGAACCCACTATCGAGCATAAATACTCCATCTTGGAATCACTAGCAACTACTTGGCCAGAGCAACCACTAGCAACAGGAAGCATGCAAGACCACAAATAACATATGCAATAAAGACTATAATCAACTTGGCATAAGTTCAATATTCATCGGATCCCAACAAACACAACACACAGAATTACATAAGAACAATCTCGATCATGTTAGGAAGCTCACGAGATCTAAACATTGATGCATAGGAGGAAAAGACAACCATCTAGCTACTGCTATGGACCCGTAGTCCAAGGATGAACTAATCACGCATCACTCCGGAGGCGGGCATGGTGATGAAGAGGACTCCGGTGATGATCTCCTCTCCGGCAGGGTGTCGAGAGACAGCTTCAGAACCCCCTTGATCTAGGGTTGACGACGACGACGGCTGCAGAACTTTTCAGGGATATTTGATCAGGTGCTTAGGGTTTTCCATTGGAGGGGAATAAATAGGCGAAAGGGCAAAGGAGATGGAGCCCTGGGGGCCCCACACCACCCCCCGACGCGTCTAAAGGGGGGCCCACCCTATGGTGTGGGCCCCCCGAGGCCCCTCTCCTGGTCTCTTCGGGACTCCGTGGAACCTTCAGGAATTCTAAGACTTTCGGGCTTTGAATTTTCCAATTCCGAGAATATTTCCAGAACAACTTTTCTAAAACTAAAAACAGCAAAAAACATGGAACTGGCTCTGTGGCATCTTGTCAATAGGTTAGTCCGGAAAATCGATAAAAATGACATAAAGAAGAGAGAAAACATGTAGCAATTGGCATAATATCATCATGGGGGATCAGAAATTATAGATACGTTGGAGACGTATCAATCATCCCTAAAACACAATAATTCCTGAGGTGACATGCTACTAACATAAACTTGATCATTATAATGTAAAAGCATATGTAATCTGAGATCATAGAACTTTAAACACAAACATGATAAATAGAACTTTAATAATAAAGCATAGCAATCACTTTGCATCATGAGAAGTATCTCAAATAAAAGATCATGAATAATAATGCAAGGAAAGATATATGTTTGCTTCAAGTATAGAGAAAGCATGGCAAAGTGGTATTTCGCTAGTCCTTAAGAGTGGGACAAAACATAAATGCTAGGACACCTTCAAAGTTCATGAGGAAGACTAGAACAAATAGTTGGAGAACAAGCAATAACACTTCATGAATCAATTAATGATGTTTATGGGACAAATGCACATAAAACTCAGAATGGCAAAAATGCTCTCTCAACTGTGCATAAAGTTAGAAGATGGAGACTCAACATAAAAGTAAAAGAAAGGCCATTCGCAGAGGGAAGCAGGGATCAACTCATGTGCTAGAGCTTTTTATTTTATTAAACAGAGGTATTAAAAGTTTGACACTCCTCCCATCCATCTTTCATAAACCATGGCTAACCGAATCCTCGGGTGCCTACCAACAATCACATACCATAGAGGAGTGTCTACATTTTGGGAGATGTATGCTAATGTCAACGAATGGTAAACAAAAAATACAGTATGTCACAAGCCAACTAGATTTCACAAGAGAGGCTCCCATATGAAGGATGCATCTGGGTAGAAGGTCATCCCTCTTTCTCTTTTGTTTACACAATTAAGCTTTGACTGATAAATCAGGGGCAAAAATAGTGAAGAGAATTTGTTTGTATTAATTTGGGGCTGGGCACCCCGCTGCCAGCTCTTCTATCAATTGGATAAGCACATGAAGCCACTAGCCTATGGTGTGAAATCCAATCAACAAGTGAGATAAAGAGTCTCTATTGACGTCCTCATGAGCAAAAACAAGAACACAAAATAGGAGTAATTTTGGAAGTTTTAAAGGTAGCACATGAGCAGTTTACTTGGAGTGGCAGTTAAATACCACATGTAGGTAGGTATGGTGGACATAATGGCAAAACTTTGGTTTTAGGGAGTTGGATGCACGAGTAGAGCTCATACTCAGTACAGGTGGATGCTAGCAAAAGACTCGGAGCGACAAATCAAGAGAGCATAAGGGCCATAATCATGCATAACGACATAAACATCATCAATCAAAGCATAATTGGTATCACAAGTTCAAAAACTAAATGTTCATGGAGGCTATTTGTGACTGGTTCATAGTCATAAACATGGTGTGAGCATGCGCCAAGTCAACCAAATAAAACATTCAAAAGAGAATACCATAAATTTATGCTTTACTATGACAAGAACAACTCATGAATATTTCAATGGCATATTAAACACTCTCAGCTATTTGAGGATATTCATGATACTCAATAAACACAAGGCTTTAAAACTAAAATAACATCTGGCATGGCATGAAAAAGTTCTAGCCACAGTCTATACAAGCTTCTACTTGCACCATTATAAATTCTACCTCAAGCAGTAGTTTCTTTTCCCAACAAGCACCATACAAAACATGCTTTAACAAAAAATCTCCAAATTCTGCAGCAAGAAAACATGAGAGTACTCACAGAATACTACTAAAACTAACAACTCTGATAAAAGATGCATGCAAAACAGGAGCTAAATAAATGCAGCAGCCAGACAAAGATTAAGAATACAAAGTATTCCCATGAAAAAGCAGAGTGTGTCACTCTCCAATAAAAGAACGATGGGGTCCAACCAAGATTATTGCAAAAATAAAAACAAACTAAAAGAAAAAATAAAAGACTCTCCAAGTAAAGCACATAAGATGTTACCGAATAAAAATATAGTTTCACTAGAAGTGACCTGATAATTTGTCGATGAAGAAGGGGATGCGTTGGGCATCCCCAAGCTTAGACGCTTGAGTTTTCTTGGAATTATCTGTTATGTAACACCGGGACATTCCCAAACTTAGGCTCTTCAGTTTTCTTGATCACGTCATATCATCCTCCTCTCTTGACCCTTGAAAACTTCCTTCACACCAAACTTCTCACAATCTTCATTAGCTACGTTAGTGCAATCGAAATAATAAATTCACATGGTTCAGTTTCAACACAAGCCTAACACTCATGAAGACAATATCTACTGTCACAAATTCTTTTAGAATTCTTTTTCTCAAAAGAACACCAAAAGAAAGAGATTAAGATGCAAATGCAATTATTGGCAGAAATCTGTCAAAATAGGACAGCAGGTAAAGATGATTTTTTTTATAAAATCTTCTGTTGCTCAAATCAAAAAGTGTTATCTAAGAAAATTTGCATATATAGCCCAGGATTACGCACAAAAAAACTCAGGTCATTTTGAATTTTCCGTGATTTCATACGATTTTAACAGTGGACAGCAGAAATCTGTTTCCTGCACAGAAATCCGAAATATAGTCTCAACTTTCCACCAGAGGCTTTACTTGGCTAAAAAAAAACACAAAAGAAAAGATACAGTGGGGTTGGTAAGTAAATAGAAAACACTCAGGTGCAAAGCACACAAAAGAAAACGACGGAAAACGGGCTGAAAACGGAGAAATAAAACAGGTTGTCTCCCGGTAGCGCTTTTCTTTAACGCCTTTCAGCTAGGCATAGAAAGCAACTCAAGTATTTTCAAGTGAAGCATCAACATCTATAAATTATTCTAAATCATTATTTGCAGGAATAGGCATTCTAGGTGCTTCTGAAGATTCAACATGAAGGTCACTCTTAGTTACATTAATTGTTTTAGTAATTTTCAGCACATATTGAGATTTGGGTTTAGTTATCTTGGGAACATACATGAATCTTTGCTCCTTTCCCACAAAGGATTCCTGCTGTTTGAATTTAAGAGATGAAAAAGTTGAGTTTAAAGTTACCATTGCCTCCTCTAGTTTACCAATCCTAAAATTTTGATAATCATGAGTGTTGCTAGCTTCTAGAGCAGTGATTCTTTTATCAATAGTTATTATTGATTCATTAACTTTGGTAAGTTCATTTCCAAAGAGTTTATAGTGGGGGGTGATCCTACCAAAGTGGTCTCAGTTTTAATAGTTATAGTGGGGGTGATCCTACCAAACTTTCAATAAAATTGCAGGCTTCCAAGGCAGGAGTTCCTAGAAAATTTCCACCCGTAAGAGTATCTAACACATACCTAGACCAGCCAGTAATACCAACATAAAAATTCCTCAGGAGTATCAAGGTAGAATATTTTTTGTACACCTATTATGAGCGTCATTTAGTCTATACCAAAGAATACTTATTCTAGCGAAATAAAAGCAAGCAAATAAATAACAGCTATAAATTAAACTAATTTTTTGTGTTTTGGATACAGAGAAGCAAAACAAGACAAAAATAAAAAGAAGACAATAAACAAAATAAAGAGGTTGAGAGTGAGAGACTCCCCTTGCCAGAAGACTTCTTTATCCCCGGCAGGGGCGCCAGAAATTCTTTGATACTACGGCTCGATGGTGCCAGGAATTATTGCTGCTTGTGATGGCGTGTTGGGAACCCCAAGAGGAGGGTACGATGAGTGTAGCGGTAAGAATTTCCCTCACTTAAGAACCAAGGTTATAATTCCAGTAGGAGAAAGAGGATCTTTGGAAGGTTGATGCCACTAACGGTGATGATGGCGCCTCACCGGTGTCAGCAACAACGTGGAACCTGCACACAGCACAACCAAAATATTTGTCCCAACGGTACAGTGAGGTTGTCAATCTCACTGGTCTTGCGGAAAAAAAAGATTAGACGTATAGTGTGGATAATGGTGTATGCTTGCACTAAATAAAGAAAAGCAGGAAATTGTAGAGGTTTGTTTAACAGTGTAGGAAAATGGACCGGGGTTCATAGGTTCACTAGTGGTGTCTCTCCATAAAAGATAGCATGCTGGGTGAACAAATTACAGCTGGGCAATTGACAAATAGAGGCTGCACCGTAGTGCACATTCATGACATGATGACTACTATGATATTTAGTGCGGGCATTACAACAATATACATAGACCGTAATCCAACTGCATCTATGACTAATAATCCACCCTCAGGTTATCATGCGAACCCCCTTAGGTATTAAGTTGCAAACAACATATAATTACATTAAGCAATGTAATCAATGATTGTACACACGGGCACTCACACCGCTGTTTTCTCCCTAGTGGAAACAACACATCCTCCCCCGTCACGTATCTGTCACTCGAGCACAGGCAAAAAGGAGGCATGAACCCACTATCGAGCATAAATACTCCCTGTTGGAGTCACTACCAACTACTTGGCCAGAGCAACCACTAGCAACGGAAAGCATGCAAGATCACAAATATCATATGCAATAAAGACTATAATCAACTTGTCATAAGTTCAATATTCATCGGATCCCAGCAAACACAACACATATAATTACATAAGAACAATCTCGATCATGTTAGGCAGCTCACGAGATCTAAACATTGAGGCATAGGAGGAGAAGACAACCATCTAGCTACTGCTATGGACCCGTAGTCCAAGGATGAACTACTCACGCATCACTCCGGAGGCGGGCATGGTGATGAAGAGGACTCCGGTGATGATCTCCTCTCCGGCAGGGTGCCGGGAGAAAGCTTCAGAACCCCCCTGATCTAGGGTTGACGACGACGGCGACTGTGGAACTTTTCGGGGATATTTGATCAGGTGCTTAGGGTTTTCCATCGGAGGGGAATAAATAGGCGAAAGGGCAAAGGCGGTGGAGCCCTGGGGGCCCCACACCACCCCGTGGCGCAGCCAAGGGGAGGGGGCGCCACCCTATGGTGTGGGCCCCCTGAGGCCCCTCTCCGGGTCTCTTTGCGACTCCGTGGAACCTTCGGGAATTCTAAGACTTCCGGGCTTCGAATTTTCCAATTCTGAGAATATTTCCAGAACAACTTTTCTGAAACTAAAAACAGCAGAAAACATGGAACTGGCTCTGTGGCATCTTGTCAATAGGTTAGTCCGGAGAAAATGACATAAAGAAGGGAGAAAACATGTAGCAATTGGCATAATATGATCATGGAGCATCAGAAATTATAAATACGTTGGAGACGTATCAACGCTCTTATTCTTGAAGAAAGTGTTGGGCCTCCAAGTACAGAGGTTTGTAGAACAATAGAAAGTTTCCCTTAAGTGGATCACCCCAAGGTTTATCGAACCCAGGGAGGTAGAGGTCAAAGATATCCCTCTCAAGCAAACCTACAATTACAATACAAGAAGTCTCTTGTGACCCCAACACACCTAATACAATTCTCAGTTGTATAGGTGCACTAGTTTAGCAAAGAGATAGTGAAATACGAGTAATATGGATGATTATAAGTGACAATAGCAATCTGAAATAAAAATGGCGGCAACCAAACATGAAGCAGAACTGATTGTAAACGGTGTTTCAATGCTTACAAACAAGGCCTAGTGATCATACTTTTACTAGTGAATACTCTCAACAATGATAACATAATTGAATGCATAAATATCATCTCTTCGCTATACTACTCCAAATCACTCTCCGGTCGGATAACAAACACCAATTCATGTGTAGGGCTGTAACGACAGTCCTAAAGTCTGTATTCCCTCTCTAGGGAACCACACGCTATCACTATGAGCTCCCCAAATTAGTACTAAACAAACGCCACAATTTCATAGGGTCATCCAAAACAAGATATAAATATCATGCTAAACCACACTGTGCACACAGTGTCACCTTTACACCGTAATCAAAGTGTTTACGGATATCTCATAACAAAACCACTTGAGTAGCATAACAGATGAAGAGTAGTATCAACTTATTCAACTAGATTACAAAGCTCATGATCACATAAAGATCACACCATGGGAGATAGAGATGAAACACATAGCTACCGGTAGAGCCCTCAGCCCCGGGGGAGAACTACTCCCTCCTCAGCATAGGAGACAACAATGGCAATGAAGATGGCAATGGAGTGGATTGAGATGGCTCCGGGGGCACTTCCCCGTCTCGGCAGGGTGCCGGAACAGAGATTTCTGTCCTCCGAAACTTGTCGGCGGCGGCGGATCTATGGAACTTTTTGTGGAAGGGGGCCGTTATCTCTAGGGGTTATGCCTCGGGGGGAATAAATATGCAAAAAGGCGATGGTGGTGGTCAGCCAGGGGGCCACACCACCCCCGGGCGCGGCTAGGGGGGACGCGCACCCACCCATGGTGTGGGCATCCCTTTGCCCCTCTCCGGGTCTCTTTTGGACTTTGTGGATCCTCCGGGAATTCTAAGACTTTGGGGCTTCGAATTGTCCAATTCCGAGAATATTTCTAGAACAACTTTTTTGAAACTGAAAACAGCATAAAACAGGAACTGGCTCTGTGGCATCTTGTCAATAGGTTAGTCCGAGAAAATCGATAAAAAGGGCATAAAGTGTAAAGGAAACATGTAGCATATAGTATGAAAACAACATGGAACATCAGAAATTATGGATACGTTTATGACGTATCAGTCTCTCTCCCAAACAAGAAATGCTAGATTCCAACAATATTATTGCAGAAAGGAAAACAAAAGAAAAACAAACAGACTCTCCAAGTAAATTTCATATGATGTGGCCGAATAAAAATATAGTTTCACTAGAAGTGACCTGATAAATTGGTGATGAAGAAGGGGATGCCTTGGGCATCCCCAAGCTTAGACGCTTGAGTCTTCTTAGGATTTGGTGGGATTAAGCACGGGGGAATCCCCAAGCTTTGACCTTGCACTCTTCTTGATCACATTATATCACCCTCTGCTCTTGACCCTTGAAAACTTCCTTCACACCACACTCAAAGTAATTCGCATTAGAGGGTTAGTTCAACAATAAAAATCCATTGGTTCTGGATGGGCACAAGTGATATTGATGCTTTTAAATATTAGCTACATCCACTGATGTTTCGTGAAGCAAAGAAATACACTTGACATAGTAAAAGAGCAAATGCAAGAAAAATGGCAGAATCTGCCAAAACGAGAACAATCTGTAACGACGAATTTTTTCGGGGCACTTAAATTGCTCAGATCGAAAAATAGAAAGAACAAAAAAGTTTTGTAATTGGCTGAGGAAAAAGTACAAAATGTTTCAGGTCATTTTGATCTTAATGCGATTTATACGATTTTTTATGGTGGACAGCAGAAATCTGTTTTCTACGCAGAAATCTAAAACCAACTCCAACTTTTGCTAGAAACTTTACTTGACACAACTAATAAATGGAAATAAAGATACAAAGGAGTTGCTACAGAAGTAGACAACCCCTTGACTCAAAGAAAACATAATAAAACAAAGCAAAAATAAAACCATGGGTTATCTCCCAAGAAGTGCTTTTTTTTACCGCCTTTTAGCTAGTCCCAGAAAAATGGAATCAAGTGTTTTCAAGTGAAGAAGCATCCATATTGTAAATTTTAGAATAATAGAATCAAAAGGCAACTTCATTCTCTTTCTAGGAAAGTGTTCCATACCTTTTTTGAGTGGGAATTGATAATTAAGATTCCCCTCTTTCATATCAATAACATCACCAATAGTTCTAAGAAAAGGTCATCCCAAAACAATTGGACAAGAAGCATTGCATAAAATATTCATAACAACAAAATCAATGGGGACAAGGTTATTATTAAACATAATAAGAACATCATCAACTCTCCCCAAAGGTTTCTTTCTAACATTATCAATAAGACGAATATCCAAATAACAATGCTCCAAAGGTGGCAAATTAAGCATATCATAAAGTTTTTTAGGCATAACAAAGATACTAGCACCAAGATCACATAGACAATTACAATCAAAATGATTCACCTTAATTTTAATTATGGGCTCCCAATCATCATCTAACTTCCTAGGGATAGAGGCTTCACATCTTAATTCATCCTCTCTAATTTGCATGACAGCATTTGTAATATGTTTTGTGAAAGCCATATTCATAGCACAAGCATTAGGACAACTAGCAAGATTTTGTAGGAATTTAATCACTTCAGTTATGGTGCAATCATCAAAGTCAAGATCATTTTTATCAAAGGCAATGGGACTGTTGTCTCCCATGTTTCTAAAAATTTCAGCACTTTTATCAGGAACATTTTTAGTAGTTTCAGGCAGTTTTGAACGTTTAATAGCAAAAGTGGGAGTATTGCCAACACCAATTACTTTAGCTTTGGTAGTAGAAGGTTTACTAGCATGATAAGCTTCAGTTTTACTAGTGGTGGTAATGGTGCAAACATTAGCTATATTACCCTTTCTAGCTATTTCATCTCTTTCCCATCTAGCATGCAATTCAGATAACATTCGAACATTGTCATCAATTCGAATTTGGATGACATTAGTAGCAGCAAAAGTATTCTCATCTGTAGTTTCAGTTTTAGCAGTCATTCTATTGATCAAAGAGGATTGTGCTTCAGACATGGATGAAATAGAAGTTTCAGCATGAGCAATTTTAACTTGCAAACCAGAAATTTCCCTATTTAAACTATCAAGTTGACAACTTATATTTTTTAGCATAACAAATTGTTCCTCCATGGTCTAAGTAAATAGTTTATTTTGCTCATATTGCTTTTGCATAAATTCTTTATTAGCTCTTTCAACTTCTGAAATTCTTTCATTAGACATTCCAATTCTATCATTATTACCACTTTTAATAGGATATGGCCTATAATTGTTGCTACCAAAATTATTCCTATAAGCATTGTTGTTGAAATTATTATTTTTAATGAAGTTCACATCAACATGCTCTTCTTGAGCAACCAAAGAGGCTAAAGGAACATTGTTTGGATCAATAGAAGCATGACCATTCACAAGCATAGACATAATAGCAAGTCTATCACTCAAAGATGAGGTTTCATCAACATAATTTACCTTACCTGTTGTAGCTCTCTCAGTGTGCCATTTAGAATAATTTACCATCATATCATCAAGAAGCTTTGTTTCTGCCCCCAAAGTCAAGGACATAAAGGTTCCTCCAGTAGCTGAATCCAGAAGGTTCCTTGAAGAAAAATCCAGTCCTGCATAAAAATTTGGATGATCATCCAAGTAGTCAGTCCATGAGTGGGACAATTCTTTGCCAAAGATTTCATTCTTTCCCAAGCTTTAGCAACATGATCATTATCAAGTTGCTTAAAATTCATAATGCTACTTCTTAAAGATATAATCTTAGCAGGAGGATAATATTTTCCAATGAAAGCATCTTTACATTTAGCCCAAAAATCAATACTATTTCTAGGAAAAGATAGCAACAATTATTTAGCTCTTCCTCTCCAAGAGAAAGGAAACAATTTTAGTTTAATAATATCTCCATCTCCATATTTATATTTTCGCATCTCACGTAGTTCAACAAAATTATTAAGATGGGCAGCAACATCCTCAGTACTGCTGCTATGGACGGCGACCGTTGCAGGAGGAAGTCTTCTTATGTATGTTTGTTTTGTTCCCCGGCAATGGGCCAGAAATTATTTCCTACGCCTTGATGGTGCCTTGACAGGGAGACTTCTTGATAATGATGAAGAAGTCCCCGGCAACGGCGCCAGAAATTCTTGTTGCTATGGATGGTGTGTTGGGAACCCCAACAATAGGGTGTGATGAGCACAGCAGTAAGGATTTCCCTTAGTTAAGAACCAAGGTTATCAATCCAGTAGGAGAAACAGGATCTTCGGAAGGTTGATGCCACTAACGGTGGTGATGGCGCCTCACCGGTGTCAGCAACAACGCGGAACCTACACACAACACAACCAAAATACTGTCTCAACGGTATAGTGAGGTTGTCAATCTCTCCGGTCTTGGTGAAAAAAGATTAGACGTATAGTGTGGAAAATGGTGTATGCTTGCAGTAAGTAAACAAAGCAGGGAATTGTAGTGGTTTGTCTAACAGTCTAGGAAAATGGACCGGGGTTCATAGGTTCACTAGTGTTGTCTCTCTATAAAAGATAGCATGTTGGGTGAACAAATTACAGCTGGGCAATTGACAAATAGAGGTTGCACCGTAGTGAACATTCATGACATGATGACTACTATGATATTTAGTACGGGCATTAAAACAATATACATAGAATGTAATCCAACTACATCTATGACTAATAATCCACCCTCAGGTTATCACCCGAACCCTCTTAGGTATTAAGTTGCAAGCAACAGATAATCGCATTAAGCAATGTGTGTAATGTAAGCAATGATTGTGCACGCGGGCACTCACACCGCAGTTTTCTCCCTAGTAGAAACAACACATCCTCCCCCGTCACGTATCTGTCACTCGAGCATAGGCGAAAAGGAGGCATGAACCCAACTATCGAGCATAAATACTCCTTCTTTGAGTCACTAGCAACTACTTGGCCAGAGCAACCAGTAGCAACGGAAAGCATGCAAGATCACAAATAACATATGCAATAAAGACTATAATCAACTTGGCATAAGTTCAATATTCATCGGATCCCAGCAAACATAGCACATAGAATTACATAAGAACAATCTTGATCATGTTAGGTAGCTCACGAGATCTAAACATTGAGTCATAGGAGGAGAAAACAACCATCTAGCTATTGCTATGGACCCGTAGTCCAAGGATGAACTACTCACGCATCACTCCGGAGGTAGGCATGGTGATGAAGAGGCCTCCGGTGATGAACTCCTCTCCGACAGGGTGCCGGGAGACAGCTTCAAAACCCCCTGATCTAGGGTTGACGACAACGGCGCTTGCAGATCTTTTCGAGGATTTTTTATCAGGTACCTAGGGTTTTCTTTCGGATTGGAATAAATAGGTGAAAGGGCGACGTCGGTGGGCCACCAGGGTGGCCTCACCACCCCCAGGCGCGGCCAAGGGGGGGCCGCGCCTGGCTATGCGAGGGCCCCCCTCGTGCTCGTCTTCGACTCCTCTTCGGACTTCTGGATGCTTCCGGGGAAAATAGGAACTTCAGGATTCGTGGGGTCCAATTCTGAGAATATTTTCAGAACAAGTTTTTTGAAATAAAAAAATAACAGAAAACAGGGAACTGGCACTTGGCATCTTATTAATAGGTTAGGCCCGGAAAGCGTGTAAAAATGCTATAAAGAAGGGAGAAAACATGTAGCAATTGACATAATATCAACATGGAACATAAGAAATTATAGATACGTTGGATACGTATCAAGCATCCCCAAGCTTAGTTCCTACTCGTCCTCGAGTAGGTAAACATTAAAAAAAAATATTCTGAGGTGACATGCTACCACACAATCTGGATCATAATTTGTAAAACAGAGCATGTAAACTAGGATCAAATGAACTAAAGTTGTGATCTATATTTGATATCAACAAGTAATGCATAAACAAAGAAGAAAGAAGTAAAACTTTTAATGAATCAATACTAAAAGACTATAAACCGTTCAAAGTTGATTAGAGATGATTTAAGCTTTCAAGAACAACAATATCATGCACGTAAAACGATCTTCACAACCCATGTTAGGATCAAGTCAAGCTTTCCACACGATGCAATGCTTGAATCTTAAACTATTTGCGCACTAAAAACAAGCAAGTGTTCTGCGTTGGTCCCTGGCACCGGGATGTTATGGCAAAGGGAATATTATGGGAGGTTTGGAAGGTCAATGGAAGAAAGGCTCGCAAAGCTGAAAGTTGTCATTATACAAGAGAAAGTCTTACAACCGAAGCTATGCAAGGAGTAGGGATTGCCACACAACGGATGCACATAGAGCTATAAGTGTATGAAATCTCTCCAATGGAACTAGTGAGGGTGCATCCAACTTCCTTTCTCATGAAGACCTAGAGCTCATTTGAGGAGGCTCATCATTGGAATATACAAGCCAAGTTCTATAATGTAAAGTTCCCCACATAGTTATGAATGAATGATAATATGAAAACTTTCTCGAAACTGAAGCATTGGTGCTAAACATGAAAAACGAGTGTGGTATAAAGGATAGTGATGCGCCCCCTCTTTCTTTATTCTCTATTTGGCCCTTTTTCTTTTCTTTTTGGGCTTTTTCATTTATTTTTTATTTTTTTTATCCTTACCGGTAGGGGCAACATCCTATATTACAATGAATCATCACACTTTTAGTACTCATAACTCATAATGGAATATATCTGATGTATCCAACGGCATGCTCCTGCCAGTGTAGCAGTATGCATCAATAACCATGAAGCTCATCATCAAGTAACATAATGGAGGTGGATGTTGTGCAACAATATATCTCGAAATGGCTATGGAAATGCCATGATATGTAGGTATGGTGGCTGTTTTGAGGAAGAATATATGGGCTTATGTGTAGGAGAACAAAGTCCTCACACGAGATTTGGATGCACTAGCGAAGTTTGCACCAACTCTCAATGTGAGAAAGGGCAGTGCACAATACCGAAGAGGCTAGCAAATATGGATGGTGGAAGTGTCAGGAACCGCAACATAGACTCACGTGTTGCTATATCCTCTGTACCCATCTGGGTAAGACGATGCTTGACCTCAAGACAGATACTGCGTGATCCCGAGCCTTGGAGAGTCAGCTACGGACCACTTGTCGGGCCCGTACCCGTCTCACCACCAAGGTGGGATCACTTCAGGAGGCGAACACGATTCTGCGTGAGCGCCTGAAGACCGCTAGGGAGGTCTTGGCCACTCGAGACTCCACACTCGAGGAGTTAGAGGAGGAGAACTCCGAGCTCCGCAGGGAGAACGAGGATCTCCTTGTTGGCGACGATGTCCTGTCAGATGCTGAGATTATGGACATGAGCGAGCAGAGTCTGCAGGAGGACGACGACTCCGTTGAGGAGGAGGACCCAAAGGAGCTCCTCTTCAACATCGACAGCACTTAGGAATAGTCGTAGTGCCTCTTAGTTGTGGAGTTGTGCCAGTGAGATGTACGCCGACCCTATAAGGCGAATCCCCCCCCCCCCCCCCCGATGTAGCTCTGAGGAGCGTAGTTGTGGTAGATGTCTGTTGGAGTGTTGTGCTATGTAGGACTTGATGCTATGAGTATGATGTTGTTTGTATGATATATGTGTTTGGAAATTTGTCTCAACACTTAAAACACATCATTACCCTAATTAAATCACTTATCATTTTCTTTTTGGATTTTAAACACTCCTTTTAGTTGCTCAAATTTTTAGCGTTCTAAAAACAATAAGTCTTGCTGCATAGTCTTACACATGTCTCAATAAACAGCATGTCGCAGCGTCGGGAACCACCACCACCATCACCCCCGCCGTTAATGGAGGCATTGCTAGCACATATGATAGAGGATCGCCAGGCCACTAGAGCCGAGAGTGCTGCCACAATTGCTGCCCTGCAGCAGTTGGCCGCTGCCAGCGCCAACAACAATAACAACAATGGCGATGACAACAGTAATGGCAGACGCTCGAAGCTGAAGGTGTTTCAGCAGACCAATCCTCCGGTTTTCACCAAGATCGTGGAACCACTTGACGCTGACGATTGGCTTCGCACCATCGCCAATGATCTGAAAGTGGCAGGAGTGGATGAGAAGGACAAGGTGCTTTTCGCCACCCATTTTCTTGCTGGACCAGCAAGGACTTGGTGGGAGACCACCTGTGACACCGTCGCTCCTGATTACGTGTTCACCTGGGAAGACTTCTCTGCCCGGTTCCGCAAGTATCACATCCCTCAGGGGGTGATGAACATCATGATGGACAAGTTCCTGAAACTGGGGCAGGGAGGAATGTTTGTGTCAAAGTACTGGGAGGAATTCACTCTGCTAGACGGGTATGCACCAGGTGAAGTCAACACAGAAGCTAAGTAGAAGGAGATATTCCTGAATGGGCTGCACGATGAGTTGCAGTGTACCCTTGTGGTCATTCCATTTGCGAATATGGAGTCACTCGCTGATGCCGCGATGATGATGGAGCATAAGAGACAGAATGTCTTTGAAAACATGAAGAGAAAGATGCAGTTCCAAGGAGGAGCAAGTGCACCCAGAAACCGCCCCACACCATATGCCAGGCCACCACCACACAGGGCGCCTACTTTTGCGCCAAGAAACCACCATAACAACCACAACCACAACCACAACAACAACCACCACCATGGCCACAACAACCACAAAAATCACAACAACCACCCCAACAACAACAACCGTGCATCCTATGCACCCAAGCCTGGAGGTAGTGGAAATGGAAATGGGAATGGACACAAGCCCAACCATGCTGCCAAGCCTAACCAGAACACAAAACCCAGTGGAGGTTGCTTTGCCTACGGCAAGGAAGGACATTTTGCTCGTGACTGCCCGACCAAGAATGCTGCCCCAGCTCAGAACAATGCAACCAAGATGACACATGCACCAGTGCCCAAGAGGAAGAATGTGACTAGAGGACACCTGAATCACGTCACTGCTGAGGAGGTTCAGGACACGCCAGCGATGGTGATGGGTACGTTTCCTGTCAACTCTGTACCTGCTGAAGTATTGTTTGATTCGGGTGCATCGCATTCCTTTGTTACTATGCCATTTGTTGAAAAGAGTGGAATGAAACCCACCCTTATGCAAAACCCAATGTTAGTACAAATACCCGGAGCCAGCACAAAGACGAACCGTGTTTGCAAAGAAGTGCCCGTGGACATACAAGGGAAAACTTTTCATGCCAACCTAATAGTACTGGGATCCCAAGGGATAGAAGTAGTACTAGGCATGAATTGGATGACCAAGTATAGTGGTGTGCTTGACTGCACCAGAAAATCGATATCATTGACTGCCAGTGATGGGGAAATGGTTGCCTTCGCCGCAACCAAGTCAAAGTCAGAGACTCACTGCCACACTGGTATAGCCACACCTGCACTTGAGGAAGTTCCGGTAGTATGTGAATACCCGGACGTGTTTCCTGAGGAGTTACCCGGTATGCCGCCTGATCGGGATATCGAGTTTGTTATTGAGTTGATACCCAGCACTGGACCCATAGCACAGAAGCCTTACCGGACGAATCCGAAGGAGCTTGATGAGTTGAAGAAGCAGCTGGATGACTGTTGTAACGCGTAGAGATAAACGAAATTTTTTCCTACGCGGTACTTCCAAGATCTAGCCGAGGTAGAAGGCCACGATGATTACCACTAGACGCGCGGTTGCAGATTATCGATGAAGCGGGTCGGGGCAGTGCAGTCCACGATCCGATCCAGCCGATCCGATCCCGTGAACGTCGAATTGCTGAACGTACAACACCTCTGCCGGTATCCACACGTACGAGGAGGAGCTCCGACGACGGACTGCTAGGTTCGGTGCGACGGCTGGACTGAGTGGGGCTAGGTTTCCCAACGCATGGGAGAGGAGTAACGTGCCTGCTGGGCAACCTGCGCCCCTCTTTATATAGCGAATGGTAGTGGGCTTCACAACATTTGTAGCCCATTCCCTCTGTGAGTCTGACTCACAAACTCAGTCCATTTCCGGTTCGGGTCCAACCTGACCAATACATTTGCTCCCTCTCTTAAGTGTGCGACCCTGTAGGCTCATGGCGACTTGGACACGATTGGAGTCCAACTCCTAATCGATCAATCGGTAGCGGCTCCTAGCAGAACATGCCGACTCCCAAGTCCCATTGAGTCATGACGACATACCTTTCAATGTGATATTCATCTTAGTCCCTTTTGCCTCACGATATACCTTGTCGAACTATAGGCGATTTATCGTCATCCCTTAAATAGTTCGACTCTCTTCTCGATCAGTGATATATGATTCATCTGACTAACTCTTTAGTCAATAGACATAGTTAACACTTAACTGAGTCACGCATGGCCATGCTTCCTGAATCATATCACTCGAGAGGGCCCAGAGAATATCTCTCCATTCGGAGGGGCAAAATCCCATCTTGATTATCCACATCACGCAGCTTGCTTCTCATTCGACCCGAACTCTGCCTTTATAGCTTCCTTGTCACAAAACATCGTTTAACAGAACCTAAGTCGGTGATCCACAACTCGGATTGTGCGACAACCTCAGGTCTAAGGATTACATTGATTGAGACATGCAAATGACGACTTCCTCGTTGCATCTCAATGTGGGTCAGTCCGACTTGCTAAACTCTTTAGCCAAGTCCGTGATCGTTGGAATGGCATCACCATGCCCATGACAAGTGGAACCGTGTCATCAGCCAACACTCACATTAGTCTAGGGTGTGTGTCCAGCACAACCTAAATGACTAAGGACAATCTAGTATGAACAACATGAATACATAGTTCCACAGTCGAATCACATATTCAATGACATGTATCAGATGTTCAAAACAAGGGAAACTTGATAACTTTATGAATACATTGGGAATTACATCATACATGATTGCCTCTAGGGCATATTCCCAACAATGACATGTTGAGAAAAGGTCTGATTCGCCCTAGTGCATCACCATGGGGATCACCTGTCATTTTTGTGGACAAGCGGGACGGTTCCTCACGTCTATGTGTGGATTACCGTAAGTTGAATGATGTTACCATCAAGAACAAATACCCGCTTCCCAAAATTGAAGACCTGTTTGACTAGCTAAATGGAGCAAGAATTTTCTCAAAGGTCGATCTTCGTACTGGTTATCATCAGTTGAAGGTTCGCGAGACCGATATTCCAAAGACCGCCTTCACCACACGTTACGTGTTGTATGAGTACATCGTGATTTCTTTTGGTCTAACCAACTCCCCCGCCTACTTCATGAATCTTAATAATAAGGTTTTCATGGAATGCCTGGACAAGTTTGTCATGGTTTTTATTGAAGACATTCTGATTTACTCGAAGAGTGAGGAAGAACACGAAGAACATCTGAGAATTGTTCTCGGAACACTTCGACAACATCAACTGTATGCTAAGTTCAGTAAGTGCCAATTCTGGTTGAAAGAAGTTGGATTTCTTGGACACGTAGTATCCATAGGTGGAATCTCTGTTGACCCTGCTCTGGTTCAGTCTGTCGCTAATCGGGCTGCCCCGACCAATCAGACTGAAGTCAGATCTTTTCTGGGATTAGCCGGATATTATCGCAAGTTTGTTCAAGGATTTTTCAGTATAGCCAGACCACTCACTCAGTTGCTCAAGAAGGATAGCAAGTTCGTTTGGACGGACAAATGTGCTGACAGTTTTCAAGAGTTGAAGAATCGACTAGTGACGGCCCCGGTACTCATTATGCCGGATGTCTCCAAGAGTTTCGATGTGTATTGTGATGCTTCTAAGCTTCGTCTTGGAAGTGTTCTCATGCAAGAAGGAAAGGTCATCTCGTTTATCTCACGCCAGTTGAGACCACATGAGTTGAATTACCCTACTCATGACTTAGAGCTTGCTGTTGTTGTACATGCTCTCAAAGCATGGCGACATTTCCTTATTGGGAAGAGGTGTGAAACCTATACGGATCATAAGAGTTTGAAGTATACCTTCACAGAGCATGAACTCAATATGAGGCAACGCCGCTGGATAGAGCTCATCAAGGACTATGATCTTAGTATCCACTATCACCCTGGAAAGGCGAATGTTGTTGCAGACGCTCTTAGTCGAGAGCCGGTCTCTCTGAATTCTGTGATTCAGATCAGACAACCGGAGTTGTGGAAAGAGCTTGACCAGCTTGGTATCGAGGTGGTCAGCTATGGCATGTTGGAAGCCATGGATGTTAAGCCCACTCTAGTTGACCAAATCAAAGAAGCTCAGAAGGGCCATAAGAGTATTGAGGGAATTAAAACCCGCATGGAGAAGGAAGAAGTTGCCGGTTTTACCATTGATTCTGATGGAGTCTTATGGTATGAAGGACGCATTTGTGTTCCGGCTGAATCTGAGTTGAAGCAAACAATCATGACTGAGGCTCATGACACTCTATACTCTATTCACCCTGGTGGAACTAAAATGTATCAAGATTTGAAAGATAATTTTTGGTGGCACGGAATGAAGCGAGATATTTCCTCGTTTATAGCCAAGTGCCATGTTTGTCAGCAAGTGAAGGCTGGACATCAGCGTCCCGCTGGATTGTACAGCCATTGCAAGTACCTGTTAGGAAATGGGACGAAGTTGGGATGGACTTCATTACTGGACTGCCACGGTCGATTCGAGGAAATGATTCGATATGGGTAGTCGTTGACAGACTCACCAAAGTTGCACACTTTATACCTGTCAAGACCACATATCGTGGAGACCAACTTGCTGATCTCTATATTTCTCGGATAGTTAGCCTACATGGAGTTCCCAACATGATTGTGTCAGATCGAGGATCACAGTGCACCTCTCGATTCGGGAAGAAATTACACGAAGCCTTGGGAACCAAGCTAGCCTTTAGCACAGCCTACCATCCGCAGACTGATGGACAGACACAACGTGTGAACCAGATATTGGAAGACATGCTTCGTGCCTGTGTATTTCCTATGGAGTTAAGTGGGAAGACTGCCTGCCGTTTGCAGAGTTTTCCTACAATAACAGCTATCAGTCAAGCCTGCAGATGGCACCTTTTGAAGCATTGTATGGACGGAAATGCCACACACCTCTGAACTGGACTGAAACAGGAGACAGTCAAATCTTTGGAGTTGATACTCTAAAAGCAATAGAGGAACAAGTGCATTTAATCCGTGACCGTCTTAAAGCTGCACAATAACGCCAGAAGAGTTATGCGGACACTAAGCGTCGTGATGTCTCTTTCACTATAGGAGATTTCGTGTATCTTCGTGTTACGACACTCAAAGGGATGCAACGTTTTCATGTCAAGGGGAAACTTGCACCCCGGTATATTGGCCCGTTTAAGATCCTAGCCCGTCGTGGGGAGGTATCTTATCAGCTGGAGCTACCTGAAGAGCTGCCAGCCTTTCACGATGTCTTTCACGTGTCATTGCTCCGGAAGTGTCTTCATGTACCTGAGAAGAATCTCACTTACCAAGACATTGACTTCAAGACCATTGACATCAATGATGATTTGACCTACCGTGATCGACCCCTGCGTGTACTTGACGAGAATGTTCGTGCTACCAGGAGAAATACTTTCAAGTTCCTTCAGATTCAGTGGACGAATCATTCTGAGGAGGAAGCAACCTGGGAGTGTGAATATTATATCAGGAAGGAGTTCCCTGATTTCCTTAAAAACTAAACCCGCGAATCTCGGGGCGAGATTCTTTTAAGGGGGGAGATCTGTCACACCCCAGATTTGGGACACTTGTAACACATGAGGGAGACCATTTGTGTGAGCCAATAAAAACTTTTTAATGCCCTTGTGTAATCCAGCATTATGTATTGAACCATGGTTATCTATGCAATGCAAGCAAATTTGATTCAAAAACCATTCACTTTGTTTTCTGATGTTTTCTGAATATTTCTGGATTGTTTTCCACCTGGTGATTCCAAAGTTGTTCATCAAAATCCTTGTGGGAATGTTGTAATCAACTTATAATTAATATTTGGTTTGATTAGAATCAAGAAAACAATTTGGCATAAGATTAATCCAATGTTTTCCTTAGGATTTTCTATAGAAACTCACTTCTGAAAAATAAGCCAATTAGGTGTTTTTCACCCTTGTTATCTATATGCTAGAGAGTCATATTTTGTGTTTTCTTGGCATGGATGTGATATCTATTATATGGACTACAAAATTGTTAACTTGGTTTGGAAATTTGAATTACAGAAACAATCAATTGCTTGATGTTTTTGTATTAAGAAAATAAGACAGATTTAGTGTTTTCTAGAAAACAGAGAAAAAACCCAAACTAGCTGTTATTTCCACCTTGTTTTCATTGATCATTTGAGTTTCAAATTTGTTTTCTTTTGCTGTTTATGAAAGTACTAATGTTGCTTAACACAACCATTCTTGGAAAAAAAATTGAATATGATTTGGTTCATGAAAACAACTATAACATTTGGCTAATCCACTATGTTAAACCAACACTTAGAAAATTTGTAAGTCTGAAACTGAAACTGAATTTTTCTACAGGAACAGTGAAATGGCATCAAATTCAAATGCTTGTAACTTTTAATTGGATGATCCATTTGCTGCACGGTTTGGACCTTCTAGAAGCCTAGTCAGCACCCATCACTTCCATCCCTTAGTCACCAAGTTGCTTTGACCACAGAGGGAGGGAGAGCGTGAGGTTCAGAGGGAGAAACACGAGCGAGTGGCATGGGCTCTCTGACAGAATTGCCACTGTTGCGAGTTACAGTGCACCCCCCGCCGTTTTTATTTCGTTTCTTCGCCCTAGTGACCATTGACCACTCCAAGTCACGCCCCTGGGCGCTCCCAATGGGCAAGGGCACGACATGGGCATGCCAGAGCGCGCACGGGCGCGTCCCACTGACGTCCGTGGCCACCCGAGCGTGCACACGGCCGCCCCGCCCTGTAAAGCCATAACAAGGCCACGACCTTTTCTACCACTCTCGCACACCCCAGACCCAACCACGAGCTCGAAAAACACCCAGCTAGCCTAGATCACTGGAGAACCACCGCGACCACTGCGGACAGTCGAGGTGCGATGCGCGCGCCTGAGGCCACCCCAGCCCTTCCTATCACTCTCATCGTGTTTCCCACACCCTGTGGATCGAGCCTGACGCCTTCCCGTGGTTCCTCCCTTGCAGGAGCACCAGAGAACTTGTCGGAGCTGCCGCGGGACACCTGCACCGCGCCGTTGATTGGAGCTGCCTCACGTCGCGATCTTAGTGCCCCTGCATAGCCCCGAGCCCCTGCGACTTCCTCAACCCCTGGCCACCAGCCTGCAACCCCCTAGGTGAGAAATCACATCCAAGTTCGCCGCAGTCCGCGCGCGATTCCGTCAGGAGAGAAAGAGAGAGAGAGGAAGAGGACGAGGGTCATGCGCCGTTGATCGCGAGATCAGCGGCCACATTTAAACCGCGAAGCAGAACGCGCGCTCCGCGCGCCGTGGAAGCAAGGTGGGCCGCAGAGCGCTAGCGGGCCACGCGCCCGTGTGTTGCTCAGCCCGTGGACGTTATTCTTTTTTCCTTTTTGAAAATGAACTGAATCTGCCAGTTTGCTTTAATCATGTAAAATGAACCAAAATTACCTGATGTGGATGAATGAAATCTTGAACAGATGCAACTTGCAGAACTGGATTTGAACCTTGTTTGAACGAATGAAAAATGATGAACTGAACACTGTCTGTTAGGACAAAAATGCAATAACTTTTGATTGGAATGTTCAAAATGTGCAAACTAAAATTCCTAGAGTAGCCCTTGCCTAGATCTACCAGTGGGACTTGACCTCACCTCAAGGTGAGCTACCATTTGAAAATGACATTCACTTTGGTAAAAGTGTAGCATGTTCTGTGATTTTTAGGATTTATTTTACAACACTTTTGAGGTGAATCTAATTGGATCTGTTAGATATTGGATAGATATATGATATCCTAGCTTTGTGTGATTTTTAGAGCTCTATATTTATTGTGGCAACAGATCTAAGAATTTGTACTTATCTGTTAGAAATAAAGTGTGTAGTTTTAATCTTAGAATAATTGCTTGCTAGTGTTATTTTGTTTTCTAGCATGTTTAGGTGTTTTGCTTAGTGTTATTATGTTGTTTTCTCACAGATCTAGCATGTTAGAAAGTTTGTGCATGTTTAGGATTTGTTTGAAACTAGTATGAGCATAGGAGTATTCTCTAGTTTTATTTTTATTTAACCTTGTGTTGCAAATGCTTAGCTAGATTTTTATACATTTATTATGAGTATTTTCATGTGGATCCAGTACCATTTTGGTACTGGTTATTACTTGTTTTCATCTCTGTTAGGATGCAAGTTTTTCCTTAGAGATGCATGTGTAGGTTTAATTATTTATTGTCCATAGTATTGGTTTCACTAGAATAGCTTGTAGTGTTGTTGCTAGGGAAGTATTTTGTTTCCACAAGTTGGACCAGAGGATAAATACCTCTTAAATGACATGGAAAACTTAGTGGAACACCCACTGGTTCCATCTCATTTTGTTGAGAAATGATTCTATCTCAACCATAGTAGTTGTGGTAATAATAGTAAATATTATTATTTTTGACGTATGCTTGTGTGGAATTGTTTTGTGGACTTGTGTGTTATTTTTGTGTGTGCATTGCTTGTTGTATCCTGTATTTGAGTGTCATTTCTTGCTTAGTTTGGTTCTGATTGAGTCTCCTTATTTTTATTTTACGACGATAGAAAGTGAAGAAGAGGTAGTTGGAGCAGGAGGCTATTACTACCACTCCTGCTGTGATCACGAACAAGACCCTCGTTTCCTCCAAGGCAAGCCATCCTTAAAGCTTTTTGTTATTCCTACTTATCATTATCTATCATGCATGCCCTACTTCTGAAGTTTTCAAAAACTTGATTACCAAAAACCATTTTATTGAGTGAATATTACTATTAGTATTATATAGTTATACTATCACTTTGCCATTAGTCAACTTGGTGTTACCAAGCCTCTGCCAACATAAGGTATATAAATACCGCCTAAGATAATAATCTTGAGTCCCTAAGTGGACACTTTTAAAATGTGCTTTTGCAAACAAAAGGAGTTATGAAAAGTCCACGGTGAAGAGGCGAGACCTTGTTCACCGAGGGAGCTAAAGAGTTGTTTTTCAAAAATGTTTACAAAAGGCACATAACCTAGTCTTCGCTGGACAACCAAGAAGTACTGCCACTCTACCCCAATATGGGTATGGGGCCTATCTAGATACTTGATCTTGTTAGTTTGTGTTACGTCCCAAGATGCAATAGAGAGGATGATTATCTGAACCGAAGTGTCGCCAGGAGTGAGAAACGGGACATACACAATGAGGGATTAAGTTCTCCTCCGGGTGCGACTGTTAGGTCTTCTGAGAAGGCAAGGTGGGACCTGGTGCCGGGGAGAACACCCCAACTAAATGGATGAGCATATACTAGCTTGTTTCAGAGTGGACAGTTAGGATCATTCTTCTGATGCTTGCATATCGCTGTGTCAATCCATGGGTGGTTCATGGCAGACGTTTGGATCTAGTGGAATGTGTACACCTCTGCAGAGTAAAACTATTCAGAATAGCCGAGCCCTCGGATATGGGCAGTTGAAAGGCCATGTAGCTAGTATCGTGTCAAGTTTTCAAAAATGTGTGTTTGAACCAAGAGCTTGTACCTGAAGGGTACCGATGAAGGATCTGGACATGTTGTTCCAAGAATTTTTGCCAAAAAACCTTTATTTTATAAAACAAGTTTTATCAAAACCTCTTGTACATGTGATATCTACAAGAGAAACAAAACTTATATTATTTTCTTCTGAAGTATCTTCTTCAATGAAGATACAGATAAATTGATGCAACTATGATGTCATCTTAGATGTACACCATAGGTAGTGAGACCTATTTATAGCCTACCTATCCACCATATAAAGCATGATGCATTTTGTAAGTGTATGAAGGATGACTTGCTGAGTACATTCAAAAGTACTCATATTGGTTTCTCCCCTGGCTATTTACTTGGCCAGACTTTGAGGAGACGCCTTTGGAGGAAGAATACGAGGAAGGATACCACTCTGACGAATACACGGACTAGGACTGGCTCCCAGTCAGTAGCCTGTCGGTGACGGCGTGACATGGCCTACCTATGAGTGTTTCTTTTCTGCTGTGTGTCTGAGTTGTGAGACTTTGCCTGTCACGCGTGACAGCGAATAAAGACTTGGTCATGTGACCATTGTCTTGTAAGACTGTTGTTGTTCGTGTAATGGATAATGTATCTGTGTACCACTTCGTTTGTTGTTCACGACTGAATTTCTTGGGATCGTGAATGTATGCATATGAGGGGTTCTGGACCATCCGATTTGGGGCCTCTACACCGGCAATGACGCCAGAAATTCTTGTTGCTATGGATGGTGTGTTGGGAACCCCAAGAATAGGGTGTGATGAGTACAACAGTAAGAATTTCCCTCAATTAAGAACCAAGGTTATCAATCCAGTAGGAGAAAGAGGATCTTCGGAAGGTTGATGCCACTAACGGTGGTGATGGCGCCTCACCGGTGTCAGGAACAACGCGGAACCTCCACACAACACAACCAAAATACTGTCCCAACGGTACAGTGAGG
Organism: Alopecurus myosuroides; assembly: GCA_028641055.1. NCBI lineage: Eukaryota > Viridiplantae > Streptophyta > Magnoliopsida > Poales > Poaceae > Alopecurus > Alopecurus myosuroides. Next base: position 296,808,299 of record CM054063.1, on the reverse strand, counting down.
TTGCTAATCTCTCCGGATTTCTGAAAAAAATTAGACGTATAGTGTGGAAAATGGTGTATGCTTGCAGTAAGTAAAGAAAGCAGGGAATTTTAGTGGTTTGTCTAACAGTGTAGGAAAATGTACCGGGGTTCATAGGTTCACTAGTGGTGTCTCTCTATAAAAGATAGCATGATGGTTGAACAAATTATAGCTGGGAAATTGAAAAATAGAGGTTGCACCGTAGTGCACATTCATGACATGACGACTACTATGATATTTAATACGAGCATTAAAACAATATACATAGACTGTAATCCAACTGCATCTATGACTAATAATCCACCCTCAGGTTATCATCCGAACCCCCTTAGGTATTAAGTTGCAAGCAACAGATAATCGCATTAAGCAATGTGTGTAATGTAAACAATGTAAACATCGTTGTTTTCTCCCTAATGGTAACAACACATCCTCCATCCATCATGTTTCTGTCACTCGAGCACAGATGCAAAGGAAGCTTGAACCCACTATTGAGCATAAATGCTCCCTCTAGGAGTTACTAGTATCTACTTGGCCAGAGCATCTAGTAACAACGAAGAGCATGCAAGATCATAAATAACATACAAATGAAGATAACATGATAGATTGATAATCAAGAGACATAGCATTCAATAATCATCGGATCCCAACAAACATAACATTTAGCACTACAATAAGATGATCTTGATCATGTTGGTCAGCTCACGAGATCTAAACATGAGGCATAAAAAGGAGAGAACAACCATCTAGCTACTGCTATGAACCCGTAGTCCAAAGATGAACTACTCACACATCACTCCAAAGGCGGGCATGGTGGTGTAAATCCCTATGGTGATGATTTCCCCTCCTGACAGGGTGTCGGGGAGAACTCTAGAACCCTCCCTAACTCGGGTTGACGATGACGGCGGCCTCGGGTATTTCTCGTGGAAAAGTGGTATATTTTTAGGGTTTATGCCTTGGGAGGAATAAATAGGCGAAAGGGCGATGGAGGTGGGTGCCCGAGGGCCCCACACCAATCCATGGCGCGGCCAGGGGCGTCGCCCTATGGTGTGGCCCTCTCCAGGCTTCTTCGGGACACCGTGGAACCTTCCGGAATTCTAAGACTTCTGGGCTTCGAATTTTCCAATTCCGAGAATATTTCCAGAACAACTTTTCTGAAACTAAAAATAGAAGAAAACAAGAACTGGCTCTATGGCATCTTGTCAATAGGTTAGTCCCGGGAAATCAATAAAAAAGGCATAAAGTGTAAAGAAAACATATGGCATGAAAACAACATGGAACATCAGAAATTAAGGATACGTTTATGACGTATCATGTCTATCCCAAATTAAAAGTGCTAGGATCCATCCAAAAGATATAGAAAATAATGCAAAACAAAAGTGAAAGCAAAATAAAATGACGCTCCAAGAATAACACATATCATGTGAAGCAATAAAAATATAGTGTTTTGAAAACATGATATTTTTGTTGATGAAGAAGAGGATGCCTTGGGCACCCCCAAGCTTTGATGATTGTACTTCTTGTATATGTATTTGGGTGACATGGCCATCCCCAAGCTTGAGCTTTTGTCTATCCTTCATGTCATGACATCATTCTTCTCTCACTACACTCGAAAACTTCCTCCACCTAAAACTTCTCACAATCTTCATTAGCAAAGTTGGTGTAATCAAAATAATAAATCCACTTGGTTTAATTTCAACGCAAGTCTAACACTCCATTTAAAACATTAGCTACTTTCACAAATTATTTTAATGCTCTTCCCCTCAAAACAATACAAAAATAAACAGATTAAGACGCAAATGTAAATATTGGCAGAAATCTGTCAAACAGAACAATCGGTAAAGATGTTATTTTTCGAAAATATTTTGTTGCTCAAATCAAAAAGTGGGAAACTAACTAAAGTTAGATAATAACCTGGCTCATGTGTGTATTTTGTTTCAAAGAAATTTGATATTTTGGTTGAGAGATATAATTTTTTGGTAACATCCGACAAATCTGTTTCAAAACAGCAACTTCCCCAAACCGCACTACCTCTCAATTAGAGGTTACTTTTGGCACAAAACCGAAATAAAAAGGATAAGGAGAGGTTGCTATAGAGGTAACAACTTCCAAATCACAAAAATGAAAACAAAATAAAATAAAAGGATAATAAAGGAAAACAAAGATGGGTTGCCTCCCACGAGCGCTTTTCTTTAACATATTTTAGCTAGGCATGAAGAACGATTCAAGTATCATCAACAGAATCATGTCCATGAACATTTTAATTTTCATCGAAAGCATCTTTAACACGTTTATGAAAGTTGAACTTTCCTCTACTGGGAGCATAAATATTTAGATAACCATGCCTAACATTTATCAAACATCCCACAGTTTTCAGAAGAGATCTTCCTAAAACTATGTTCCCTTGCTCTTCTTTATCCATAATGAAGAAATCTGTGGTGAAAAGAAACTTGGACATTTTTAACTATTACCTTAATTTTAGAGATAGTACCATTAGCATGTGGGTGATAATAAGGGTGATGAGTCATATTCTCCAATTTCAAGTAGTCCTAGACCGTCTTAAGCATAGTAGATATCATGGTACCCTGGTCACAGTAAGTTATAAAGTTTTGATCATCAATACTAATTTTAATATAAGGTTCCCAATCATTTTCCAATTCAGTAAGGAATTGCCCCTCTGATGACCCACAAGTGTAGGGGGTCGCAACAATCTTCGAGGGTAAGTGTAACCCAATTTATTGATTCGACACAAGGGAGCCAATGAATACCTATAAGCCTTAGCATCTGAGTTGTCAATTCAACCACACCTCAGAAGCACTTAGCAAAGAATGTTAGTAACACAAGGTGCAAGAAAACAATGGATGGAGTGGCGTTGTGATGTTTCTCTTGCGTCCTCAACACACCTAATACAATGGCAATTGTATAGATGCACTGGTTCAACGAAAAGATAGTTAATATTGTGGAAAACGGAGTTAAACAAGTGATATTTGTGATCTGTAATAAACGGACCAGCAAGGAAAAAAAGTAAAAGCATGTAAAAACAGTAGCAATAATAGTGATGGACCGGGGTTCACAGGTTCACTAGTGGTAACTATCCAAACAATAGAAGAAGTGTTGGGTAAACAAATTACAGCTAGGCACTGTAAAATCACGGGGGGCATAACAAAGCTATTATGGCGAGATATAGTTCACGTGTTCTAACATGGTAGGTATTACGTCAAGGCATATAGACCTCTATCCAGCATGCATCTATATCTAATAGTCCACCTCAAGAAAGCTATCCAGCAAATATCTCTGGTAATAAGTTGCAGCGACAAAGTGATTTCTTTGTGTGCAGCTGATGACCCACAAGTATAGGGGATCGCAACAGTCTTCGAGGGAAGTAAAACCGAAATTTATTGATTCAACACAAAGGGAGACAAAGAATATTTATATGCCTTAACAACTGAGTTGTCAATTCAGTTGCACTTGAAAGAAGACTTGCTCGCAACAATTTATCAGTGTTAACAGTTTTATAGCAGCAGCAGTAGTAAAATAACAGTAGTAGTAAAATAGTAACGATAGTAGCAATCGCGGAAAACAGCAGGATGGGAGTACCGTAGGCATAGAGGGAATGGATGAACGGGTGTTGTATGGACAACATAGGTCATGTAATAATCTAAACATGGGCATTGCAGATAATAATAATAAAGCATCCAAGTTCTAGGAAAACCATAGGCATGTGTTCCAATATAGTTACGTGCTCGCAATGAGAAACTTGCACACCATCTTTTGTCCTACCAGCCCGTGGCAGCGGGGCCTCTAGGGAAACTACTGGTAATTAAGGTGCTCCTTTTAATAAAGCACCAGAGCAAAGAATTAACACTCCGCGAACACATGTAATCCTCATATCACAATCATCCCCTCCGGTTGTCCCAATTTCTGTCACTTTGGGGCCACGGGTTCCAAAAAATGACACGTGTAAACAACTTGCAGATATGATCAAGAAAGATAATTATAATCATGAAACAATAACATGTTTAGATCTAAGATCATGGCACTCGGGCCCTAGTGACAAGCATTAAGCATAAAAAGTTGCAACAATGGTAGAAAACACTAACAATGGATACTAGGCATTATTGAAGGGTACGTTGCATAGAAAACAAAAAAATTCCTACGCGCGATAAACCCGAAGGGCCAAGATCTAATCTAGGAGATGAAAGGTAACGGGGAGAAAGAGTCTTAGAATAACATACCCTCGAAGACTCTAAGTGGTATGAGATAAAATCTCGTTGTTGGCGTAGTCGTACTCACGCCGACCCCCAGAGCAAGAAGAAGTGCACTGCAATCCGGCGGTGTCTCCGTAATCGGTCACATGTTCAGCTCAATGAAGACCTCCGTTCCCTCGATCCAGCGGGGTAGCGGAAGTAGAGGATCCTTCGGAACTCCAGCAGCACGACGGCGTGGTGGTGGTGAAGAATCCCACGGTCAGGGCTTCGCCAAGCCGGAGACCATGGAATGGAGCAGCGGTTGGAGCGGAAAGGAGGCGGGACAAGTGTGTGGAGCAGAGGAGCTCTCACCCTCCTTTTATAGGGGAGGGGGCAGCCCAAGAGGGGGTGCGTCCAGACATGGTGTTCCCCCACCTCTTCCCTCTTCATGTGAGTGGAAGCTCCACTCACACCAACTCATTCTCCCTTAATTTTCCACTTAGAAAATTCAAAGGTTTTTCTTTAATTAATTAATAAATAAATAAAATTTATTTCTTTATTTATATTTGTTAATTCCATTAACAAACATTTGCATATAGCACCTTGAATCCTTTTTTAATTCTATTAAGAACCATTCGACGAAAAAACCCTTTGAATTATTTCCATTTTCCCCGAAACAATTTCGGTGCTGCCCAAAACATTCTTTGGTATTCCGTATCCTCTCAAACGCTTCATCGAACCTTAAGTGTGTCACCTTACGGTTCGCGAATAATATAGACATGATCGAGACTCCTCTCCGCTCAATAATCAATGGCGGGATCTGGAGATCCGTGATGACTCCTATATATTCAACGATGACTCTCGTGATCGTGTGAACCTTCAACGTCGTAACTATTTCCCTTTGTCTCGCGATATTTTACTTGTCCGAGATCCAATCATTGGTATCAACCATACCTTGTTTGATATCGTTACCCGACAAGTACTCTTTTCTCGTTCCCGTGATATGACATCCTTGTGACCTAGTCACGTGCTTGCAAGCGGTGTCGATGTGATATCACCGAGAGGGCCCAGAGTATATCTCTCCGTCATTTTGGATGGACAAATCCCATTCTCGATCCATGAGCTTGAACTAACACTTTCCGAATAAATAACGCCACCTTTATAGTCACCCTGTTACGGTGTGACGTTTGATGTCATCAAAGTAATCTTTCGGTATTAGTGATTAACATGATCTCATGGTCTAAGGAATAAGGTTACTCCGACTGTAAGACATAACAACAAAACTAAATGACCTGGTCGTATTGTTATACTTAGTTAGGGTCTAAGTTCATCACGTCATTCTCCTAATGACATGACCCCGTTATTAACAACATCCAATGTCTATGATCACGAAACCTTGATCATCTGTTAATCAACGAGCTAGTTAAAAGAGAGGATTCACTAGGAACGTTGGTTTGTTTATTAATCACACATGTATTAACGTTTCCGGTTAATACAATTCTAGCATGAGAAATAAACATCTATCATAAACAAGGAATAACATAATAAACACTTTATTATTGCCTCTCGGGCATATTCCCTTCAGTTTCCCACTTGCACTAGGGGCAATAATCTATATTACATAGTGATGAATCTAACACCCATTGAGTTCTGGTGTTGATCATGTTTTTCCTTTGATAGTGGTTTAGTCGACGGATCTTCCACATTCAGATCCGTATGTACTTTGCAAATCTTCACATCCCCATTTGCGACATGTTCACGGATGGAGTGAAAACGACGCTTGATATGCTTGGAATTCTTGTGAGACCTTGGATCCTTAGCATTGGCTATGGCACCATTGTTGTCACAATAAATAACCATTGGATCCAACGCACTCGGAACCACGCCTAGGTCGGAAATGAACTCCTTCATCCAAACTGCTTCCTGTGTTGCCTCCGAGGGAGCACCATATTCTGCTTATGTTGATGATCTCGCCACCACGGATTGCTTGGAACTCTTCCAGCTTAATGCTCCTCCATTTATAACAAATACGTACCCGGACTGAGACTTAGAGTCATCCGGATCAGTGTCGAAGCTAGCATCTATGTAACATCTTGCGACGAGCTCTTCTTCACCGCCATATACGAGAAACATTGTCGCACCCAGACTTCTAGAGGATACACACAACCCGCTAAACAGTAGATAATTGGCTTACGGGGCCTACCTTCACCCGCATCTCAATATGAGTAGGTCAACACGTAAACGTGTGACAACCATCCTCTACTATTCATCGTCTGTGAAACCATCCAATAGGAATCCGAATATTTTTGTTGACGTACTTCATAACATACACACATGGTACGTCAACGACATTTGAACAAGTGATATCACAACAAATCTCTAAGACACAAAGAAATAGAAATAAGTGGCAAAAGCTCTCACTAGAGCAGAGATAGCAAATACAGTCATGCAGAGGACACATGTCCCAACAAGTCATCATTACATCACAGCGGAAGCATCCAAAGTGTCTGAGTACAGAGAAGATCCAAATAGGCCTAAGAGGCCGGATACGAAAAGAACGGAGCCCATCCACGAAGTCTCGGATCCTGCCCGGGTCCGCTATCTACTCGTCAGCATCCTCGTCATACTCCACGTAGTAGCCACCATGGGGATCCTCAGAAACGTAGTCTGCAGAACCAGCAGCCCCAAAGGGGCCAGTACGGACGAGTACTGGCAAGCAAGACGCACAAGATACCTAAGTGTACCCGACAACACCAAGTACAGATGCTTTGGGTTCAACGGAAGATAGGGGATACAAAGGTGCGGCAGCGAGCTGCACTAACCAACTACAGAGACACGCTACAACATCCGGCTAAAAGAAAGGGATAAGATAGCACATCGGAACCAACTACCACTAACCTCAAACCAAACCATCCTGGATCTCGCCCCTTATCCAAAGAAGCAATCCGAGGATAACCCACACAGTTGGATTAATGAAGGTTCAAGTTATTGTGTCAATAAGCCTATTACTAGTCAAACTATTATTAATTAGGTGTAAGTTGTCTAATTCTTGTTAGCCAGCCCTATCACCAAGTCTTCCATAACCGCGGACAACACGGCTTCTCGAGAAGATTTAACCCTGCAGGGATGCACCAATTTGGCCGTACACGTAAGAATAACCCGCCAGGCGGGGATCAAACCCACCAAGCAGGCCACTCAACACAACCCAACTCTTCTTCGCATAAAGCCCAAAGAACCACGTGATGTGCGTGCGCGGCCGAAGAAAAGGGGGACCCTCATAGCACTGGAAGACCACGCCGCCCTAAATGCCGACTACAAAAGTTCCACCCAGGCGCCAAGGGTTCGTACCTGCATATGCGTGCATCAAATGGAAAGCCCGAACTAAGTGTGGCGATTTGGACGAGATGCGAACCGAATCAGAATTGCGGGGGGCGCCCATACACGCTTCCCACATGCGGTTAGCGCGCTCATCATGGATCTAGAGGACAAGAACTTTTCTGAGTTCGACACTAGAAGGCCTCAAAACCATACCCGGCCTCCTGCCGGTGCCTTATCATCAAATTAGCATTACCTCAAACATTTACAGGTTGTTGTTTAAAACATCGATCCCCCAAAACATAATAAATATGGTAAAAGAGATAACAGACATCAGACTCGAGTGCAACAACCCTAAGCATGCTAGTAAGACACAGTCCAACAAGCAACAGGGTTATAGGTGTGGAGGTGGGGCTATATCAGGGTTACAGGATAACATGTGATAGGAACGGAACACAAGGAACGAATCATAAGGCTAGCAGATTAGACAACGGAAAGTATCGGTATCAAGTGTGGAAAAGGACATAATGGTTCATGTGAGTGAATACTTGCATGCAAACTTAGTAGCCTGGTACTGGGCTAACTCCTCTGAAGTGGTGTCGTAAACCTCGTCTGTCTCAACGTCGTCGTCTATTCGAGAAGAAGCAAACAAACAACGAAGAGAGACGAACAATCAATAACATGGCATAATGCACAAACATGGGATGATGCATGACAATTTATTATATGCATCAATTTAATGATAAAGGACATAAGAGCAATTTTAAATGGGCCCAATAGTAATTTAAATTGCATTTGGGAATTACCCATATGTAATATTAATGAATTAAAAGAATTACAAGTAAACATTAAGTTGAAGTGATTACATGCATGATGAATGATGAAAACAGCAAGAAAACAACTTTAGCTTCCAATTGATACCTCATTTGTCAAATTTGGAATTTTAAATAATTAATTATGAATTTTGCAATTTAAAAGATGGAATTAAAGTATTGATTTAGTGCACCAACTTTATTTGCTCAAAACAGGAATCAAATTGCATATTTGGAATCTAGAGGAAATTTTGAATGGAATACATATTTTGTTTGTTGAATTCGGAATTTTTATGCCCAAGTTATGAATTTTGCAATATTAAATGAATTAAACAAGGATTTAATTATTTCACCAATTTAAAATACTCAAAACAGGAAACAAAGTTTATATTTAGGTAGAGAATTTAATTTGGCATGGAAAACATATTTAAAATATTAAATTTGGGGTTATTATGAATTAATTATGCATTTTTGAAGTTTTGGTATTAATCTGTGATTATTTTAATTAGGTAGGGGCCTGTTCGTGATGGTCATGGACTAAACTATGAAAACCCCAGGGACCTGTGTGCGAAAGAACTCTGGATCTGGATCTAGATCCAGTCCAGACCGTGCGCAGAGCCAGCCAGGGTCACTGGCTGGTGGCCCCAACGCCACGGTGGCGCCAGGTGGAAGCTGACGGGGCTTGGGAGTCACCGACAGGTGGGACCCTGCGCGCGTGTGTGGCAACGGCTCAAAAAAAGGTGGGGTTTTATTCTGCGGGGGGGGGGGGGGGGGGGGGAATCGAACCCAAGACCTGCGCGGTCGAGCGTGGGGTGCTAACCACTGGGCTACGGCTCGGTTGTGTTAGATCTGGGACGCGCATACTTTTTGAGGTGAGCACTGCGCGCGGAAACTGAAACTGACGAAACTTCAGTTTCGACAGTCACTACGGAGAACGCCGGTGATCGCTGGCTGTCGACGTTTCTCTGGAGCCCGAAGGGAAACGAGCTGGCAGGGGGGGAACAAGGGGCTCACCGCGGCTCTTGGCGAACTGGAGAGGACGACGGGGTCGGAGGAGGGCGTGACGAGGCAGCAGAGGGGGCACCGGTGTCGTCGCGGCTGTGGTGGCCGGCGGGGACATCGAGGAAGCGGGCGCCTCCCCTAGGCCATCTCCGGCCCGGAAATTCGACGAGGAGGGAGCCCTTGCCCCGGGGTTTCCATTCCAGGGCACGGCACGGCGCGGGGCAGGCTAGGGACGCGGCGGCGTGCAAGGTTCTGAAGATGTGTTCTTCTCTTTTGGTGGCAAGTTTCAGAAGAAAAGAAAGAAGGCAGAGAGAAGGGAGAAGGAGTGGATGGCGGCACGAGGATGGAGGGGAGAGCTAGGGTTTCCCTAGGACCTCGGGGTAGATATAGAGAGGGAAGGGAGCAGGTAGGGCTGCAGGTGGGGGAGCCCTCCCCTTTTCTCTGTCTCCGTACGCAAGGAGGAAGATGACAGCGATGGGGGGGGCGCTTGGGCCTGGGGTAGTAGGTGGGCTCAGCCCACTTGGGCTGGTCTGCCTCCCCCACTTTTTTCTTTTTGTTCCTTTTTTTTGTAGAGAATAGAAAAGAGAGGAATAGATAGAAAAGAGAGGTGAGATTTGGGATTTTATTTTGCAAATATTTTTAATGGATTAAGTAACTCAAAAGCCCAGTTGCATGATGTTTTGTTTTCAAAAAATTTAAATATTTGTGGATGTTTGAATTTTAAATGAATTTGCTTGAGCTTTGCAATAATTGAATTATTTGAAAAATTAACCAAGTCACTCATTTGGAAAATCAAGTTTATGGGAAGCAATTAAACTATTTGATTTCAATTATTTTGAATTTGTCATTTGAACTTTCAAATATGGTTACAAAAGAATGAATTTTTGAAATAACAAATAATCCCAACCAATTAATGGATTGCTTTTTGAATTGATTTGTTTGCAAAATTTTAATTGTGATTCACAATTGGAACATGCCAAGTATGAATGAAATTGATTTGAATTTGAATTGAATTTCAAATTGAAACACAAGCCATATGCAATGCTTATGATGACATGATGCATTAAATAGAATTCAAGAAACAAACATTCTAAGGTTGTTTTCATACTTGGGATGTTACAAAACGCCCCCCCCCTGAAGGAATCGCGCCCCGAGATTCCTACTGAGAAGAGAAAAGGTCCGGATACTTCTTTCGAAGATCCTCTTCAGTCTCCCACGTTGCCTCTTTATCGGAATGATGAGACCACTGCACTTTTAAGAACTTGGTGATGTTGTTGCGAGTTTTGCGCTCGGTCTCATCGAGAATGCGAATAGGGTGCTCCTCATAAGAGAGGTCTTCTTGCAGTTCAATGGAATCATGATCAACTGCACGACCTGGATCTTTGAAACACTTCTTGAGCTGTGACACGTGAAAGACATCGTGCACCTTGGATAGCTTTTCTGGAAGTTCAAGACGATAGGCATTTTCTGCACGCCTTGAGAGAATGTTGAAGGGACCAATATATCTTGGTGCAAGCTTTCCTTTTACACCAAAACGATGAGTGCCTCTGAGGGGACTTACACGGTGATATGCTTTGTCTCCAGCTGCATAGACCATGTCCCTGTGTTTGCTGTCATAGTAGCTTTTCTGACGAGACTGAGCAATCTTCATATTGTCACGAATGATGCGAACTTTCTCTTCGGCCTCCTTAACAATGTCAGGGTCTAAGAGTGAACGTTCACCAGCTCCAGACCAATTGATTGGACTCCTGCATCTGCGACCATAGAGAGCCTCGAATGGTGCCATGCCTAGACTTGCCTGGAAGCTGTTGTTGTAGAAGAATTCAGCATATGGAAGACATTCCTCCCATTTCATGCCAAAAGAGAGACCACATGCTCTGAGCATATCCTCGAGAATCTGATTGACTCTTTCGACTTGCGCTTGAGACTGAGGATGATAGGCTGTGCTGAACAGAAGCTTGGTTCCCAAGGCTTCTTGAAAGCTTTTCCAGAAATGAGTTGTGAAGATGCTTCCACGGTCTGAGCTTATTTCTAGCGGAACACCATGAAGAGGAACAATGTTTGTTGTATAGAGCTCTGCTAACTGACTAGTTGAGATTGTCTCTTTCACAGGAAAGAAGTGCGCGACTTTAGTGAGTCGACCAATGACAACGAAGATTGCATCGTTGCCCCTCTTGGACTTTGGAAACCCAGTGACGAAGTCCATTTCAATCATGTCCCACTTCCATTCAGGGATTTTCAGAGGTTGGAGAAGACCGGCTATTTTCTGATGAACTGCCTTGACACGCTGACAGACGTCGCATTCAGAAACGCATTGAGCAATTTCACGTTTCATGCTAGGCCACCAATACAGTTTCTTGAGGTCCTGGTACATCTTTGTACTTCCAGGGTGTATGGAGAGAGGAGTTTCATGAGCCTCCTTGAGAATGACATCTTTGAGACTTTGGATTTGAGGAACTGCAATGTGTCCTTCAAAGAACACAGTTCCCTTGTCATCAATTGAGAAACACTCAAATTTCTCATTGCCTGCTTTGATGTGTTCTACAATCTTCTTGATTTCAGCATCACGAAGTTGTTGAGAACGAATCTTGTCCTCGAGAGTTGGACTGGCTGTCAAGTTTGCAAGATAGCCTTGAGGAACAAGACCAAGGTTCAGCTTCTGGAATTCTTCATGAAGAGGAGGTTGGCTTTCCATGATCATGAGATTATTGCAATACGACTTGCGACTGAGAGCATCGACCATAACATTAGCCTTGCCTGGAGTGTAAGAAATGGTAAGATCAAAGTCTTTGATCTTTTCAATCCATCTCCTTTGCCTGAGGTTTAGATCTGGTTGAGTGAAGATGTACTTTAGACTCTTATGATCGGAAAAGATTTCAGTGCGATTACCCAACAAGTATTGTCTCCATTTCTTGAGGGCAAACACAACTGCTGCGAGTTCAAGGTCATGAGTGGGATAATTGAGCTCATGTGTGTTCAACTGACGTGAAGCATAAGCCACAACTTGACGTTCTTGCATGAGAACTGCACCTAGACCTTGGAGAGAAGCATCACAGAATGTTTGGAAAGGTTTGGAAGGATCTGGGCCAACCAGAACTGGTGTAGAAGTGAGTTTAGTCTTCAGGAGATTGAAGCTTTCATCACATTGTGGAGACCAGACGAACTTCTTGTCCTTCTTTGTGAGGTCAGTGAGAGGTTTGGCAATCTTGGAGAAGTTTGGGACGAAGCGACGACAATAGCTAGCCAAGCCAAGAAAACTTCTTACTTGCTTCACCGTCTTTGGAGGGTTCCAATCAACAATTGCTTTAACCTTTTCTGGATCAATGGCTATGCCCTTGGCAGAGATGACATGACCAAGATAAACGACTTCGGAAATCCAAAACTCACATTTGGAGAACTTGGCATAGAGATGATGCTCGCGAAGCTTCATGAGAGTGAGACGAAGATGTTCTTCAAGCTCTTCCTCGGATTTTGAGTAGACAAGAATGTCATCAAGATATACCACAACGAATTTGTCTAGGTATTCATGGAAGACAGAATTCATGAGTCGAGAGAAGGTCGTCGGTGCATTGGTGAGACCAAAGGACATGACGGTGAATTCATATAGACCGTAGCGAGTGGTGAAGGCTGTCTTTGGAATATCCTCTTTTCTGATCTTTATTTGATGGTAACCCATTCTCAAATCCAACTTGGAGAATATAGAGGCTCCAGCAAGTTGATCAAAAAGATCATCGATTCGAGGAATTGGATACTTATTTTTGATGGTCTTCTCGTTAAGAGGACGATAGTCAACAACGAGTCTCTTTGTTCGATCCTTCTTCGCAACGAACAGAGTTGGGCATCCCCAAGCCGAGGAACTAGGTTGAATGTAACCTTTTTCCATGTACATATCAATTTGTTCCTTCAACAACTTCAGCTCGGGAGTTCCTATCTTGTAGGGATGCTTAGAGATTGGAGCAGTACCTGGTTCAAGTTCGATCACGAACTCAACAGCTCTGTCGGCATTCCTAGCAACTCTTCTGGAAAGACGTCAGGGAAGTCGCAAACCACCGGAACATTTTCAAGTGAAGGTAAAGGTTTTGCATTGAGGGTGCATAGCCGAATGGAACTTGATTCATGTGGAGAATAGATTATCTGGCCAGAAGGGTGGGACAGAGTTATTGACTTTTGAGCACAGTCAATTCTTGGTTTATTGGCCTTCACCCAATCCATACCAAGAATGACATCAATGTCAGAATTGCCAAGCAGTATGAGAGAAGCAAGGAATATGTGGCCTCCAATTAGAATTTGATTTTTGTGACTGATCTTGGAAGTTTGCATAGTTGCTCCAGGGGAGCTGACCACTAGCGGGGAACCCAAACCAACAAAATAGAGTTTAATTGTTGTCGCCAAGATCTTTGACACGAAAGAATGTGATGCTCCGGTATCAAACAACACTTTAGCTGGAATAGAGTTTACGGGAAATGTACCGAGAACGACGTCAGGAGCTTCCTCAGCTTTGTCGATCTTGACATGATTCACCCTTGCGGTCCTCCCGACAGGCCTGCTGTTGGAGTTGAAGGCCTTAGGCGGGGGAGCGCGCACCATTGCCTGGTTTGTGTTAGGACGAGGTGGTGGTGGTGGTAGCTGCCTCTGCGTGCACTTGTCGGCGTAGTGTCCCGTCTGCTTGCACTTGTAGCATGTGACGATACGAGGAGGCCCTGGCCTTGGCTGCCCCATCGAAGCCCTTTGATCATGCAGCTGAGTAGGGTTGGGTGGGCGGGGAGCGAAGCCTGGAGAAGTTTGGGCGTATGGAGCCCGAGTGACAGCACCATTTGGTACCCAGATGGGGCGCTTCTGCGGAGGGGTGTTCATGTTGGAGGAGGAACCACCCTCATGCGAGTGCTTGCGAGACTCCTCGAACGCCTTGCGCCCATTTTCTTCATTGAGCGCGGTGTTAACGAGATCCTCGAAGCTGTCGGCCTTGACATTGGTGAGGGCATACTTGAGTTCCGGGTTAAAGCCTCTGCGGAACCTTGCCATCTTTTTAGCTTCAGTGGACACCTCATCTCCAGCGTATCGAGCGAGGCGATTGAACTCACTCTGATACCCGATGACGTCCAACTTGCCCTGCTTGAGAGAGCAAAACTCTTCACGCATTCTTTCCATGAGACCATCTGCAATGTGGTGTTTCAGGAAGGCTTCCTTGAAACGATCCCACGTGACTGGCATGCCAGTTCTCATGGCCTGGAAGTTTTCCCACCAAGAAGCTGCCTGACCCTTCAGCAGATAGGAGGCATACTTGACCTTGTCTTCTTCAGCTACGTGTGCAATCTCTAGAGCCTTTGCTATCTCACGGATCCAGTCATCAGCGTCTAGGGGCTCGCGTGTGGCCACGAAAGCTCTCGGACCCAGACTGAGAAACTCCTTGATGCTTACTCGTGGAGCTGTCTGGTTGATGTGCTGATTAGCCTGAAACTGAGCCATCTGCGTCATGACTTGGGTCATCTGAGTCAACATCTCCGTGATTGGCGGTGGCTCAGGCGTGGTGTTCCTTGTTGGCGGCATCCTGAATGGAAATGCATTTTAGCACAACAATAGAAAAGGATAGACTTGGCAACCGAAAGATAGATTACTCTCACGCATGAATAGATAACCAAAAGGTACACCATCACATGTTCAATTACATCAGAATATCCAACACACCATAAATGGTTCGAATACCAAAGGATAACTAAACATAGCTAAGAATGGAGACATCGGTACTCCCATGCTCATCACGCAGGACGGCGGCGAGGAGTACGGCGAGAGGTACGGTGAGGAGCATGCCCACGAAAGTAGGTGGAACGACGATCCACGTACATCTGACGTGGTCTGAGACTGACTCTAGGCGTGGTGAAGTACATATCGTCGACTCCCTGTGCTCCAAAGCGGGGAATCCCAGTGTAACCAGCACCAAGGTTAAGGAGTGGACCTCTGATCGGCTCGTAACCTCCAGCATCTGGCAGACGACGCCCAACTGGCTGATCGAAACGTGCAAAGAGCTCGTCTCCAACAAAGTCTGTGGTGTAAGTCGCCAGACGAGTCAAAGCAAGGTAAAGCTGCTCTCTGACTGAAGCCAACTCCTGAGATAGTGTGCGGGCAACTGCGTCACTGTGTCTCACAAACTGAGCGGTGGTGTGCAGCCTAGAGTTATCATGCTCGTAAACATCCAAGTTGTCGTAGAGCGTGAAATGAGCTCCCTCCGAAGTGATGTAACCACGGGGGATGTGGCGATAGATAGAATCGTCAAATCCCCAGTAGTCAGCACGAAGGACGGTGAGGCTCACATAAGCTGCCTGCTGCACAGCCATATCCACTGTGGAACCCACTCCCTCGTAGCGGTGGACTACGCTCATGCCATCATCTCACAGAATGTAGACGATAGCCTGGTAGTAGGTCTGCTCAAACTCTCGCTGCTGCTCGTAGACCTGGTACTCTGGTGCCCAACGGAAACCCAGAAAAGTGACCATGTCTCTCAGCATCTCCGGATAACCGGTAGTGCTCTCACAACGAGTCATACGAACCACCTGCGGGTAGAACCTGAGATCCATCTGCAGATGATTGGGGAAGCTTTGATTAGACGCCGGTAGAAGAACTGAAGTGGCAAGCAACAACAAGGTTCCAACGGACGAAAAGGATCTTGAGAAGAACAGGATATCGAAGCAAAATTTGGGAAACACGAGACCAAACACTCCTGAGGTACTACGGAAAAACCCATCCGGGCTTCTATGGGATCAATATCTACTGCTTAAGGAATAGAGGATCTGCTTCCGGGGCTTATGTGCCTCCGTTCTCAATCGTGAGTAGGCAACATGAAAATCATGTCACAACCACCTCCATTCCTATGGTCTAGTAGATATAACCATCGTAAATAAACCAGGATACGTGAAATCCTAACTTGAAAGTTTAGATGAGAACAGAAAAACAACGTTTCACTTCCTTACCAGAAAAAGGGAGGGTGGGTGGGGAAAGAAATAAAAGAACAGAATTCCTACTCTGTCGCACCCGGACTTCTAGAGGATACTCACCGTACGAACTGAACAGTATTTTGGTTGGATTACGGGGCTTAACGGCTCCCGCGTCCCCTTACGGGTAGGCCAGCACTTATGTGCGACAACCAACCGTTACTGTTCATCGTCGATGTAAACTATCCGTAGAAATCAGGATACTACCATTGACGTACTTCATACCATACACACATGGTACGTCAACGGTTTTGAACAAAAGGATAACACAACATGCCTCTAAGACACAAAAGATTGAAATAAGGTTGCAAATGGCCTTCACTAAGGCAGAAATAGCAAATACAATCATCCAGAGGACACATGTCCCAACATAGCATTCATTACATCAGCGGAAGCAATCAAAGGTGTCTGGGTACAGACAAATCCAACAGGCTTAAGAAGCCGGAGAAAAATAAAGAAGACGAAGCCCATCCACGTAGGTCCTGGATCCAGCCCTGGTCCAGCTATCTACTCGTCTGCAGTCTCGTCAAACTCCACGAAGTAGCCATCCTGGTGGTCATCGTAGCCGTAGTCGTAGTCTGCGTAAACCACAGCCCCAAAGGGGTCAGTACAACAACGTACTGGCAAGAAAGACTCACAGTCCACCAAAGTGTAACCCGTCAACACCAAGCACAGATGCCTTGGGATCAACGGAAGAAAAGGAGTATGAAAGATGCTGCAACTGGCTGCACTAACCATCTACAGAACATACTATAACTTACGGTGTATCAGGAAGAGATAAGATAGCGTATCGTAACCAACTATAGTTAACCACCAAACAAACCCATCCCGGATCTCGCCCCTTATCCAAAGAAGCAATCCGAGGATAACTCACACAGTTGGATTAATGATGGATCAAGTTGTTGTGTAAATAAGCCTATTACTAGTCAAGTTATCATTAGTTAGGTGTAAGTTGTTCTGAGTACTTGTTAGCCAGTACTTTCACCAAGTCAACCATAACCGCGGAAAACACGGCTTCTCGAGAAGATTTATCCCTGCAGGGGTGCACCAATTTGGCCGTACACGTAAGAATAACCCGCCAGATGGGAAGGCCTTTCCCACCAAGCGGGGCACTCAACACAACTCAACTCTTCCTCGCATCAAGCCCAAAGCACCACGTGCTGTGCGTGCGCGGCTAATCGAGCCCCCCGAAGAAAAGGAGGACCCTCATAGCACTGGAAGACCACGCCGCCCTAAATGCCGACTACAAAAGTTCCACCCTGGCCTCGGGTTCATACCTGCATATGCGTGCATCAAATGGAAAGCCCGAACTAAGTGTGGTGATTTGGACGAGATGCGGATCGAGTCAAATTGAGGGGGGCGCCCATACACGCTTCCCACATGCGGATAGTGCGCTCATCATGGATCAGTAGACAAGACCCTTTTCCTATTAGGGTCGACACTAGCAGGCCTCAAAACCACGCCGGGCCTCCTGCCGGTGCCTTATCAGCAATTATTATTACCTCAAATTAACAGGTGTTGTTTAACATCGAGCCCCAGAATATAACAGAATATAATAACAGAAAGTAACTGGTAGCAGACTCGAGCAAAACAACCCTAAGCATGCTAGTAAGACACGGGCCCAAGCAACGGGGTTTTAGGACTGGAGGTGTGGCAATATCAGGGTTTAGGGTATCATGTGATAGGTTCGTAACAGAAACAACTACCACTATGGCTAGCAGAAAAGAACAACGGAAAGTATCGGTAACCAATGTTGAAAGGAACACGATGGTTCATGTGAGTGATAACTTGCCTGCAAACCCAGTAGCCGGGTACTGAGCTAGATCCTCAGAAGGGGTGTCGTAAAGGTCGTCGGTATCAACGTCGTCGTCTATCCGAGAAGAAGCAAACAAACAAGGCAGAAAATATAAACAATCATCATCATGGCATAGTGCACAATCAAATATGATGCATGACAAGTTAATAGATGCATCAAAATAAACGGATTGATAGAATAACACAATTTAAATGGACACATATGCAATTTTGAGTTGCATATGAAAAGCCCATGGATTTTGGTTAGATTATTTGTTTTCCAACTAATCAACAGGTGCTGGTGGTTTAGTATGATGCATGCAAAAGGAAAACAGCAAAATAACAACATTAGAATCAAATTAGAATAGGGTGTAGCAATTTAGAATTTTATTATTAATTTAGGGAATTTTGGGTGCCTTAAAGGTGACACACAAGTATTTGTTGTTTTCAACCATTTAAAATGTTCAAAACAAATAACAAAGTTTATATTTGAAAAGAACATCAAATTTTAGTTGGATTACATGTTTCAAATATTGAAATTGGAATTTGGATTATTTAATTATGAATTAAACAATATTAAACAAGTTTTAATTGAATTAAACAAGATTTAAATTGTTTAGGCAATTTTAATTATTCAAAACAGAAAACAAAATTTATATTTGAATAGGTTATTTAAAATGGTATGGAAAACATATTTTATTTGCATTTATTGGATTAATAAATAATTAGTTATGGATTTTAGAAATTAGCATTTGAAATATTTAAGTTTGAATTTTAAATACATTTGAAGTTTCCAAAACAGTACACAAATTGAATATTTGGAAATATTAGGAAATCTGGATCAGAAAACATATAAAACTTGCATTTATTGGAATTATAGTTTGGAAGTTATTAAAGTTTAAAGTTTTGTTTTAAATCTGTTAATTAAAATGAATTTTGGAATTCAGAAATTCGCACAGAAACATTTGTTACCCAGCTGGTATCTACCCACTGTCACTGCCGCGTGGGCCAGCGGCCAGCGTGGCGCTGCGCACGCACGCGTGGCAGTGCATGTCGATGACAGGTGGGCCTCCTGCGCTGCGGAAGAAAAATGGAACAAAAATTGGGGCTTGCGGGGCTCGAACCCGCGCCCAGCGCCTGCGCGCACAAGGTGCAGTACCACTGCGCTATGCTCGTTCGTCTGACAGAGGTAGCGATCATACAGGTTAAGGTTCAGTGCGAAGCGTTAACTGAAACTCTGACGACGAAACACTTGCTCGTCCGTCAGAACAGAGGCTCGCCGGAGTTGATCCACGGCCGTGCTCGTTGCGGTTGGTGCGTGGACGCGCACGGGACGTGCACGGGTGCGAGAGGAGGGAGAGATGGAAGGGAACGGTGCTCACCACCCGTTGTAGAAGGAGGCAGCGGCGCGGGGACGTTCTGCTGACGGAGGGTGACGACGGTGGCCGCGGAGACGACGTGGACGGCGGCGCGGGTGTGGTGCTCCTCCGGTGGCGCTCCCGTGTCCGCAACGTAGAGGAAGAAGAGGGCTAACGGTTCCAAGTGGTGGGTGGCTAGGTGGATGCGGGAGGTGGCGGCGCCATCGGGATCTTCAGAGTTTCTGTCGCCGGTGAGGTGGAGCAGAGGAGGGATTCCGTCGGGGAGGAAGCAAACGACGGCGGCGGAGAGGGGATAGGACCTAGGGTTAGCTAGGGTTAGGTACGGGGGCCCTAGGGCTCGTTTTATAGGCGCGGAGGCAGAGGATAGCCGCCGGCGTCGCCGCGCGGTTGCGGTGGCGCCTCCGATGCGCTGCCGTACGGGGGCGAGATGAAATGCACGCATTTCAAAGCATTACGCGGGGATAGGTGGGTTGGGCTGGCGCGCGCGTTAGGTTAGGTGGGCTGGTTAGCGCTTAGCTGCCGCGCGCGCTGAGTTTTGCTTTAATTTTTTTTGCTCTGTGTTTTTTTTTTGCTGAAAGAGAAATGGGAAGAAAAGGATAGGTTTAATTAATGGAAAAATTTTGGAGAAGCTCCTTAGTTCAAATACAACCAGTTGGTACTTTTTATTTTCAAAAATTTAAAGGTTTGAATGCTTTTTGAAATTTGAACCAATTTTGGGTGAAATGGTTAATATTAATAACCATTATTTAAAACCAATATTCAACATAGGGTAACCCCTAAGATAAATAGGCAATTTGAGTTGGTTTGATTTGGTACAACATAAATTCAAAATGGTTCTGTTTTGGGTGCTTTGATTTGAATTTTTAATTGTGTTTGGAAAATGAATAATTGATTTAAAATGATCATTTTCACAAGTGTTCACTAAGGAAAAACAAGGAACCAAAAGGTTGTTATTATTTGTGATTTTTATTCAAAAAGTTGTAACAGAGCAAGTATGAAACCATAGTTTGAAGAAGGTTTGAATTTGAGTTGTGAAAACAGTGGAAAACAATTGCAACAATTAAGAACAAATGCAAACAACATGGAAACAAAATGATGATATGATGCAAAACTTTAATAAACATGCAACAAACATTCTAAGGGGATGATTTTCATACTTGGGATGTTACAAAACGCCCCCCCTTGAAGGAATCGCGCCCCGAGATTCCTACTGAGAAAGGAAAAGGTCCGGATACTTCTTGCGAAGATCCTCTTCGGTCTCCCACGTTGCCTCTTTATCGGAATGATGCGACCATTGCACTTTCAAGAACTTGGTGCTCTTGTTGCGAGTCTTACGCTCGGTCTCATCGAGAATACGAACAGGGTGCTCCTCATAAGATAGATCATCTTGCAGTTCGATGGAATCATGATCAACTGCACGATCTGGATCTTTGAAACACTTCTTGAGCTGTGACACGTGGAACACATCGTGCACTTTGGATAGCTTTTCTGGAAGTTCAAGACGATAAGCATTTTCTGCACGCCTCGAGAGAATGTTGAAAGGACCAATGTATCTTGGTGCAAGCTTTCCTTTCACACCGAAACGATGAGTGCCTCTGAGGGGAGTTACACGGAGATATGCCTTGTCACCAGGTGCATAGATCATATCCCTGTGCTTGCTGTCATAGTAGCTCTTCTGACGAGACTGAGCAATCCTGAGATTGTCACGAATGATACGAACTTTCTCCTCGGCTTCCTTAACAATGTCAGGGCCTAGAGTGAACGTTCACCAGCTCCAGACCAATTGATTGGACTCCTGCATCTGCGACCATACAGTGCCTCAAATGGTGCCATGCCTAGGCTTGCCTGGTAGCTGTTGTTGTAGGAGAATTCAGCATATGGAAGGCAATCCTCCCATTTCATGCCAAAGGAGATACCACATGCTCTGAGCATATCCTCGAGAATCTGATTGACTCTTTCGACTTGCCCCTGAGACTGAGGGTGATAAGCTGTGCTGAACAGAAGTTTAGTGCCCAATGCTTCTTGAAAGCTTTCCAGAAATGAGAAGTGAAGATACTTCCACGGTCTGAGCTTATTTCCAATGGAACACCATGAAGGGGAACAATCTTTGCTGTGTAGAGCTCTGCTAACTGGCTAGCTGAGATAGTTTCCTTGACAGCAAAGAAATGAGCTACTTTAGTGAGACGATCAATAACAACGAAGATTGCATCGTTGCCCTTTTTGGACTTTGGAAACCCAGTAACGAAGTCCATTTCAATCATGTCCCACTTCCACTCAGGAATTTTCAGAGGTTGGAGTAGACCTGCTGTTTTCTGATGGACTGCCTTAACACGTTGACAAACGTCGCATTCAGAAACGTATTGAGCAATTTCACGTTTCATGCCAGGCCACCAATACAGAGTCTTAAGATCCTGGTACATCTTTGTACTTCCAGGGTGATGGAGAGAGGAGTTTCATGAGCCTCCTTGAGAATGATATCTTTGAGACTTTGAACATGAGGAACTGCAATGCGTCCTTCAAAGAACACAGTTCCTTTATCATCAACTGAGAAAGACTTGAATTTCTCCTTGCCTTCCTTGATGTGCTCAACCATCTTCTTGATTTCAATATCACGAAGTTGTTCAGAACGAATCTTGTCCTCGAGAGTTGGACTGGCTGTCAAGCTAGCAAGGTAGCCTTGAGGAACAAGACCAAGGTTCAGCTTCTGGAATTCTTCATGAAGTGGAGGTTGGCTTTCCATGATCATGAGATTATTGCAGTAGGACTTGCGACTGAGAGCATCGGCCATAACATTAGCCTTGCCTGGAGTGTAAGAAATGGTGAGATCAAAGTCCTTAATCTTCTCAATCCATCTCCTTTGCCTGAGGTTAAGATCTGGTTGAGTGAAGATGTATTTCAGACTCTTATGATCGGAAAAGATTTCAGTTTTGTTACCCAACAAGTATTGTCTCCATTTCTTGAGGGCAAACACAACTGCTGCAAGTTCAAGATCATGTGTGGGATAGTTTTGCTCATGTGGGTTCAACTGACGTGAAGCATAAGCCACAACTTGGCGTTCTTGCATAAGAACTGCTCCTAGGCCTTGGAGAGATGCATCACAGAATATCTGGAAAGGTTTGGTAGTATCTGGGCCAACCAGAACTGGGGTAGAAGTGAGTTTAGTCTTGAGGAGATTGAAACTCTCATCACACTGTGGAGTCCAAATGAACTTTTTGTCCTTCTTTGTGAGATCAGTGAGAGGTTTTGCAATCTTGGAGAAGTTTTGGACGAAACGACGGCAATAGCTAGCCAAGCCAAGAAAACTTCTGACTTGCTTCACCGTCTTAGGGGGTTTCCAATCAACAATTGCCTTAACCTTTTCCGGGTCAATGGCTATGCCTTTGGCAGA
Organism: Alopecurus myosuroides; assembly: GCA_028641055.1. Taxonomy (NCBI): domain Eukaryota; kingdom Viridiplantae; phylum Streptophyta; class Magnoliopsida; order Poales; family Poaceae; genus Alopecurus; species Alopecurus myosuroides. Next base: position 296,785,421 of record CM054063.1, on the reverse strand, counting down.
GATGACATGACCAAGGTAAGCAACTTCTGGAATCCAGAACTCACATTTGGAGAACTTGGCATACAGACGATGCTCGCGAAGTTTCATGAGAGTGAGACGAAGGTGTTCTCCATGCTCTTCCTCGGATTTTGAGTAGACTAGAATATCATCGAGATATACCACAACGAACTTGTCGAGGTATTCATGGAACACAGAATTCATGAGTCTTGAGAAGGTTGCCGGTGCATTGGTGAGACCAAAGGACATGACGGTGTATTCATATAGACCGTACCGAGTGGTGAAAGCTGTTTTTGGAATATCTTCCTTTCTGATCTTTATCTGATGGTAACCCATCCTCAAGTCCAACTTTGAGAATATTGAGGCTCCAGCAAGTTGATCAAAAAGATCATCGATACGAGGAATTGGATACTTGTTCTTGATGGTTTTCTCGTTGAGAGGACGATAGTCAACCACGAGTCTTTTTGTTTGATCCTTCTTGGCAACAAACAGAGTTGGGCAACCCCAAGCGGAGGAACTAGGCTGAATGTAACCTTTCTCCATGTACATATCGATTTGCTCCTTCAACAATTTCAGTTCAGGAGGAGCTATCTTGTATGGATGCTTAGAGATTGGTGCAGTACCTGGTTCAAGCTCGATCACGAACTCAACTGCTCTGTCCGGAGGCATCCCTGGCAACTCTTCTGGAAAGACGTCAGGGAATTCACAAACCACCGGAACATTTTCAAGCAGAGGTAGAGGTTTAGCATCCAGGGTGTACAGCTGAACAGAACTTGATTCACTTGGAGAATAGACTATCTGGCCGGAAGGGTGGAACAGAGTTATTGACTTCTTAGCACAATCAATCGTAGCTTTATTGGCCTTCAACCAATCCATGCCAAGGATGACATCAATGTCAGAATTGCCAAGCAGAATGAGGGAAGCAAGGAATATGTGACCTCCAATCAAGATCTGATTCTCATGACTGATCTTGGAAGTTTGCATAGTTGCTCCAGGGGAGTTTACTACTAGCGGGGAACCCAAACCAACAAAAGGTAGTTTAACTGCTGTTGCAAAGATCTTTGACACGAACGAATGCGATGCTCCGGTATCAAACAACACTTTAGCTGGGTTAGAGTTTACGGGGAATGTACCGAGAACGACGTCAGCAGCTTCCTCAGCTTTGTCGGCCTTGATATGATTCACCCTCGCGGTCCTCCCGACAGGCCTGTTGTTGGAGTTGAAGGCTTTAGCCGGGGGAGCATCGAACCATAGCCTGGTTGGTGTTGGGGCGAGGAGGTGGTGGAGGTAGCTGCCTCTGAGTGCACTTATCAGCGTAGTGCCCAGTCTCCTTGCACTTGAAGCAAGTGACGACACGAGGAGGAGCCTGGCCTTGGCTGCCCCATTGGAAACCTCTGACCCTGCATCTGAGATGGGTTGGGTGGGCGGGGACCAAAGCCTGGAGAAGCTTGGGCATTTGGAGCCCTAGTGACAGCACTGTTTGGCACCCAGATGCGGCGCTTCTGCGGAGGGGTGGTCATGTTGGAGGAGGAACCACCCTCACGCGAGTGCTTGCGCGACTCTTCGAACGCCTTGCGCCCATTCTCCTCATTGAGCGCGGTGTTCACGAGCTCCACGAAGTCCTTGCACTTGATGTTGGTGAGAGCGTACTTCAGTTCCGGGTTAAAACCTCGGCGGAACCTTGCCATCTTCTTGGCTTCAGTGGACACCTCGTCACCGGCGTATCGAGCGAGACGATTGAACTCGTTCTGGTAGCCGAGGACGTCCAGCTTGCCCTGTTTGAGAGAGCAGAATTCCTCACGCATCCTTTCCATGAGACCATCTGGGATGTGGTGCTTCAGGAAGGCATCCTTGAAACAACCCCAGGTGATAGGATAGCCAGCTCTCATGGTCTGGTAGTTCTCCCACCAGGTAGCTGCCTGACCCTTCAGTAGGTAGGTGGCGTACTTGACCTTATCTTCCTCAGCAACATGAGCAATCTCCAGAGCCCTGTTCATCTCCCTGATCCAGTCATCAGCATCGAGAGGCTCACGTGTTGCCACGAAAGCTCTCGGCCCCAAGCTCAGAAACTCCTTGATGCTGACTCGCGGAGCATTCTGGTTGTTGTTCTGGTTAGCCTGGATCTGGGCCATCTGAGCCACGACCTGAGTCATCTGAGTCAACAGCTCCGTGAGCGGAGGTGGTTCAGGCATGGTGTTCCTGGTTGGAGGCATCCTGAACAGAAATGCATTTTAGCACAATAACAACAAAGGACAGACTTGGTAACCGAAAGATAGATTATTCCGACGCATGAATAGATAACCAACAGGTACATCATCACATGTTCAAATACATCAGAATATCCAACAGACCAATACATGGTTCGAATGCCACAGGATAACTAAACATAGCTAGGAATGGATACATCGGTACTCCCATGCTCATCACGCAGGACGGCGGTGAGTAGTACGACGAGAGATACGGTGCGGAGGAATCCCTCGGAAGTAGGTATGACGACGATCCACGTAGAGCGGGACTGCCCTGAGAGCAACTCTCGGTGTGGTGAAGTAGAAAGCGTCGTCTCCCTGTGCTCCATAGCGGGGAATCCCTGTGTAACCAGCTTCGAGGTCGAGAAGTGGGCCTCTGATCGGCTCGTAACCTCCAGCATCTGGCAGCGGTAACCCAGCTGTCTGAACGCAACGTGCAAAGCGCTCATCTCCAACAAAGTCTGTGGTGTACGTCGCCAGACAAGTGAGAGCAAGGTGGAGCTGCTCCCTGACTGAAGCTAACTCCTGAGAAAGTGTGGAAGCAACTGCGTCACTGTGCCTCACGAACTGGGCAGTGGTGTGCAGCCTGGAGCTATCAGACTCGTAGGTATCCAGGTTGCTGTGGAGAGTGAAGTGAACTCCCGCCGACGTGATGTAACCACGGGGGATATGACGATAGATAGAATCGTCAAACCCCCAGTAGTCAGCACGGAGGACGGTGATACTCACGTAAGCTGCCTGCTGCACGGCAATATCCACTGTGGAACCTACTGCCTCGTAGCGGTGGACAACGCTCCTGCCATCATCCGACAGAATGTAGACGATAGCCCGGTAGCAGGTCTGGTCAAACTCTTGCTGCTGCTCGTAGACCTAGTACTCTGGTGCCCAATGGAACCCCAGATAGGTAACCATGTCTCTCAGCATCTCCGGATAACCGGCGGTGCTCTCACAGCGAGTCATCCGAACCACCTGCGGGTAGAACCTGAGATCCATCTGCAGATGATTTGGGAGGTTCTGATTAGACTCCGGTAGAGGAAATGAAGTGGAAAACAACAGCAAGGTTTCAACGGACGAAAGGTTCTTTAGAAGAACAGGATATCGAAGCAACATCGGGAAAACGAGACCAAAAGTCCTGAGGTACTAAGGAGAACCCAAAACACGTGAAATCCTAACTTGAAAGTTTAGGTGAGAACAGAAAACAACGTTGCACTTCCTTACCAGAAAAGGGTGGGTGGGTGGGGAAAGAAGAAAAATGGCAGAATTCCTACTCTCACGTTTCATTTTTCCTATATAGCTACAAAATAGTTTCTAGACTCAACTGCGACCAGTAAAAGGGATCCTACAGGCAGACAGGCTCTGATACCATTTGTCGCACCCGGACTTCTAGAGGATACTCACCGTACGAACTGAACAGTATTTTGGTTGGATTACGGGGCTTAACGGCTCCCGCGTCCCCTTACGGGTAGGCCAGCACTTATGTGCGACAACCAACCGTTACTGTTCATCGTCGATGTAAACTATCCCGTAGAAATCAGGATACTACCATTGACGTACTTCATACCATACACACATGGTACGTCAACGGTTTTGAACAAAAGGATAACACAACATGCCTCTAAGACACAAAAGATTGAAATAAGGTTGCAAATGGCCTTCACTAAGGCAGAAATAGCAAATACAATCATCCAGAGGACACATGTCCCAACATAGCATTCATTACATCAGCGGAAGCAATCAAAGGTGTCTGGGTACAGACAAATCCAACAGGCTTAAGAAGCCGGAGAAAAATAAAGAAGACGAAGCCCATCCACGTAGGTCCTGGATCCAGCCCTGGTCCAGCTATCTACTCGTCTGCAGTCTCGTCAAACTCCACGAAGTAGCCATCCTGGTGGTCATCGTAGCCGTAGTCGTAGTCTGCGTAAACCACAGCCCCAAAGGGGTCAGTACAACAACGTACTGGCAAGCAAGACTCACAGTCCACCAAAGTGTAACCCGTCAACACCAAGCACAGATGCCTTGGGATCAACGGAAGAAAAGGGGTATGAAAGATGCTGCAACTGGCTGCACTAACCATCTACAGAACATACTATAACTTACGGTGTATCAGGAAGAGATAAGATAGCGTATCGTAACCAACTATAGTTAACCACCAAACAAATCCATCCTGGATCTCGCCCCTTATCCAAAGAAGCAATCCGAGGATAACTCACACAGTTGGATTAATGATGGATCAAGTTGTTGTGTAAATAAGCCTATTACTAGTCAAGTTATCATTAGTTAGGTGTAAGTTGTTCTGAGTACTTGTTAGCCAGTACTTTCACCAAGTCAACCATAACCGCGGAAAACACGACTTCTCGAGAAGATTTATCCCTGCAGGGGTGCACCAATTTGGCCGTACACGTAAGAATAACCCGCCAGATGGGAAGGCCTTTCCCACCAAGCGGGGCACTCAACACAATTCAACCTTTCCTCGCATCAAGCCCAAAGCACCACGTGTTGTGCGTGCGCGGCTAATCGAGCCCCCCGAAGAAAAGGAGGACCCTCATAGCACTGGAAGACCACGCCGCCCTAAATGCCGACTACAAAAGTTCCACCCTGGCCTTGGGTTCGTACCTGCATATGCGTGCATCAAATGGAAAGCCCGAACTAAGTGTGGTGATTTGGACGAGATGCGGATCGAGTCAAATTGAGGGGGGCGCCGATACACGCTTCCCACATGCGGATAGTGCGCTCATCATGGATCAGTAGACAAGACCCTTTTCCTATTAGGGTCGACACTAGCAGGCCTCAAAACCACGCCGGCCTCCTGCCGGTGCCTTATCAGCAAATTATTATTACCTCAAATTAACAGGTGTTGTTTAACATCGAGCCCCAGAATATAACAGAATATAATAACAGAAAGTAACTGGTAGCAGACTCGAGCAAAACAACCCTAAGCATGCTAGTAAGACACGGGCCCAAGCAACGGGGTTTTAGGACTGGAGGTGTGGCAATATCAGGGTTTAGGGTATCATGTGATAGGTTCGTAACAGAAACAACTACCACTATGGCTAGCAGAAAAGAACAACGGAAAGTATCGGTAACCAATGTTGAAAGGAACACAATGGTTCATGTGAGTGATAACTTGCCTGCAAACCCAGTAGCCGGGTACTGAGCTAGATCCTCAGAAGGGGTGTCGTAAAGGTCGTCGGTATCAACGTCGTCGTCTATCCGAGAAGAAGCAAACAAAGAAGGCAGAAAATATAAACAATCATCATCATGGCATAGTGCACAATCAAATATGATGCATGACAAGTTAATAGATGCATCAAAATAAACTGATTGATAGAATAACACAATTTAAATGGACACATATGCAATTTTGAGTTGCATATGAAAAGCCCATGGATTTTGGTTAGATTATTTGTTTTCCAACTAATCAACAGGTGCTAGTGGTTTAGTATGATGCATGCAAAAGGAAAACAGCAAAATAACAACATTAGAATCAAATTAAAATAGGGTGTAGCAATTTAGAATTTTATTATTAATTTAGGGAATTTTGGGTGCCTTAAAGGTGACACACAAGCATTTGTTGTTTTCAACCATTTAAAATGTTCAAAACAAATAACAAAGTTTATATTTGAAAAGAACATCAAATTTAGTTGGATTACATGTTTCAAATATTGAAATTGGAATTTGGATTATTTAATTATGAATTAAACAATATTAAACAAGTTTTAATTGAATTAAACAAGATTTAAATTGTTTAGGCAATTTTAATTATTCAAAACAGAAAACAAAAATTATATTTGAATAGGTTATTTAAAATGGTATGGAAAACATATTTTATTTGCATTTATTGGATTAATAAATAATTAGTTATTGAATTTCTAAATTAGCATTTGAATTATTTAAGTTTGAATTTCAAATACATTTGTAGTTGTCAAAACAGTACACAAATTGATTATTTGGAAAGTTTATGAAATTTGGATCAGAAAACATATAAAACTTTTAGTTATTGGAATTACAGAATGAAAGTTATTAAATTTTGAAGTTTTGATTTTAATTCTGCTAATTAAAATGAATTTTGGAATTCAGAAATTCGCACAGAAACATTTGTTACCCAGCTGGTATCTACCCACTGTCACTGCCGCGTGGGCCAGCGGCCAGCGTGGCGCTGCGCACGCACGCGTGGCAGTGCAGGTCGATGACAGGTGGGCCTCCTGCGCTGCGGAAGAAAAATGGAACAAAAATTGGGGCTTGCGGGGCTCGAACCCGCGCCCAGCGCCTGCGCGCACAAGGTGCAGTACCACTGCGCTATGCTCGTGCGTCTGACAGATGTAGCGATGCATACAGGTTAAGGTTCAGTGCGAAGCGTTAACTGAAACTCTGACGACGAAACACTTGCTCGTCCGTCAGAACAGAGGCTTGCCGGAGTTGATCCACGGCCGTGCTCGTTGCGGTTGGTGCGTGGACGCGCACGGGACGTGCACGGGTGCGAGAGGAGGGAGAGATGGAAGGGAACGGTGCTCACCACCCGTTGTAGAAGGAGGCAGCGGCGCGGGGACGTTCTGCTGACGGAGGGTGACGACGGTGGCCGCGGAGACGACGTGGACGGCGGCGCGGGTGTGGTGCTCCTCCGGTGGCGCTCTCGTGTCCGCAACGTAGAGGAAGAAGAGGGCTAACGGTTCCAAGTGCTGGGTGGCTAGGTGGATGCGGGAGGTGGCGGCGCCATCGGGATCTTCAGAGCTTCTGTCGCCGGTGAGGTGGAGCAGAGGAGGGATTCCGTCGGGGAGGAAGCAAACGACGGCGGCGGAGAGGGGATAGGACCTAGGGTTAGCTAGGGTTAGGTACGGGAGCCCTAGGGCTCGTTTTTATAGGCGCGGAGGCAAGGTTTGGCCGCCGGCGTCGCCGCGCGGTCGCGGTGGCGGCACGGATGCCCTGCCGTACGCCAACAAGACGATCACACGCTTTTCAAAGCGTTAAGTGATCGCTTGGGCGGGCTGGGCCGCGCGTGCGGTAGATAGGGTGGGTTGGGTAGGCTTAGCTGCCGCGCGCGCTGAGTTTTGCTTTATTTTTATTTTTCCTTTTCTGTTTTTTTTTTGTAGCTTTTGCTTTTGGAAGAAAATCATAGGTTTTAGTTTAGGGAAAAATCTGAAAAAATTCAGATAGACTCCTTAGGCCAAATGCAACCATTTGGCAACTTTTATTTTCAAAAATTTAAACATTTGATTGCTTTTTGAAATTTGAACCCAATTTGAGTGAAATGGTTAATATTAATAAACATTAATAAAATCAAAATTGAACATAGGGTAACCCCAAGGTAAAATAGGCAAATTGAGTTGATTTGTTTTGGTAACAACATAAATTCAAAATGGTTCTGTTTTGGGTGCTTGGATTTGAATTTTTAATTGTGTTTGGAAAATGAATAATTGATTTAAAACCATTATTTTCCCAAGTGATCACTATTGAAAAACATGGAACCAAATGATTGTTATTACTTGTGATTTTTATTCAAAATGTTGTAACAGAGCAAGTATGAAACCATTGTTTGAATAAGGTTTGAATTTGAGTTGTAAAAACAGTGGAAAACAATTGCAATAATTAAGAAACAAATGCAAACAACATGGAACAACATGATGATATGATGCAAAACTTTAATAAACATGCAACAAACATTCTAGCGGGATGATTTTCATACTTGGGATGTTACATACTCTCACGTTTCATTTTTCCTATATAGCTACAAAATAGTTTCTAGACTCAACTGCGACCAGTAAAAGGGATCCTACAGGCAGACAGGCTGTGATACCATTTTGTCGCACCCGGACTTCTAGAGGATACACACAACCCGCTAAACAGTAGATAATTGGCTTACGGGGCCTACCTGCACCCGCATCTCAATATGAGTAGGCCAACACGTAAACGTGTGACAACCATCCTCTACTATTCATCGTCTGTGAAACCATCCAATAGGAATCCGAATACTTCCATTGACGTACTTCATAACATACACACATGGTACGTCAACGATATTTGAACAAGTGATATCACAACAAATCTCTAAGACACAAAGATATAGAAATAAGTGGCAAAAGCTCTCACTAGAGCAGAGAATAGCAAATACAGTCATGCAGAGGACACATGTCCCAACAAGTCATCATTACATCACGGCGGAAGCATCCTAAGAGGCCGGAAACGAAAAGAACGGAGCCCATCCACGAAGTCTCGGATCCTTCCCGGGTCCGCTATCTACTCGTCAGCAGCCTCGTCATACTCCACGTAGTAGCCACCATGGGGATCCTCGGAAACGTAGTCTGCAGAACCAGCAGCCCCAAAGGGGTCAGTACGGACGAGTACTGGCAAGCAAGACGCACAAGATACTAAAGTGTACCCGACAACACCAAGTACAGATGCTTTGGGTTCAACGGAAGATAGGGGATACAAAGGTGCGGCAGCGAGCTGCACTAACCAACTACAGAGACACGCTACAACATCCAGCTAAAAGAAAGGGATAAGATAGCGCATCGGAACCAACTACCACTAACCTCAAACCAACCCATCCTGGATCTCACCCCTTATCCAAAGAAGCAATCCGAGGATAACCCACACAGTTGGATGAATGAAGGTTCAAGTTATTGTGTCAATAAGCCTATTAGTAGTCAAATTATTATTAATTAGGTGTAAGTTGTCTAATCCTTGTTAGCCAGCCCTATCACCAAGTCATCCATAACCGCGGACAACACGACTTCTCGAGAAGATTTAACCCTGCAGGGATGCACCAATTTGGCCGTACACGTAAGAATAACCCGCCAGGCGGGGATCAAACCCACCAAGCAGGCCACTCAACACAACCCAACTCTTCTTCGCATCAAGCCCAAAGAACCACGTGTTGTGCGTGCGCGGCTATTCGAGCCCCCACGAAGAAAAGGGGGACCCTCATAGCACTGGAAGACCACGCCGCCCTAAATGCCGACTACAAAAGTTCCACCCAGGCGCCAAGGGTTCGTACCTGCATATGCGTGCATCAAATGGAAAGCCCAAACTAAGTGTGGCGATTTGGACGAGATGCGAATCGAATCAGAATTGCGGGGGGCGCCCATACACGCTTCCCACATGCGGTTAGCGCGCTCATCATGGATCTAGAGGACAAGAAGTTTTCCTGAGTTCGACACTAGCAGGCCTCAAAACCATACCCGGCCTCCTGCCGGTGCCTTATCATCAAATTAGCATTACCTCAAACATTAACAGGTTGTTGTTTAAAACATCGAGCCCCCAAAACATAATAAATATGGTAAAAGAGATAACAGACATCAGACTCGAGCACAACAACCCTAAGCATTCTAGTAAGACACGGGCCAACAAGCAACAGGGTTATAGGTGTGGAGTTGGGGCTATATCAGGGTTACAGGATAACATGTGATAGGATCGGAACACAATCAACGAATCATAAGGCTAGTAGCTTAGACAACGGAAAGTATCGGTATCAAGTGTGGAAAAGGACACAATGGTTCATGTGAGTGAATACTTGCCTGCAAACTCATTAGCCTGGTACTGGGCTAACTCCTCTGAAGTGGTGTCGTAAACCTCGTCTGTCTCAACGTCGTCGTCTATTCGAGAAGAAGCAAACAAACAACGAAGAGAGACGAACAATCAATAACATGGCATAATGCACAAACATGGGATGATGCATGACAATTTATTATATGCATCAATTTAATGATAAAGGACATAAGAGCAATTTTAAATGGGCCCAATAGTAATTTAAATTGCATTTGGGAATTACCCATATGTAATATTAATGAATTAAAAGAATTACAAGTAAACATTAAGTTGAAGTGATTACATGCATGATGAATGATGAAAACAGAAAGAAAACAACTTTAGCTTCCAATTGATACCTCATTTGTCAAATTTGGAATTTTAAATAATTAATTATGAATTTTGCAATTTAAAAGATGGAATTAAAGTATTGATTTAGTGCACCAACTTTATTTGCTAAAAATAGGAAACAAATTGCATATTTGGAATCTACAGGAAATTTTGAATGGAATACATATTTTGTTTGTTGAATTTGGAATTTTTATGCCCAAGTTATGAATTTTGCAATATTAAATGAATTAAACAAGGATTTAATTATTTCACCAATTTAAAATACTCAAAACAGGAAACAAAGTTTATATTTAGGTAGAGAATTTAATTTGGCATGGAAAACATATTTAAAATATTAAATTTGGGGTTATTATGAATTAATTATGCATTTTTGAAGTTTTGGTATTAATCTGTGATTATTTTAATTAGGTAGGGGCCTGTTCGTGATGGTCATGGACTAAACTGTGAAAACCCCAGGGACCTGTGTGCGAAAGAACTCTGGATCTGGATCTGGATCCAGTCTAGACCGTGCGCAGAGCCAGCCAGGGTCACTGGCTGGTGGCCCCAACGCCACGGTGGCGCCAGGTGGAAGCTGACGGGGCTTGGGAGTCACCGACAGGTGGGACCCTGCGCGCGCGTGTGGCAACGGCCCAAAAAAAGGTGGGGTTTTATTCCGCACGGGGGGAATCGAACCCAATACCTGCGCGGTCGAGCGTGGGGTGCTAACCACTGGGCTGCGGCTCGGTTGTGTTAGATCTGGGACGCGCATACTTTTTGAGGTGAGCACTGCGCGCGGAAACTGAAACTGACGAAACTTCAGTTTCGACAGACACTACGGAGAACGCTGGTGATCGCTGGCTGTCGACGTTGCTCTGGAGCCCGAAGGGAAACGAGCTGGCAGGGGGGGAACAAGGGGCTCACCGCGGCTCTTGGCGAACTGGAGAGGACGACGGGGTCGGAGGAGGGCGTGACGAGGCAGCAGAGGGGGCGCCGGTGTCGCCGCGGCTGTGGTGGCCGGCGGGGACTTCGAGGAAGCGGGCGCCTCCCCTAGGCCATCTCCGGCCCGGAAATTCGACGAGGAGGGAGCCCTTGCCCCGGGGTTTCCATTCCCGGGCACGGCATGGCGCGGGGCAGGCTAGGGACGCGGCGGCGTGCAAGGTTCTGAAGATGTGTTCTTCTCTGTTGGTGGCAAGTTTCAGAAGAAAAGAAAGAAGGCAGAGAGAAGGGAGAAGGAGTGGATGGCGGCGCGAGGATGGAGGGGAGAGCTAGGGTTTCCCTAGGACCTCGGGGTAGATATAGAGAGGGAAGGGAGCAGGTAGGGCTGCAGGTGGGGGATCCCTCCCCTTTTCTCTGTCTCCGTACGCAAGGAGGAAGACGACAGCGATGGGGGGGCGCTTGGGCCTGGGTAGTAGGTGGGCTCAGCCCACTTGGGCTGGCCTGCCTCCCCCACTTTTTTCTTTTTGTTCCTTTCTTTTTTTTTGTAGAGAATAGAAAAGAGAGGAATAGATAGAAAAGAGAGGTGAGATTTGGGATTTTATTTTGCAAATATTTTTAATGGATTAAGTAACTCAAAAGCCCAGTTGCATGATGTTTTGTTTTCAAAAAATTTAAATATTTGTGGATGTTTGAATTTTAAATGAATTTGCTTGAGCTTTGCAATAATTGAATTATTTGAAAAATTAACCAAGTCACTCATTTGGAAAATCAAGTTTATGGGAAGCAATTAAACTATTTGATTTGAAATTATTTTGAATATGTCATTTGAACTTTCAAATATGGTTACAAAAGAATGAATTTGTGAAATAACAAATAATATTGAATAATCCCAACCAATTAATGGATTGCTTTTTGAATTGATTTGTTTGCAAAATTTTAATTGTGATTCACAATTGGAACTTGGCAAGTATGAATGAAATTGATTTGAATTTGAATTGAATTTCAAATTGAAACACAAGCCACATGCAATGCTTATGATGACATGATGCATTAAATAGAATTCAAGAAACAAACATTCTAAGGTTGTTTTCATACTTGGGATGTTACAAACATATCCTTAGTTCTTCTCAAGTACCTAAAGATATTCTTGACCGCCGTCCAGTGTTCCAAACCTGGATCGGATTGGTACCTACTAGTCAAACTAATAGGATGTGCCACATCCAGTCTTGTACATAGCATAGCATACATGATAGAACCTATGGCTGAAGCATAGGGAATCTTATTCATTATTTCTCTAGCTTCTGCTGTAGCTAGAAATCAAGTCTTACTCAACGTTTTGCCTTGCAACATTGGTAAGAACCCCTTCTTACTATCGTCCGTTCTGAACTTCTTCAGAATCTTTTCAAGGTATGTACTTTGCGAAAGTCCAATTAAGCGTCTTGATCTATCCATGTAGATTTTGATGCCTAATATATAAGCTGCTTCACCGAGGTCTTTCATAAAAAAACTACTGTTCAAATAACCTTTTACACTTATTAGAAGTTCTATGTCATTTCCAATCAACAACATGTCATCCACATATAGTACTAGAAATGCTACAGAGCTCCCACTCACTTTCTTTTAAATACAAGCTTCTCCGTATGTTTGGACAAATCCAAACCTTTGATCACCTTATCAAAACGGACGTTCCAACTTGGGGATGCTTGCTTCAGTCCATAAATGGAACGTTGAAGCTTGCACACCTTGTCAGCATCCTTAGGATCAACAAAACCTTTGCGTTGCATCATATACAACTCTTCCTCAATATCACCATTAAGGAACACCGTTTTGACATCCATCTACCAGATTTCATGATCGAAAAATGCAGCAATTGCTAACATAATCCTAACTGACTTCAACATCGCTACCGGTGAGAAAGTCTCATCGTAGTCAACTCCTTGAATTTGTCGAAAACCTTTTGCGACAATCGAGCTTTATAGACGGTCACGTTACCATCAGCGTCAGTTTTCTTTTTAAATATCCATTTGTTCTCAACGGCCTTGCGGTTATCGGGTAAGTCCACCAAAGTCCAAACTTGGTTTTTGTACATGGATCCTATATTGGATTTCATGGCTTCAAGCCATTTGTTGGAATCTAGGCTCATCATTGCTTCTTCGTACGTTGCAGGGTCATCACCTTCATCTACCATGAAGTTTAAGACGGGATTCCCATACAGTTCAGGAGCTGTACGATCCCTCATTGACCTACGAGGCACGTTAGTTTCCTCTTCTGGAGTTTCATGATCTTGATCATTAGCTCTCTCTTCAATGTAACATCCCAAGTATGAAAACACCCCTAGAATGTTTGTTTCTTGCTTTATTTTTGTTTTGCATCATGGCATCTTAATCATTGCATTTGTTTTCCTTTTGTTTGCATCTGTTTTTCTTTGTTTTCACAATTGAAATTCAAACAATATTCAAACCTTTGTTTCATACTTGTTATGTTACAATTTTTTCCAACTAAAAAGTTCAATCAAAACAACCATTTGTTTCCTTTAAACTATAAAGTTCAAACTATCAAATGGTTCATTTTAATCATTTCACTTAGATAAATTTGCATTCAAATTTTATCCAAATTCATGTTTTTTTTTCAAACAGCAAATATTGGAAGGTGATGAAACTTACAAACCAAATAAACCATTTGTTTCAAAGAAACTTGATTTTAAAAACTTTTGCTTAAGATCAAGTATTTTAATTAATATTAAATGTCATTCAAATTTTAAACAAATTACAAACAACACTTAAATTCAAATCATTTTGAAAAACCAAAAGTTGCACTTTGTGCTACTACAATAAATAAACAATCTACAAAAATTATTCCCTAAAATTTCTAACCCAAAAACCCTCCTTTCTTCCTATTTCTATTTCAGAAAAAAAAAGAAACAAAACAAAATAATAAAAGAAAAAAAAGCATAGGAGAGAGGGGGAGAGGCAGGCCTAGCCCACCCAGGCTGCAGCCCGTTACCCTTCTCCCCCAACCTCCGTACAGTACGTCAGCAATGGAGACAGCGACGTGCGCTTCCCCCACTGCTCCACTCCCCCTCCTCCCTTTTTTAACCCCCTAGGGTTTCCCCCTCGATGCCTAACCCTAGCCGCACCTCCTTCCCTCTCTCTCCCCACCACCGCCGCCATCGAGAGGAGGGCACCGCCGTTCTCCCTCTGCCACGAACGCCGCTCGCCGGACCTCGCCGCCGTCGCCTCCGTCACCCTCCGGCCGCGCCGCGGCCACCCCTGCGAAGAGGGTGAGCCCCTCTTTCCATTCCCCTAACTCCCCTCTCGTTTCCTTGCTGTTTGTGCCGCGAATTCTTCCATGCCAAGGTGCGGTTGATGCCCTGTTCGTCGACAGAGAAAACGACTGTGCGTTCGCTTGCAGGTTCAGTTAGGCCGCATGTGAGGTTCAAAACCAACCCAGCCCCCTATCCATCGCAACAGCCGCAGCAGCCTGCTGGCTGCGTCCGCTGCGCGCGCAACAGCAGCTCACAGGATCGAATCCCAGCCCCCCACCTTTTCTGTTCCTTTTTTCGAATTGTTCAGTAGACGTTTGCTGCACCTCAAACCCCCTGCTAGTGTTTACCTGTAACAAACCCAACACTAGCCGCAGTGGTTGATGTCCACTGCGCGCAAGCAGGAGGGCAGGGGTTCGAATCCCACCCCTGCACCTTAAAATCCATCTTTTTTGAATTATTTTCCTAGATCCAGATCCACTCCAAATTGCACCCAAGTCCCTGCTAGCTTTTATCTAGGTCCCTGTTAATTTCTTTCCAAGTCCCTGTAGTTTTTCTAGGTTCATGGTTATTTCTATAAACCATAAAAATGCTTAAACTTGGTAATTTAATAACTTTTGTTTGGAAACTCAAATTTTAAAACTTTAAACATGTAAACCACTCCATTTTAAATTCTCTACCCAAATATAAAATTTGTTTACTGTTTTGAATATTTTAAATTGGTGAAATATTTGAATTCTTGTTTAATTCACTTAATTTTGCAAAATTCATAACTTGGGCATAAAAATTCCAAACTCAACAAATAAAATATGTTTTCCATCCCATTTTTCATGTACTTTGCAAATATAAACATTGTTTCTTGTGTTGAATAATTATAATTGGTTAAATAATTTAAACCTTGTTTAAATCATTTAAAATTGCTAAATTCATGACTTGCTCAACTTAAATTATTTTTGAACTTATAAAATATGTTTTCAAACTAGAAAAGTATAAACCTTTAAAATATGAATTTGGTTTAATGTTTTGAACAAATAAAATTCAAATAATATTCCTACTTGAATTTAATTCATTTAAATCTTGTTTAACTTGTTTAATTCATACATAATTCATCTTAATTCCTTTTTCAATAACTGAAACATGTATTCCACCTAAAATTTTGTGTACTTTCCAAATATGAATTTTGTTATTTGTTTTGAACAATTAAAATTGATGAAAACAACAAATGCTTGTGTAACACCTTTAAGGAACCAAAATTCCCTAACTTAATAAATAAAATTCCAAACTTGGTAAACCTTATTTCAAAATTGTTCTATTGTTGTTATTTTTCTGTTTTCCTCATCCATGCATCATACTAATCCACTTTCACCTGTTTATTAGTTGTAAAACAATTATTCCAACCTTAATTGATGGGCTTTTCATATGCAACTCAAATTGCATGTGGGTCCATTTAATCATGTTGTTACCATGTCAACTAGTTTATTTTGATGCATCAATTAAATGGTCATGCATCATCCCATGATTGTGCATTATGCCATGTTATTGATTGTTTGTCTCTTTGCGTTGTTTGTTTGCTTCTTCTCGGATAGACGACAACGTTGAGACAGACGAGCTTTATGACACCCCTTCTGAGGAGTTAGCCCAGTACCAGGCTACTGAGTTTGCAGGCAAGTATTCACTCACATGAACCACTGTGTTCCTTTTCAACATTGGATACGGATACTTTCCGTTGTCTATTCTGCTAGCCCTATGAATCGTTGCTTCTGTTACGAACCCATCACATGTTATCCTTTAACCCTGATATAGCCTCACCTCCACACCTATAACCCCTTTGATTGTTGCCCGTGTCTTACTAGCATGCTTAGGGTTGTGTTTGCTCGAGTCTGTTGTCCGTTACTTTCTGTTACTATTTTTAATTATGTTCTGGGGCTCGATGTTAAACAATCAACCTGTTAATGTTTGAGGTAATAATAATTTGATGATAAGGCACCGCAGGAGGCCCGGCGTGGTTTTGAGGCCTGCTAGTGTCTACCCTAATTAGGAAAAGGGTCTTGTCTACTGATCCATGATGAGCGCACTAACCGCATGTGGGAAGCGTGTATGGGCGCCCCCTCAATTTGATTCGATTCGCATCTCGTCCAAATCGCCTCATTTAGTTCGGGTTTTCCATTTGCCGCATGCATATGCAGGTGCGAACCCTTGGTACCAGGGTGGAACTTTTGTAGTCGGCATTTAGGGAGACACGTTCTTAGAGTGCTATGAGGGTCCCCTTTTCTTCGTGGGGCTTGATTAGCCGTACGCTCACTGCACGGGGTTCTTTGGGCTTGATGCGAAGAAGAGTTGAGTTGTGTTGAGTGCCCCACTTGGTGGGAGGCATTCCATCTGGCGGGTTATTCTTACGTGTACGGCCAAATTGGTGCACCCCTGCAGGGATAAATCTTCTCGAGAAGCCGTGTTTTCCGTGGTTATGGTTAACTTGGTGAAAGTACTGGCTAACAAGTACTCAGAACAACTTACACCTAACTAATGATAACTTGACTAGTAATAGACTTATTGACACAATAACTTGACCCATCATTAATCAAACTGTGTGAGTTTATCCTCGGATTGCTTCTTTGGATAAGGGGCGAGATCCAGGATGGGTTTGTTTGGTGGTTAGTTATAGTTGGTTACGATACGCTATCTTATCCCCTTTCTGTTAGCCGGAAGTTGTATCAGGTATCTGTAGTGGTTAGTGCAGCCAGCTGCCTCATCTTTTGTATCACCCCTTTCTTCCGTTGAACCCAAAGCATCTGTGTTTGGTGTTGACGGGTTACACTTTGGTGAATTGTGAGTCTTGCTTGCCAGTACGTTTATGTACTGACCCCTTTGGGGCTGTGGTTTCCGCAGACTACGCTTACGAGGATCCCCGTGATGGCTACTACGTGGAGTTTGACGAGGCTGCTGACGAGTAGATAGCGGACCCGGGCAGGATCCGAGACATCGTGGATGGGCTCCGTCTTTTCGTTTCCGGCTTCTTAAGACTATTTGGATCTTGTCTGTACTCAGACATTTTGGATGCTTCCGCTATGTTGTAATGATGATATGTTGGGACATGTGTCCTCTGGATGATTGTACTTGCTATCTCTGCTCTAGTGAGAGCTATTTGCAACTTATTTCTATTTATTTGTGTCTTAGAGATATGTTGTGCTATCATTTTGTTAAACGCCGTTGACGTACCATGTGTGTATGGTATGAAGTACGTCAATGGTAGTATCCTGATTTCTATGGGATGGTTTACGTAGACGATGAACAGTAGGGGTTGGTTGTCACACATACGTGTGTTGGCCTACTCGTAAGAGATGCGGGTGCCGGTAAGCCCCGTAATCCAATCATCTACTGTTCAACGGAACTGCGAGTATCCTCTAGAAGTCCGGGTGCGACAAATGGTATCAGAGCCTGTCTGCCTGTAGGACCCCTTTTACTGGTCGCAGTTGAGTCTAGAAACTATTTTGTAGCTATATAGGAAAAATGAAACGTGAGAGTAGGAATTCTGCCATTTTATTTCGTTCCCCACCCACCCTCCCTTTTCTGGTAAGGAAGTGCAACGTTGTTTTCTCTTCTCACCTAAACTTTCAAGTTAGGATTTCACGAATCCTGGTTTCTCTGGGATAGTTATATCTACTAGACCATAGGAATGGAGGTGGTTGTGACATGATTTATCATGTTGCCTACTCACGATTGAGAACGGAGGCGTGTAAGCCCCGGAAGCAAATCCTCTATTCCTTAAGCAGTAGATATTGATCCTTTAGAAGCCCGGATGGGTTTTCCGTAGTACCTCAGGAGTTTTTGGTCTCGTGTTTCCCGATGTTGCTTCGATATCCTGTTCTTCTCAACATCCTTATCGTCCGTTGAAACCTTGTTGTTGCTTTCCACTTCAGTTCTTCTACCGGCGTCTAATCAAAACTTCCCCGATCATCTGCAGATGGATCTCAGGTTCTACCCGCAGGTGGTTCGTATGACTCGTTGCGAGAGCACCGCCGGTTATCCGGAGATGCTGAGAGACATGGTCACTTATCTGGGGTTCCATTGGGCACCAGAGTACCAGGTCTACGAGCAGCAGCGAGAGTTTGACCAGACCTACTACCAGGCTATCGTCTACATTCTGTCAGATGATGGCATGAGCGTTGTCCACCGCTACGAGGCAGTGGGTTCCACAGTGGATATAGCTGTGCAGCAGGCAGCTTATGTGAGTCTCACCGTCCTTCGTGCTGACTACTGGGGATTTGACGATTCTATCTATCGCCACATCCCCCGTGGTTACATCACTTCGGAGGGAGCTCACTTCACTCTCTACGACAACCTGGATGTCTACGAGCATGATAACTCCAGGCTGCACACCACCGCTCAGTTTGTGAGGCACAGTGACGCAGTTGCCAGCACACTATCTCAGGAGTTGGTTTACGTCAAAGAGCAGCTCTACCTTGCTTTGACTCGTCTGGCGACGTACACCACAGACTTTGTTGGAGACGAGCGCTTTGCACGTTTCGATCAGCCAGTTGGTCGTCGTCTGCCAGATGCTGGAGGTTACGAGCCGATCAGAGGTCCACTCCTCAACCTCGGTGCTGGTTACACTGGGATTCCACGCTTTGGAGCACAGGGAGTCGACGCTATGTACTTCACCACACCTGGAGTCGCTCTCAGACCACGTCAGGTCTATGTGGATCGTCGTTCTACCTACTTTCATGGGCGTGCTTCTCACTGTACCTCTCGTCGTACTACTCACCGCCGTCCTGCGTGATGAGCATGGGAGTACCGATGTACCCATTCTTAGCTATTTTTAGTGATCCTTTGGCATTTGAACCATTATGGTGTGTTGGATATTCTGATGTATTTGAACATGTGATGATGTACCTGTTGGTTATCTATTCATGCGTCGGAATATTCTCTCTTTCGGTTTCAAAGTCTATCCTTTCTGTTGTTGTGCTAAAATGCATTTCCATTCAGGATGCCGCCAACAAGGAACACCCCGCCTGAGCCACCGCCAATCACAGAGCTGTTGACTCAGATGACCCAAGTCATGGCACAGATGGCCCAGTTCCAGACTAACTAGCACAACAACCAGAATGCTCCACGAGTCAGTATCAAGGAGTTTCTCAGTCTGGGCCCAAGAGCTTTCGTGGCAACACGCGAGCCTCTGGATGCTGATGACTAGATCCGTGAGATAGCTAGGGCTCTGGAGATTGCTCACGTTGTTGAGGAAGACAAGGTCAAGTATGCATCCTATCTGCTGAAGGGTCAGGCAGCTACTTGGTGGGAGAACTACCAGACCATGAGAGCTGGCTATCCAATCACCTGGGGTTGTTTCAAGGAAGCCTTCCTGAAGCACCACATTCCAGATGGTCTCATGGAGAGGATGCGTGAAGAGTTTTGCTCACTCAAGCAGGGCAAACTGGACGTCATTGGCTATCAGAGCGAGTTCAATCTCCTCGCTCGTTACGCTGGTGATGAAGTGTCCACTGAGGCTAAGAAGATGGCAAGGTTTCGCAGAGGTTTTAACCCGGAACTCAAGTACGCCCTCACCAACATCAAGGCCAACAACTTCGAGGAACTCGTGAACACCGCGCTCAATGAGGAAAATGGGCGCAAGGCGTTCGAGGAGTCTCGAAAGCACTCGCGTGAGGGTGGTTCCTCCTCCAACATGACCACCCCTCCGCAGAAGCGCCGCATCTGGGTGCCAAATGGTGCTGTCACTCGGGCTCCGTATGCCCAAGCTTCTCCAGGCTTCGCTACCCGCCCACCCAACCCTGTTCAGATGCATGATCAGAGGGCTTCAATGGGGCAGCCGAGGCCAGGGCCTCCTCGTGTCGTCACTTGCTACAAGTGCAAGCAGACGGGGCACTACGCTGACAAGTGCACGCAGAGGCAGCTACCTCCACCACCACCTCGTCCCAACACAAACCAGGCAATGGTGCGTGATCCCCCGGCTAAAGCCTTCAACTCCAACAACAGACCTGTCGGGAGGACCGCAAGGGTGAATCATGTCAAGATCGACAAAGCTGAGGAAGCTCCTGACGTCGTTCTCGGTATATTACCCATAAACTCTTTTCCAGCTAAAGTGTTGTTTGATACCGGAGCATCGCATTCTTTTGTGTCAAAGATCTTTGCAACAACAAACAACCTACTTGTGGTTCCACTAAGCAATCAAATCACTGTTCACTCACCGGGAGCTCAAATGTTGACTTCCAAGATAAGTAAGGATAATCAAATCCTAATTGGAGGCCACATTTTCCTTGCTTCACTCATGTTGCTGGGAAGTTCTGACATTGATGTCATTCTTGGTATGGATTGGTTGAAGGCCAATAAAGCTAAAATTGACTGTGCTCAAAAGTCAGTAACTCTGTTCCACCCCTCTGGCCAGATAGTCTATTCTCCAAATGAATCAAGTTCCATTCAGCTGTACACCCTCGATGCAAAACCTCTACCTCTACATGAAAATGTTCCGGTGGTTTGTGAATTCCCTGACGTCTTTCCAGAAGAGTTGCCAGGGATGCCTCCGGACAGAGCAGTTGAGTTCGTGATCGAGCTTGAACCAGGTACTGCTCCAATCTCTAAGCATCCATACAAGATAGCTCCTCCTGAACTGAAACTGTTAAAGGAGCAAATCGATATGTACATGGAAAAAGGTTAAATTCAACCTAGTTCCTCCGCTTGGGGTTGCCCAACTCTGTTCGTTGCAAAGAAGGATCAAACAAAGAGACTCGTTGTTGACTATCGTCCTCTTAACGAGAAAACCATCAAAAACAAGTATCCAATTCCTCGTATCGATGATCTTTTTGATCAACTTGCTGGAGCCTCAAAATTCTCCAAGTTGGACTTGAGAATGGGTTACCATCAAATAAAGATCAGAAAGGAAGATATTCCAAAAACAACCTTCACCACTCGCTACGGTCTATATGAATACACCGTCATGTCCTTTGGTCTCACCAATGCACCGGCGACATTCTCTCGACTCATGAATTCTGTTTTCCATGAATACCTCGACAAGTTCGTTGTGGTATATCTCGATGACATTCTGATCTACTCAAAATCCGAGGAAGAGCATGAAGAACATCTTCGTCTCACTCTCATTAAACTTCGCGAGCATCGTCTATATGCCAAGTTCTCCAAATGTGAGTTCTGGATTCCAGAAGTTGCTTACCTTGGTCATATCATCTCTGCCAAGGGCATAGCCATTGATCCAGAAAAGGTTAAGGCAATTGTTGATTGGAAACCTCCTAAGACGGTGAAGCAAGTCAGAAGTTTTCTTGTCTTGGCTAGCTATTGCCGTCGTTTCGTCCAAAACTTCTCCAAATTGCCAAACCTCTCACTGACCTCACAAAGAAGGACAAGAAGTTCGTTTGGTCTCCACAGTGTGATGAAAGCTTGTGACGCCCCGGGATCGGGCACTATGCAGATTTCAGCATTCCCGCCAAAATCCACATAATAACCGATTCCAGGTTGCCACTTGTGATAACATTACAATAGTTCACGAATAATCCACAACAACAACAGAAAAGATATATACAAGAGGACTCAAACGAGTCAGGGATACAACTGATACAACACAAAGATCCAAATAACAGCGGAAGAAAACAACATAACGTCCGGCTACGGACAAGATACAAATTGGACTAAGAGTCCTGAAGATAACCGAGAGCGTCCAATCCCTGCCCAGGCCAAGCCGGAGGGATTCCCAAGCTAACGTCGTCAGACTTCAAACCTGTTGACTGCAATTTTGAATATGCAGCCACGAAAGAGATTCATGGGTCAGTACGGTTAAGTACTGGCAAGTGGATAAACCATACTCACAAGATACCGGCGTAGCCAGTCATCACAAGATACAAATATTTGGGGGATCAACGGAAGGGAAGGGGTTATTGCAAATAAGCGACAGTGGGCTGCACTAACCAACTACAGAAACTCAATACAACATCCGGCTAAAAGAGGGGGATAAGATGGCGTATCGAAACCAACTACAACTACTCACCAAACAAACCCATCCAATGTTACCCCCTACTAAGGAAGCAACCCAAGGATAAACTCACACTGTTGGATTAAGGATGGATCAGGTTATTGTGTCAATAAGACTATTACTAGTCAAGTTATCATTAGTTAGGTGTAAGTTGTTCTGAGTACTTGTTAGCCAGTACTTTCACCAAGTCAACCATAACCGCGGAAAACACGGCTTCTCGAGAAGATTTAACCCTGCAGGGGTGCACCAATTTGGCCGTACACGTAAGAATAACCCGCCAGATGGGGGATCAACCCACCAAGCGAGGTACTCAACACAACCCAACTCTGCTTCGCATCAAGCCCAAAGCACCACGTGCTGTGCGTGCGCGGCTAATCGAGCCCCCACGAAGAAAAGGGGGACCCTCATAGCACTGGAAGACCACGCCGCCCTAAATGCCGACTACAAAAGTTCCACCCTGGCGCCAAGGGTTCGTACCTGCATATGCGTGCAGCAAATGGAAAGCCCGAACTAAGTGTGGTGATTTGGACGAGATGCGAATCGAATCAAGTTGAGGGGGGCGCCCATACTCGCTTCCCACATGCGGTTAGTGCGCTCATCATGGATCAGTAGACAAGACCCTTTTCCTAATTAGGGTCGACACTAGCAGGCCTCAAAACCACGCCGGGCCTCCTGCCGGTGCCTTATCATCAAATTATTATTACCCAAAACATTAACAGGTTGTTGATGGAATTGAAACCCAGCTATCAACTAAACATGTGATACGAAAGGAACAACAAGACTTGAGCGCAAACAACACTAAGCATGCAACTACGACAAGGGCCAACAAGGTAAACAAACAACAGTTGATAGGAAGTGGAAGGAAAAGGCTATCTCATGGCTGCAAGGTAAACATATAATAGGATCGAGACACAAGCATCGTAACAACAGGCTAGAATAAGAACAACGGAAAGAATCGGTAACAAGTGATGAAAGGCAGCCATTTGGCAGCAAGTGAGTATACTTGCCTGAGATCCAGCAAGTAGAGGTACATCCGAAGAACTTGTCGTTGCTCACATCATCTCAACGTCCTATCCGGGAAGAAGCAACGAACCTTGAACAAACACCGGATGCGACAATTACTTCTACGGCAAAATATCCGGCATGATCCTATTTTTTATATGCATGGTATGGCAAGATGCAACAGGGGAAACAACTTAAGCAATTTAATCGGAACCGGAGTCCGGAGAAATAGGAATTGCTTCAAGTTGTTTATCTAACCATCAATTTAAATGTTGTTCAACACGGATAACATTAAATAGGTGAGCTACACAATATTAAATGGAATAGGGCAACAATTGAATTAAATACCCCCAACACATTCCATATTTATTTATTAGGTGAACATACATAACACTACTACAAATGCAACATGCAAGGTGCAAACATGAACATGGATGGCATGAACAGATTAAGTGCATTTTTCTGGTATGAAAACATATTTTATTTGTTGGATTTGGAATTAAAATGAGCAAGTTATCAAATTAGCAATTTTAAATGCATTAATTAATAAATAGTTGTTTTCAGCAATTTAAATTATTCAAAACAGAAAACAAAGTTGATATTTGCAAAGTTTAGAGAATTTTGATTGGAAAACATATTTTACTTTTCAAATTTGGAGTTGAAATGAATTAGTTATGATTTATGCAATTAAATCAATTTAAATTGAGCCGGAAGCCCAACATTTTATTTAGGAGGTTCACGTTATTTATCTACCCATCAAGATTAAATGTTGTTTAACATGGGGGGCAATAATATAGATGAGCTACACATTTTAAATGGAACCGGGACAATATTTAATTATCCCAACTCATTCCATATTTACTTATTAGGTGACATTACTATACCCCGAAACCCACAAGATGTAATGCAAACATGATGCGATGACATTTTAAATATAGTTGATATGTTATAGAAAATAGGGCATAAATATATAAGGGTTTGGGTTCGCACGTGTGGAGAGGATCTTCGGGTTCGGTGCCGGAAACTTCGGGACGTGGAGGAAGTAGTGGAAGAGGAGGAAGTAGACGAAGAAGAGGAAGTAGGCGAAGTCGTCGTAGCAGGGGAAGTAGACATTCCGTTGTCGATGTAGTCGAAGTCGAGGTCTTCGGGTCATAGAGGAAGTAGTCGACGTAGGCGTGGTAGTGGAAGTAGTCGACGTCGTTGTAGTAGGGGAAGTAGTTGACGTCGAGGAAGTATTCATAATTGCACCACCGCATCATCGTCTTCGGGGCGTCGAGGAGATAATTGTTCTCGTGTCGTCGTAGTCGTGGCCGAACCGTAGCAACATCGTCTTCGGGGTCGGAGGCGAACCTGACGGTCCCGGTCTGCGGGCGCGCACGAAGGCGGCCAACGCAAAACGGACATGGTGGAGTAGACAAATACACGACGGAGATCATGTCGATGGTTAACATTCTTGGGTCGAAGGTCTTGGCGTTTGCTCATGGCCATGCAATTGTCGATGAAGGCCTTGGAGGTTCCGATCTTCGGGTGCGTGGGAGATCTTGTTGGCGGTCGAGGTAGTGGAGATGAGTGTCGACACCGGGGTGGCAGTCGTGCACTGCCGTCCCGTCGGCATCGAAGGCGTTGCAGCAGCAACATCACCGCACCACGGAATAGATCAGCGAATCTGCGGTCTTGTTCGCGAGCTCAAGTAGTTTCTTTGTTGTCTGAACATCTGCTGCGACACACAGGTTGCTCTGCTTGGCCTCCATCACCTGGAACAGCCTCCTCCCCATTGGATTCATGGCCAGCCTCGCCCTCTCGGCGAACGGCGTCCTGGCTACCTTGGGCTGCACGGGCGCCCCCGGCGGCACCGCCACCATCCTGTTGGCGTCGAGGAAGCTCTTCACCTCGGTGGGAGACGAGCACGCGGAGGTCGAGGTTGGCGCTGTGGGCCTTGGAGGCGAGCAGGTTGACCTCCTGCGCGCAGTGGATCCGGTGTTGAGAAAGGACGCGTGGAGATGCCGCGTCCATGGCGTCCTAGTCGTGGAGCTGGCCTCCTTGGCAGTGCAGCCGGAGATGGGGGGACGGGCTTGATCTCCTCAAGCCCCAGGAGGAGGAGGTGGGGAAGGAGGGCGCCGGGAAGGGCTCGGGGACGGCCGAGCTTGGGGAGGGGTGGCCGGCGTCGGAGGGTGGCCGGAAGGTCAGCGAGGGGGAGAGGACGAGGGAGAGGGCGACGGGCTCGGGAGGAGCAGGGGGTGGCGATGGGAGGAGGCAGAGGGAGAGGAGGCGGCGGCGCAGCTCGCCGGCGGGAGGCGGGGAGGCTTGGCGGCGGGGTTCCGTGACGAGGAGGTAGCGGCAGGGGATGGAGGCGACGGGATGGGAGGAGGACGACTCGGGGAGGACGCAGTCGTCGATTGGGGTTCGATCCCCTCCTGCTCGTGCGTGCGTGCGTTAGGGATTAGGTGGCCTAGGGTTTGGGATTGGTAGGTGGGCTGGCTGGCTGGGCCTAGCCTGGCTGCCCCCCAATCCTTTTTTTTTTCAGAAAACAAAAGAAGAGGCAAAGGGAGCTCAATAAAAAATAGAGAAATGCAGATTTTGAGAAATAGAAAAAAAAATAAAATAGAGTTTACATGCCATGAATGATGCACAAAGATACGACAAGAGAAAAAAAACAAACAAACAACACACAAAACTGCTAGGGGAAAAACCCGGCCGTTACAGCCGACACCACTAACAAGGGATTGCGCCCTCGCAATCCGCTCACAACCACGGAAGAGGGAAGAAGTTCGACTATCGATTCTTCATGCTTCCAGTTGATCTACTCGACACCACTAACAAGGGCTTCTCGACACCACTAACAAGAGATTCTTGCTCGGATTGATGACGATGTTCTTCCACCAGGAATCTTCCGATGATCGAACCTATTAGGTTAACGGCTCATAAAACGTCCACCTACGTAGGATCCTAACACTTTGAAAGATAGACAAGAGGGGAGACTCCAAAACAAATAAGATGGGAGGGGAAAATAGAATAGGGATAAGGAGAAAACAAGAATCCTATTGAGATGTTTTTCCAAAATAGTTTAGCAGAAATAGTTTTTGACACTCTAGAAACAACGACCGTTAGCGAGGTTATCCTACAGGCTTTGCGGACCCGTTGCTTCGATAACCATTCGTATCGAAACAATCTCGGGAATCGGAACCAAGGCTCTGGTACCATTTGTGACGCCCCGGGATCGGGCACTATGCAGATTTCAGCATTCCCGCCAAAATCCACATAATAACCGATTCCAGGTTGCCACTTGTGATAACATTACAATAGTTCACGAATAATCCACAACAACAACAGAAAAGATATATACAAGAGGACTCAAACGAGTCAGGGATACAACTGATACAACACAAAGATCCAAATAACAGCGGAAGAAAACAACATAACGTCCGGCTACGGACAAGATACAAATTGGACTAAGAGTCCTGAAGATAACCGAGAGCGTCCAATCCCTGCCCAGGCCAAGCCGGAGGGATTCCCAAGCTAACGTCGTCAGACTTCAAACCTGTTGACTGCAATTTTGAATATGCAGCCACGAAAGAGATTCATGGGTCAGTACGGTTAAGTACTGGCAAGTGGATAAACCATACTCACAAGATACCGGCGTAGCCAGTCATCACAAGATACAAATACTTGGGGGATCAACGGAAGGGAAGGGGTTATTGCAAATAAGCGACAGCGGGCTGCACTAACCAACTACAGAAACTCAATACAACATCCGGCTAAAAGAGGGGGATAAGATGGCGTATCGAAACCAACTACAACTACTCACCAAACAAACCCATCCAATGTTACCCCCTACTAAGGAAGCAACCCAAGGATAAACTCACACTGTTGGATTAAGGATGGATCAGGTTATTGTGTCAATAAGACTATTACTAGTCAAGTTATCATTAGTTAGGTGTAAGTTGTTCTGAGTACTTGTTAGCCAGTACTTTCACCAAGTCAACCATAACCGCGGAAAACACGGCTTCTCGAGAAGATTTAACCCTGCAGGGGTGCACCAATTTGGCCGTACACGTAAGAATAACCCGCCAGATGGGGGATCAACCCACCAAGCGAGGTACTCAACACAACCCAACTCTGCTTCGCATCAAGCCCAAAGCACCACGTGTTGTGCGTGCGCGGCTAATCGAGCCCCCACGAAGAAAAGGGGGACCCTCATAGCACTGGAAGACCACGCCGCCCTAAATGCCGACTACAAAAGTTCCACCCTGGCGCCAAGGGTTCGTACCTGCATATGCGTGCAGCAAATGGAAAGCCCGAACTAAGTGTGGTGATTTGGACGAGATGCGAATCGAATCAAGTTGAGGGGGGCGCCCATACTCGCTTCCCACATGCGGTTAGTGCGCTCATCATGGATCAGTAGACAAGACCCTTTTCCTAATTAGGGTCGACACTAGCAGGCCTCAAAACCACGCCGGGCCTCCTGCCGGTGCCTTATCATCAAATTATTATTACCCAAAACATTAACAGGTTGTTGATGGAATTGAAACCCAGCTATCAACTAAACATGTGATACGAAAGGAACAACAAGACTTGAGCGCAAACAACACTAAGCATGCAACTACGACAAGGGCCAACAGGGTAAACAAACAACAGTTGATAGGAAGTGGAAGGAAAAGGCTATCTCATGGCTGCAAGGTAAACATATAATAGGATCGAGACACAAGCATCGTAACAACAGGCTAGAATAAGAACAACGGAAAGAATCGGTAACAAGTGATGAAAGGCAGCCATTTGGCAGCAAGTGAGTATACTTGCCTGAGATCCAGCAAGTAGAGGTACATCCGAAGAACTTGTCGTTGCTCACATCATCTCAACGTCCTATCCGGGAAGAAGCAACGAACCTCGAACAAACACCGGATGCAACAATTACTTCTACGGCAAAATATCCAGCATGATCCTATTTTTTATATGCATGGTATGGCAAGATGCAACAGGGGAAACAGCTTAAGCAATTTAATCGGAACCGGAGTCCGGAGAAATAGGAATTGGTTCAAGTTGTTTATCTAACCATCAATTTAAATGTTGTTCAACATGGATAACATTAAATAGGTGAGCTACACAATATTAAATGGAATAGGGAAACAATTGAATTAAATACCCCCAACACATTCCATATTTATTTATTAGGTGAACATACATAACACTAATACAAATGCAACATGCAAGGTGCAAACATGAACATGGATGGCATGAACAGATTAAGTGCATTTTTCTGGTATGAAAACATATTTTATTTGTTGGATTTGGAATTAAAATGAGCAAGTTATCAAATTAGCAATTTTGAATGCATTAATTAATAAATAGTTGTTTTCAGCAATTTAAATTATTCAAAACAGAAAAAAAAAGTTGATATTTGCAAAGTATAGAGAATTTTGATTCAAAAACATATTTTACTTTTCAAATTTGGAGTTGAAATGAATTAGTTATGATTTATGCAATTAAATCAATTTAAATTGAGCCGGAAGCCCAACATTTAATTTAGGAGGTTCACGTTATTTATCTACCCATCAAGATTAAATGTTGTTTAACATGGGGGGCAATAATATAGATGAGCTACACATTTTAAATGGAACCGGGACAATATTTAATTATCCCAACTCATTCCATATTTACTTATTAGGTGACATTACTATACCCTGAAACCCACAAGATGCAATGCAAACATGATGCGATGACATTTTAAATATAGTTGATATGTTATAGAAAATAGGGCATAAATATATAAGAGTTTGGGTTCGCACGTGTGGAGAGGATCTTCGGGTTCGGTGCCGGAAACTTCGGGACGTGGAGGAAGTAGTGGAAGAGGAGGAAGTAGACGAAGAAGAGGAAGTAGGCGAAGTCGTCGTAGCAGGGGAAGTAGACATTCCGTTATCGATGTAGTCGAAGTCGAGGTCTTCGGGTCATAGAGGAAGTAGTCGACGTAGGCGTGGTAGTGGAAGTAGTCGACGTCGTTGTAGTAGGGGAAGTAGTCGACGTCGAGGAAGTATTCATAATTGCACCACCGCATCATCGTCTTCGGGGCGTCGAGGAGATAATTGTTCTCGTGTCGTCGTAGTCGTGGCCGAACCGTAGCAACATCGTCTTCGGGGTCGGAGGCGAACCTGACGGTCCCGGTCTTCGGGCGCGCACGAAGGCGGCCAACGCAAAACGGACATGGTGGAGTAGACAAATACACGACGGAGATCATGTCGATGGTTAACATTCTTGGGTCGAAGGTCTTGGCGTTTGCTCATGGTCATGCAATTGTCGATGAAGGCCTTGGAGGTTCCGATCTTCGGGTGCGTGGGAGATCTTGTTGGCGGTCGAGGTAGTGGAGATGAGTGTCGACGCCGGGGTGGCAGTCGTGCACTGCCGTCCCGTCGGCATCGAAGGCGTTGCAGCAGCAACATCACCGCACCACGGAATAGATCAGCGAATCTGCGGTCTTGTTCGCGAGCTCAAGTAGTTTCTTTGTTGTCTGAACATCTGCTGCGACACACAGGTTGCTCTGCTTGGCCTCCATCACCTGGAACAGCCTCCTCCCCATTGGATTCACGGCCAGCCTCGCCCTCTCGGCGAACGGCGTCCTGGCTACCTTGGGCTGCACGGGCGCCCCCGGCGGCACCACCACCGTCCTGTTGGCGTCGAGGAAGCGCTTCACCTCGGTGGGAGACGAGCACGCGGAGGTCGAGGTTGGCGATGTGGGCCTTGGAGGCGAGCAGGTCGACCTCCTGCGCGCAGTGGATCCGGTGTTGAGAAAGGACGCGTGGAGATGTCGCGTCCATGGCGTCCTAGTCGTGGAGCTGGCCTCCTTGGCAGTGCAGCCGGAGATGGGGGGACGGGCTTGATCTCCTCAAGCCCCAGGAGCAGGAGGTGAGGAAGGAGGGCGCCGGGAAGGGCTCGGGGACGGCCGAGCTTGGGGAGGGGTGGCCGGCGTCGGAGGGTGGCCGGAAGGTCAGCGAGGGGGAGAGGACGAGGGAGAGGGCGACGGGCTCGGGAGGAGCAGGGGGTGGCGATGGGAGGAGGCAGAGGGAGAGGAGGCGGCGGCGCAGCTCGCCGGCGGGAGGCGGGGAGGCTTGGCGGCGGGGTTCGGTGACGAGGAGGTAGCGGCAGGGGATGGAGGCGACGGGATGGGAGGAGGACGACTCGGGGAGGACGCAGTCGTCGATTGGGGTTCGATCCCCTCCTGCTCGTGCGTGCGTGCGTTAGGGATTAGGTGGGCTAGGGTTTGGGATTGGTAGGTGGGCTGGCTGGCTGGGCCTAGCCTGGCTGCCCCCCAATCCTTTTTTTTCCAGAAAACAAAAGAAGAGGCAAAGGGAGCTCAATAAAAAATAGAGAAATGCAGATTTTGAGAAATAGAAAAAAAAAAATAGAGTTTACATGCCATGAATGATGCACAAAGATACGAGAAGAGAAAAAAAAACAAACAAACAACACACAAAACTGCTAGGGGAAAAACCCGGCCGTTACAAAGTTTCAATCTCCTGAAGACTAAACTCACTTCCACCCCAGTTCTGGTTGGCCCAGATACTACCAAATCTTTCCAAATATTCTGTGATGCATCTCTCCAAGGTCTAGGTGCAGTTCTTATGCAAGAACGTCAAGTTGTGGCTTATGCTTCACGTCAGTTGAACGCACATGAGCAAAATTATCCCACACATGACCTTGAACTTGCAGCAGTTGTGTTTGCCCTCAAGAAATGGAGGCAATACTTGTTGGGTAATCGCACCGAAATCTTTTCCGATCATAAGAGTCTGAAATACATCTTCACTCAACCAGATCTAAACCTCAGGCAAAGGAGATGGATTGAAAAGATTAAAGACTTTGATCTTACCATTTCTTACACTCCAGGCAAGGCTAATGTTATGGCCGACGCTCTCAGTCGCAAGTCGTATTGCAATAATCTCATGATCATGGAAAGCCAACCTCCTCTTCATGAAGAATTCCAGAAGCTGAACCTTGGTCTTGTTCCTCAAGGCTATCTTGCAAGCTTGACAGCCAGTCCAACTCTCGAGGACAAGATTCGTTCTGAACAACTTCGTGATGCTGAAATCAAGAAGATGGTAGAACACATCAAAGAAGGCAAGGAGAAATTTAAGTCCTTCTCAATTGATGACAAGGGAACTATGTTCTTCGAAGGACGCATTGCAGTTCCCCAAGTTCAAAGTCTCAAAGATATCATTCTCAAGGAGGCTCATGAAACTCCTCTCTCCATCCACCCTGGAAGTACAAAGATGTACCAGGATCTCAAGACACTGTATTGGTGGCCTGGCATGAAACGTGAAATTTCTCAATACGTTTCTGAATGCGACGTTTGTCAACGTGTTAAGGCAGTTCATCAGAAAACAGCCGGTCTTCTCCAACCTCTAAAAATTCCTGAGTGGAAGTGGGACATGATTGAAATGGACTTTGTCACTGGTTTTCCAAAGTCCAAGAGGGGCAACGATGCAATCTTCGTTGTCATTGATCGTCTCACTAAAGTAGCTCACTTCTTTGCTGTCAAAGAAACAATCTCAGCTAGCCAGTTAGCGGAGCTCTACACAGCAAAGATTGTTCCTCTTCATGGTGTTCCATTGGAAATAAGCTCAGACCGTGGAAGCATATTCACTTCTCATTTCTGGAAAAGCTTTCAGGAAGCATTGGGCACCAAACTTCTGTTTAGCACAGCTTACCACCCTCAGTCTCAAGGGCAAGTGGAAAGAGTCAATCAGATTCTCGAGGATATGCTCAGAGCATGTGGTCTCTCCTTTGGCATGAAATGGGAGGATTGCCTTCCATATGCTGAATTCTCCTACAACAACAGCTTCCAGGCAAGCCTAGGCATGGCACCATTTGAAGCTCTCTATGGCCGCAGATGCAGGAGTCCAATCAATTGGTCTGGAGCTGGTGAACGTTCACTCTTAGGCGCTGACATTGTTAAGGAAGCCGAAGAGAAAGTTCGTATCATTCGGGACAATCTCAAGATTGCTCAGTCTCGTCAGAAAAGCTACTATGACAGCAAGCACAGGGATATGATCTATGCACCTGGTGACAAAGCATATCTCCATGTAACTCCCCTCCGAGGCACTCATCGTTTTGGTGTGAAAGGAAAACTTGCACCAAGATACATTGGTCCTTTCAGCATTCTCTCAAGGCGTGCGGAAAATGCCTATCGTCTTGAACTTCCAGAAAAACTATCCAAGGTGCACGATGTGTTTCACGTGTCACAGCTCAAGAGGTGTTTCAAAGATCCAGATCGTGCAGTTGATCATGATTCCATGAACTGCAAGAAGATCTATCTTATGAGGAACACCCTGTTCGAATTCTCGATGAGACCGAGCGTAAGACTCGCAACAAGAGCACCAAGTTCTTGAAAGTGCAATGGTCTCATCATTCCGATAAAGAGGCAACGTGGGAGACCGAAGAGGATCTTCGCAAGAAGTATCCGGACCTTTTCACTTCTCAGTAGGAATCTCGGGGCCCCGATTCCTTCAAGGGGGGCGTTTTGTAACATCCAAAGTATGGAAACACCCCTAGAATGTTTGTTTCTTGCTTTATTTTTGTTTTGCATCATGGCATCTTAATCATTGCATTTTTTTCCTTTTGTTTGCATCTGTTTTTCTTTGTTTTCACAATTGAAATTCAAACAATATTCAAACCTTTGTTTCATACTTGTTATGTTACAATTTTTTCCAACTAAAAAGTTCAATCAAAACAACCATTTGTTTCCTTTAAACTATAAAGTTCAAACTATCAAATGGTTCATTTTAATCATTTCACTTAGATAAATTTGCATTCAAATTTTATCCAAATTCATGTATTTTTTTTCAAACAGCAAATATTGGAAGGTGATGAAACTTACAAAACAAATAAACAATTTGTTTCAAAGAAACTTGATTTTAAAAACTTTTGCTTAAGATCAAGTATTTCAATTAATATTAAATGTCATTCAAATTTTAAACAAATTACAAACAGCACTTAAATTCCCTAAAATTTCTAACCCAAAAACCAAAAGTTGCACTTTGTGCTACTACAATAAATAAACAATCTACAAAAATTATTCCCTAAAATTTCTAACCCAAAAACCCTCCTTTCTTCCTATTTCTATTTCAGCAAAAAAAAAAGAAGAAACAAAACGAAATACTAAAAGAAAAAAAAAGCATAGCAGAGAGGGGGAGAGGCAGGCCCAGCCCACCCAGGCTGCAGCCTGTTACCCTTCTCCCCCAACCTCCGTACAGTACGTCAGCAATGGAGACAGCGATGTGCGCTGCCCCCACTGCTCCACTCCCCCCTCCTCCCTTTTTAACCCCCTAGGGTTTCCCCCTCGATGCCTAACCCTAGCCGCACCTCCTTCCCTCTCTCTCCCCACCACCGCCGCCATCGAGAGGAGGGCGCCGCCGTTCTCCCTCTGCCACGGCCGCCGCTTGCCGGACCTCGCCGCTGTCGCCTCCGTCACCCTCCGGCCGCGCCGCGGCCACCCCTGCGAAGAGGGTGAGCCCCTCTTTCCATTCCCCTAACTCCCCTCTCGTTTCCTTGCTGTTTCTGCCGCGAATTCTTCCATGCCAAGGTGCGGTTGATGCCCTGTTCGTCGACAGAGAAAACGACTGTGCGTTCGCTTGCAGGTTTAGTTAGGCCGCATGTGAGGTTCAAAACCAACCCAGCCCCCTATCCATCGCAACAGTCGCAGCAGCCTGCTGGCTGCGTCCGCTGCGCGCGCAACAACAGCTCACAGGATCGAATCCCAGCCCCCCACCTTTTCTGTTCCTTTTTTTGAATTGTTCAGTAGACGTTTGCTGCACCTCAAACCCCCCCTTCTAGTGTTTACCTGTAACAAACCCAACACTAGCCGCAGTGGTTGCTGTCCACTGCGCGCAAGCAGGAGGGCAGGGGTTCGAATCCCACCCCTGCACCTTAAAATCCATCTTTTTTGCATTATTTTCCTAGATCCAGATCCACTCCAAATTGCACCCAAGTCCCTGCTAGCTTTTATCTAGGTCCCTGTTAATTTCTTTCCAAGTCCCTGTAGTTTTTCTAGGTCCATGGTTATTTCTATAAACCATAAAAATGCTTAAACTTGGTAATTTAATAACTTTTGTTTGGAAACTCAAATTGCAAAACTTTAAACATGTAAACCACTCCATTTTAAATTCTCTACCCAAATATAAAATTTGTTTACTGTTTTGAATATTTTAAATTGGTGAAATATTTGAATTCTTGTTTAATTCACTGAAATTTGCAAAATTCATAACTTGGGCATAAAAATTCCAAACTCAACAAATAAAATATGTTTTCCATCCCATTTTTCATGTACTTTGCAAATATAAACTTTGTTTCATGTGTTGAATAATTATAATTGGTTAAATAATTTAAACCTTGTTTAAATCATTTAAAATTGCTAAATTCATGACTTGCTCAACTTAAATTATTTTTGAACTTATAAAATATGTTTTCAAACTAGAAAAGTATAAACCTTTCAAATATGAATTTGGTTTAATTTTTTGAACAAATAAAATTCAAATAATATTCCTACTTGAATTTAATTCATTTAAATCTTGTTTAACTTGTTTAATTCATAAATAATTCATCTTAATTCCTTTTTCAATAACTGAAACATGTATTCCACCTAAAATTTTGTGTAATTTCCAAATATGAATTTTGTTATTTGATTTGAACAATTAAAATTGATGAAAACAACAAATTCTTGTGTAACACCTTTAAGGAACCAAAATTCCCTAACTTAATAAATAAAATTCCAAACTTGGTAAACCTTATTTCAAAATTGTTCTATTGTTGTTATTTTTCTGTTTTCCTCATCCATGCATCATACTAATCCACTTTCACCCGTTGATTAGTTGTAAAACAATTATTCCAACCTTAATTGATGGGCTTTTCATATGCAACTCAAATTGCATGTGGGTCCATTTAATCATGTTGTTACCATGTCAACTAGTTTATTTTGATGCATCAATTAAATGGTCATGCATCATCCCATGATTGTGCATTATGCCATGTTATTGATTGTTTGTCTCTTTGCGTTGTTTGTTTGCTTCTTCTCGGATAGACGACGACGTTGAGACAGACGAGCTTTACGACACCCCTTCTGAGGAGTTAGCCCAGTACCAGGCTACTGAGTTTGCAGGCAAGTATTCACTCACATGAACCACTGTGTTCCTTTTCAACATTGGATACCGATACTTTCCGTTGTCTATTCTGCTAGCCCTATGAATCGTTGCTTCTGTTACGAACCCATCACATGTTATCCTTTAACCCTGATATAGCCTCACCGCCACACCTATAACCCCTTTGCTTGTTGCCCGTGTTTTACTAGCATGCTTAGGGTTGTGTTTGCTCGAGTCTGTTGTCCGTTACTTTCTGTTACTATTTTTCATTATGTTCTGGGGCTCGATGTTAAACAATCAACCTGTTAATGTTTGAGGTAATAATAATTTGATGATAAGGCACCGGCAGGAGGCCCGGCCTGGTTTTGAGGCCTGCTAGTGTCGACCCTAATTAGGAAAAGGGTCTTGTCTACTGATCCATGATGAGCGCACTAACCGCATGTGGGAAGCGTGTATGGGCGCCCCCCTCAATTTGATTTGATTCGCATCTCGTCCAAATCGCCTCATTTAGTTCGGGTTTTCCATTTGCCGCATGCATATGCAGGTGCGAACCCTTGGTACCAGGGTGGAACTTTTGTAGTCGGCATTTAGGGAGACACGTTCTTAGAGTGCTATGAGGGTCCCCTTTTCTTCGTGGGGCTTGATTAGCCGTGCGCTCACTGCACGGGGTTCTTTGGGCTTGATGCGAAGAAGAGTTGAGTTGTGTTGAGTGCCCCGCTTGGTGGGAGGCATTCCATCTGGCGGGTTATTCTTACGTGTACGGACAAATTGGTGCACCCCTGCAGGGATAAATCTTCTCGAGAAGCCGTGTTTTCCGCGGTTATGGTTAACTTGGTGAAAGTACTGGCTAACAAGTACTCAGAACAACTTACACCTAACTAATGATAACTTGACTAGTAATAGACTTATTGACACAATAACTTGACCCATCATTAATCAAACTGTGTGAGTTTATCCTCGGATTGCTTCTTTGGATAAGGGGCGAGATCCAGGATGGGTTTGTTTGGTGGTTAGTTATAGTTGGTTACGATACGCTATCTTATCCCCTTTCTATTAGCCGGAAGTTGTATCAGGTATCTATAGTGGTTAGTGCAGCCAGCTGCCGCATCTTTTGTATCACCCCTTTCTTCCGTTGAACCCAAAGCATCTGTGTTTGGTGTTGACGGGTTACACTTTGGTGAACTGTGAGTCTTGCTTGCCAGTACGTTTATGTACTGACCCCTTTCGGGTTGTGGTTTCCGCAGACTACGCTTACGAGGATCCCCGTGATGGCTACTACGTGGAGTTTGACGAGGCTGCTGACGAGTAGATAGCGGACCCGGGCAGGATCCGAGACATCGTGGATGGGCTCCGTCTTTTCGTTTCCGGCTTCTTAAGCCTATTTGGATCTTGTCTGTACTCAGACATTTTGGATGCTTCCGCTGTGTTGTAATGATGATATGTTGGGACATGTGTCCTCTGGATGATTGTACTTGCTATCTCTGCTCTAGTGAGAGCTATTTGCAACTTATTTCTATTTATTTGTGTCTTAGAGATATGTTGTGCTATCATTTTGTTAAACGCCGTTGACGTACCATGTGTGTATGGTATGAAGTACGTCAATGGTAGTATCCTGATTTCTATGGGATGGTTTACGTAGACGATGAACAGTAGGGGTTGGTTGTCACACATACGTGTGTTGGCCTACTCGTAAGAGATGCGGGTGCCGGTAAGCCCCGTAATCCAATCATCTACTGTTCAACGGAACTGCGAGTATCCTCTAGAAGTCCGGGTGCGACATTCAAGTAACGGGGTCGGCACCGGAACAACTTCTGGCGCTGCGCTACTCGCCATTCCAAGAAGGGAAGGTTCAATAACCTCGTTGAGTTCTACCTTCCTACTATTCACATCTTTCGAGAGAAACTCCTTCTCCAAAAAGGATCCATTCTTGGCAACGAAAATCTTGGCCTCAGATCTGTGATAGAAGGTGTACCCTATAGTTTCCTTAGGGTATCCTATGAAGACGCATTTTTCCGCTTTGGGTTCGAGTTTATCAGGTTGAAGCTTCTTCACATAAAAATCACATCCCCAAACTTTTAGAAATGACAGCTTAGGTTTGTTTCCAAACCATAATTCATACGGTGTCGTTTCAACGGATATAGATTGTGCCCTATTTAAAGTGAATGCAGCGGTCTCTAGTGCATAACCCCAAAATGATAGTGGCAAATCTGTAAGAGACATCATAGATCGAACCATATCCAATAAAGTACGATTACGACGTTCAGAAACACCATTACGCTGTGGTGTTCCGGCAGGTGTGAGTTGTGAAACTATTCCACATTGTTTCATATGCATGCCAAACTCGTAACTTAAATATTCACATCCACGATCAGGTCATAGAAATTTAATCTTTCTGTTATGATGATTTTCAACTTCACACTGAAATTCTTTGAACTTTCCAAATGTCTTAGATTTGTGTTTCATTAAGTAAATATACCCATATCTACTCAAATCATCTGTGAAATTGACAAAATAACAATATCCACCGCGCGGTGATACACTCATTTGTCCACACACATCAGTATGTATGATTTCCAGTAAGTCTGTCGCCCGTTCCATAGATCCAGAAAACGGGGTTCTAGTCGTCTCGCCCATATGGCATGGTTCAGATGTTTCAAATGATTCATAATCAAGTGATTCTAAGAGTCCATTAGAATGGAGCTTCTTCATGCGTTTAACAACAATATGACCTAAGCTGCCATGCCACATGTAAGTAGAAATATCATCATTTAACATAATTATTTTGGCATTCACATTATGAATATGTGTATCAATACTATCAAGATTCAAAAGAAATAAACCATTCTTCTCAGGTGCGTGACCATAAAAGATATTATTCATATAAATCGAACAACCATTGTTCTCAGACTTAAAAGAATAACCATTCTGCATTAAGCACGATTCAGAAATGATATTCATGCTTAATGCAGGCACCAAATAACAATTATTCAGGTTTATAACTAATCCATATGGTAAACATAGAGGTAGCATCCCGACGACGATCACATCAACTCTTGATCCATTGCCGACGCGCATCGTCACCTCATCCTTTGCTAGTGGTCGCTTATTCTGCAGCTCCTGTTTCGACTTACATATGTGAGCAACCAAACCAGTATAAAATACCTAGGCGCTGCTGCGAGTACTAGTAAGGTACACATCAATAACAAGTATATCATATATACCTTTGTTCACTTTGTCGGCCTTCCTATCTGCAAGATATTTGGGGCAATTGCGCTTCTAGTGGCCAGTGCCCTTGCAATAATAGCACTCGGTCTCAGGCTTAGGGCCATACTTGGTTTTCTTCTCAGGTGCAGCAACAGATTTGCCACACTTCTTGAACTTTACCCTTGGCTTGCCTTTCTTGAAACTAGTGGTCTTATTGATCATCAACACTTGATGTTCTTTCTTGATCTCCACTTCAGCAGTTTTAAGCATCAAGAGAAGCTCATGAAAAGTCTTCTTCATACCTTGCATATTATAGTTCATCACAAAGTTCTTGTAACTAGGTGGCAGCGGTTGGAGAACACGATGTATCCCTAGCTCATTGGGAATCGTTATTCCCAAGGCTATGAGTTTATCAGCGTACGCAGACAGCTTGAGTACGTGCTCACTAACGGAGTTGTTCTCTTCCATCATGCAGCTAAAGAACTTTTCTGAAGTGTCATAATTCTCAACTGCGGCATGGGTATCGAAAATCAATTTCAATTCTCCCATTGTAGCAAAGGCAGTGTTGTTCTCGAAACGTTTTCTCAGCTCTGGCTGTAATCCATAAAGGATGCCGCAATTAACTGGTCTTCCTGTTGAGTTAGATAAACATTTTTATATTCATCAGAAGCATCATTAGCGGGCGGGTCACCTAGCGGTGCATCAAGCACATAGAGCTTCTTGCAAGCGGTGAGGAGAATCCTCAGGTTAAGTGCCCAGTTGGTAAAGTTGCTTCCATTGTTCGCTAGTTTTTCTGTCTCCATGAACATATTGAAATTGAAGGTGGGTGGTGCCATGATCTACAACATATTTGCAAAGACTATTTTAGACTAGGTTTATGATAAATTAAGTTCAAGTTAATTCTAAAATTATCCCATGAAATCCCACTCAAAACAACATCCCTCTTAGTCGTCTTTAGTGATTACGCGAACCAAATTCACTACACCGAAACCGATCATCACGTGAGACGGTGTAGTTGCAAAGGAGAACATCAACATGTTCATCATATCATCCATATTACTCATGCTTTACCTTTCGGCTACGTGTTCCGAGGCCATGTTTGTACATGCTAGGCTTTCCAAGTAGAACCGTAGTATTGCGTGTGTTTCAAGGCCATGTTTGTACATGCTAGGCTTGAAAACACCAGTTGTATGCGAACGTTGAGTCTATTACACCTGGTCATCACGTGGTGTCTCGAAACGACGAACTTTCTTAACGGTTCATACTAAAGGAAGTACACATTATTATCTTGATATTAAGTGAGAGGGATCATCTTATAATGCTACCATCGTTATCTAAGCAAAATAAGATGCATAAAAGGATTAACATCACATGCATGGATAATGTGATATGATATGGTCCTTCTTGCACTTGATCTCCATCTTATGCATCATGGTATGATCTCTATCATTCCACCAGCGTTGCACCAAGGTCCGTGGCACCTCCATGTTGATTGTCGATTACAACATATCACATGGATATGATATACAGCACGCATGCCATAAAAATAAGACAACCATATGGCTCCGGCCAGTATGTAAATAATTTACAAAAGATATCATCGCATACATAACATTTGTAACATTGACCATATCACATCACATGCCCTGCAAAAACAAGTTAGACACTTCTAATTTATTGTTGCATATTTTACGTGGCTTGGGCTTACGAGGATAGAACCGTTCATACCTACGTACAAACGTTGATAAAACATATTTTTAACAACCCTTTGTAGATTAGATCTTAACTATAGTAGGAGCAACGGACACCCCCTCAGCCACAAGTGAGACAATTCTCGCGTACATAGTACACGTAAACTTAGTCCAGGGCAGCTTCATCCTACCTTGCCACTAAGATCATAAAATAATCAAGGAGGCAAAAACATGATCATCAACGCCCACATACTCCTATGTGGTCTACCCGTACAAATCATCTACGCATAGATCCGGCTCTGATACCACTGAAGGGTACGTTGCATAGAAAACAAAAAAATTCCTATGCGCGATAAACCCGAAGGGCAAGATCTAATCTAGGAGATGAAAAGTAACGGGGAGAAAGAGTCTTATAATAACATACCCTCGAAGATTCTAAGTGGTACGAGATAAAATCTCATGGTTGGCGTAGTCGTACTCACGCCGATCCCGAGAGCGAGAAGAAGTGCACCGCAATCCGGCGGTGCCTCCGTAATCGGTCACACGTTCAGCTCGATTGAGACCTCCGTTCCCTCGATCCAGCGGGGTAGCGGAAGTAGAGGATCCTCCGGAACTCCAACAGCACGACAGCGTGGTGGTGGTGAAGAATCCCATGGTCAGTTCTTGGCCAAGCCGGAGACCATGGAATGGAGCAGCTGTTGGAGTGGAAAGGAGGTGGGACAAGTGTGTGGAGAAGAGGAGCTCTCACCCTCCTTTTATAGGGGAGGGGGAGGCAGCCCAAGAGGGCGGTGCGGCCAGCCATGGTGTGCCCCCACCTCTTCCCTCTTCATGTGAGTGGATGCTCCACTCACACCCACTCATGCTCTCTTAATTTTCCACTTAGAAAATCCAAAGGTTTTTCTTTAATAAATAAATAAAACATTTTTATTTCTTTATTTATATTTGTTAATTCCATTAACAAACATTTGCATATAACATCCCGAATAATTTTTTAATTCTACTAACATACATTCAACGAAAAAACCCCTTGAACTATTTCAATTTTCCCCGAAATAATTTCGGTGCTGCCCAAAACATTTTTTGGTATTCCGTATCCTCTCAAACGCTTCATCGGATCTTAAGTGTGTCACCCTACGGTTCGCGAATAATATAGACATGATCGAGACTCCTCTTCGATCAATAATCAACAACGGGATCTGTATATCCGTGATGACTCCTATATATTCAACGATGACTCTCGTGATCGTGTGAACCTTCAACATCGTAACTATTTTCCTTTGTCTCGCGATATTTTAATTGTCCGAGATCCGATCATCGGTATCAACTATACCTTGTTTGATCTCGTTACCCGACAAGTACTCTTTTCTCGTTCCCGTGATATGACATCCTTGTGATCTAGTCACGTGCTTGCAAGCGGTGTCGATGTGATATCACCGAGAGGGCCCAGAGTATATCTCTCCGTCATTTTGGATGGACAAATCCCACTCTTGATCCATGAGCTTCAACTAACACTTTCCGAATACCTAACGCCACCTTTATAGTCACCCTGTTATGGTGTGACGTTTGATGTCATCAAAGTACTCTTTCGGTATTAGTGATTAACATGATCTCATGGTCTAAGGAATAAGGTTACTCCAAATGTAAGACATAACAACAAAACTAAATGACTTGATCATATTTTTATACTTAGTTAGGGTCTAAGTTCTTCACGTCATTCTCCTAATGACATGACCCCGTTATTAACAACATCCAATGTCTATGACCGGTAAACCTTGATCATCTGTTAATCAACGAGCTAGTTAAAAGAGAGGCTTCACTAGGAACGTTGGTTTGTATATTAATCACACATGTATTAACGGTTCCGGTTAATACAATTCTAGCATGAGAAATAAACATCTATCATAAACAAGGAATAACATAATAAACACTTTATTATTGCCTCTCGGGTATATTCCCTTCAATTATAGTCTAACAATCTGGCATTATTACATGATCGATCTCATCCAAACCCTTCCATCCCTCTCAGCCTACAGTGGTGGTTACTCACACATGGAAGGTGGAATCATGGATGGTTGATGGAGAAGAGGTGGCGGGGTCGATGACGATGATCTCCTTCGAATCCCCGTCCCGGAAAGGTGCCAGAGCAGGAACTTCTGATCCCCGAAACGAGTTTCGAAGTGGCGGTGGTGCTCTGTTGTGTTTATCTGGAATATGATGAACCCCCTCACGTGTTAGGTCTACGAGGGATATGTAATCGAAAGGGGAGCCCGAGTGGGTGCCTCGGGGCCCCACACTACCAGGTGGCGCGGCCAAGGGGGGCGTCCAGGGGTGGTGTGGCCCCCTCCTGGCCCCTCTTCGGGACTCCTTCTGGCTCCGGGGGTCTTCGGGTGTTTTAAGGTCTGCAGGATCTTTTCTGGGCATCGATACGTATCCAACATATCTATAATTTCTGATGCTCCATGATGATATTATGCCAATTGCTACATGTTTTCTCCCTTCTTTATGTCATTTTTATCGATTTTCCGGACTAACCTATTGACAAGATGCCACACAGCCAGTTCCCTGTTTTATGCTGTTTTTAGTTTCAGAAAAGTTGTTCTATAATTATTCTCGGAATTGGAAAATTCGAAGCCCGGAAGTCTTAGAATTCCCGAAGGTTCCACGGAGTCCCGAAGAGAGCCGGAGGGTGGCCTCAGGGGGCCCACACCATAGGGTGGCGCGCCCCCCTTGGTCGCGCCGGGGGGGTGGTGTGGGGCCCAGGGCTCCACCGCCTTTGCCTTTTCGCCTATTTATACTCCCTCGAGGGAAAACCCTAAAATAATCGACCTTTTCCACAAAATACATCTTTAGCTCCGCCCCCGCCGTCGACAAGTTTCGGGGGACAGATCTCTGTTCTGGAACCCTGCCGGGATGGGGAAGTGCCCCCAGAACCATCTCCATCGACTCCACCGCCATCTCCATCGATGTTGTTGTCTCCTATGATGAGGAGGGAGTAGTTCTCCCCCGAGGCTGAGGGCTCGATCGGTAGCTATGTGGTTCATCTCTCTCTCCCATGGTGTGATCTATATGTGATCGTAAGCTTTATAATCTAGTTGAATAAGTAGATGTTACTCTTCATCTTGTGCTACTCAAGTGTTTTATTAATATGAACTTTGGAGTCACCTTGTCCCGTGGTGTGAAGATGACATTGTGCACATCGTGTGTGTCTCCTCTATGAATTGTGGTGTTTGTCTAGTACCTTCTAGGGCGCTCATAGTGATAGCGTGGGGTTAACTAGACATGGGAATGATTACTTTAAGGAATGCTTTTTGGAGCCCTACACAATGATTAGTGTTTGTTATCCAACCGGAGAGGGTTAAGAGTAGCATAGTGAAGAGAAGATATTTAGTTATTCAATTATGTGATCATTGTTGAGAGTGTCCACTAGTGAAAGTAGGATCCCTAGGCCTTGTTTCCAAGCATTGAAACACCGTTTTCCGCCTGTTCTGCTACATGTTTGCTTGCTGCCATATTTAT
Source organism: Alopecurus myosuroides (assembly GCA_028641055.1). NCBI lineage: Eukaryota > Viridiplantae > Streptophyta > Magnoliopsida > Poales > Poaceae > Alopecurus > Alopecurus myosuroides. The sequence continues at coordinate 296,741,607 of CM054063.1, read as the reverse complement.
TTCAGATTGCTATTATTACTTATAACCATCCATATTACTCGCATTTCACTATCTCTTCGCCGAACTAGTGCACCTATATACCTGACAAGTATATTGGGCGTGTTGGGGACACAAGAAACTTCTTGTATCTTAATTGCATGGTTGCTTGAGAGGGATATCTTTGACCTCTACCTCCCTGAGTTCGATAAACCTTGGGTGATCCACTTAAGGGAAGCTTGCTGCTGTTCTACAAACCTCTGCACTTGGAGGCCCAACACTGTCTACATGAATAGAAGTGTGCGTAGACATCGGGCATTTTCCCGAAAGTTGGTTTTTTTGCATAAAAACAAGACACCAAGGTAATTCTGCTGAAAACAGCGTTAGTCCGTGTTAGTGGTATCCTAAACTCACAAGTTTAGAGGGAAAAAAAATAAGAAAAGTGTTCGGAAAAGGAGATACGTTTTGGACATATCAACTCCCCCCAAGCTTAGCTTATTGCTTGTCCTCAAGCAATTCAGTTACAATTGAGTGTGATAAAAGACTTTTACGAACACATTTTTTCATATGATGTAAATATACTCACTATATGATCAAGTGATGAGGCAATTCATAATAAGATGTATGCAAGATAAAAGTCACCTAGCAGTTATTTAAACCATGAAGAGATGCCAACAAACTAATAATAAACAACATGAAGTAAATCAATCTGCAGGATTGCAATGCTCATAATAGGGTATGATAAAGTGTACTCTCTTGCCCTTAATAATGGAGAAAAACATAAATGCTAGGGCACCTCTGAAGTTCAAATGAAGACTAGAAATAAACATATCAAAGATACAAGCATCAAAGTTATACCACAATCAACCGTGTTTTGGGACAAGCACATTACACTAAGAATGACAGCCATGCTCTCAAGAAGGCGCATAAAATGAGAAGGTTAAAAATCAACATAAAAAATAAAAGAAAGGCCCTTCGTAGAGGGAAGCAGGGATGAACTCATGTGCTAGACCTTTTTATTTTATTAAAAAAAGGTATTGAAAACATTTTTAGAGAAGTGTATGCTTATGTCAACGAATGGTAAAAAAAATACAGTACGTCACAAGCCAACTAGACTTCACAAGAGCGGCTCCCATAGAAGGACACATATGGGTAGAAGGTCATCCCTCTTTCTCTTTTGTTTACACAATAATGCTTTGACTGATAAATCAGGGGCAAACATAGTGAAGAGAATTTGTTGTATTAATTTGGGGCTGGGCACCCCACTGCCGGCTCTTCTATCATTTGGATAAGAGGATGAAGACAGTAGTACAAGGTGTGAAATCCAATCAACAAGCGAGATAAAGATTCTCTATTGACGTCCTCATGATCTAAAACAGGGGCACAAAACAGGAATAATTTTTTGAAGGTTTTAAAGGTAGCACACCAGAAATTTACTTGGAGTGGCGGTTAAATACCACATATATAGGTAGGTATGGTGGACACATTCGGTAAACTTTGTTTTTTGGGAGTTGGATGCACGAGTAGAGCTCATACTCAGTACAGGTGAAGGCTAGCAATAGACGGAGAGCAAGAAATTTCATAATCATGCTTGCGACAAAACAAAATTAACATGGGCATAAAAATGATACAAATACTCTGAGGCAAAATAAATCATCGAGGCTTAATTGAATTTTTGTTTTCAGTCATAGCATGCGTGAGCATGTGCCAAGTTGATTCAAGCGAAACAATTAGAGGGAGATACTACAATGTCATACCCTTCTACGAATAAAACAATGCAAGCAAACATTCATACGACATGCTATCTTATATTAATATAAGTTGAACTAAACACGTAAGAACACGAACTACTAAGCATCAATTAAATAGCATACACCTTACATGAACGAACTAAGCATGTTCACATGGATGAGTATATGTACAAAAATAAAACAAATAGAGTTCATACCAGCCTCTCACCCCAATTTGAATTATCGTAAATCGTCATTATTTCTCTTAACTTGTGAATTGAATAATATAGAATGATAACCAAGCTCCAAAGGAGACACGGAAGTCCGGTGAAGTGTGCAACAAACTTTATAAAACCAAAGAAGAACAACAAATATTTTTGGGTTTTCGAATGAAAAAAAAGAACAGAAGGAAACAAGCAAACAAAGCAAAATATTTTTGGATTTTTGAATATTAAACCGAAACGAGAAAAGAACGCAAACTGACAAAAGAACACTAAAGAAGCAAACAAAGTGAAACAAAAGAAATATTTTTGGTATTTTTGTGTTTTGGAAAACAAGATCAAAATGATAAAAATAAAAAGAAATGAAAGAAGCGAAAGAAAACAAAAACAAACGAAGAAACGAAAACATGGATATACAAAGAACCCGCCGAACATGATATATAAACGAGTGTGATGTCGGTATACCTCCCCGCAAGATTAGGCTTTTGGCCTAAGTGGAGATCATCCCCAAGGGGACCATGAGGTGGCACCCCCGTAGTATGTCGAAGAGGAGCCCTCCTCCCGATATGTGCTTGAGGACGCGCCGGTGTACTGCGTGGTGTAGTCCTCCGAAGGCGCGTCTCGCCTCACCTGCTGTCTGTGGAACTCCATCATGCTCAGATGTTCCTCTATATCCCCCTTGCAGCGCGACCATGGTGCCCTGTCAACTTTGAAAAAATAGGCTGCGTCAAAATAACTTCCCGCTCATCTCCGTCAATAAATAAAACTCTATATACTAAATGATCGGCGGTAGAGTTAGAAATGATAAAATGATGAGCCTTCATGGCAACAAGGTTATTTCTATAAGGAGCAATTAATTCATCATTAGGAGCAATAGAAAAATCTAGAGCAGTTGCTATACGTGTAGCAATAATGCCCCCATAAATGGGCACCTTAGTAGCAAGGCGACGAGAAATGAGAGAACCAAGGTTATCCTTCTTGCTACGGTTAATCACAACATCAATAAAAGCAGGTGATAGCTAGAAAATTGCTAGTGTTCTCCCTACCAAGGATACTAGTAGCAAGATAATAAGTGAAATATCTAAGGGCATGAAGTTGGATATTTCTTATCTTCCCACGCTGGGGTGAGCGGCCATCATCATTGGTGATTTCTCGATAGAGCGCCATGAGATCAGCGGGTCTCTCCTGAATCTTGCACTCTATCCCGGAAGTGTTGATACCTATAATGTTACAAAAGTTTTCTAGGGAAAGAAAAAGGACTACCATATAACTTAAAAGCAATAGTGGGACCAAATTGTTACTTTTGAAATTTAAAGCTCTCAACAAAAGTTTTTGTGAGAGTTGCATACTGAAGACTTTCATCCTCCATGTAGCTGGTTAAACCAACTTTTTCAACAAGCATCAAGAAGTCATCCAATAGACCTGCATTTCTTATAAATGTAACACACGGGAAGCTAGAAGGATTAGCAATTCCATCACCTCCCGCTTCATCGATGTTCGGTGAAATAAGGTCTTCGGTATGAGATGGCCTCACTAAGGTGGATGAACGTGAGGGCCTTGTTCTTCTAGGAGAATCACTCCTAAATATTTCTCCAAAGTTTTGGCTATCCATTTCTGAAATTTTTTCAACAATCATCACAAAAATTGATTTCAAGCAACTACAAGGTGGAAACTACCATAGAGACTTATAGGAGAGCTAAAAATGCATCAAAACTATATTATTTATACTCAAATCAAGTATGCAAACTCACATAAGTTGTCACCTACAGTACCAAAATACTCAAGAAATACTCCACCAAACAAAATTCTACTTGGATAATCGGAGGAGTGACATACCGGAGAGCAAATGCACCAAATTTCAGCACAAATGGTGGGCTGAGCAAAGAGATCGAAAAATCTCGAGTAAGAACAACAAGAACTCGGGTTCCAGGAAATGTTTTGAGTTTGTGGGCTGAGAGAGGAATCTTTGGCAGGAGAGAGAGTTAGTGGAGGGCCGGGGGGCCACACCATGTGCTAGCGCCATCAGGGGCAGACCGCGCCCCCTATGGTGTGCCTGACTGGTGGGTCCCCCTGGTCTCCCATGTGGCTCTCTGCCTTATTTTTTACGTAAAAATTTATTATAATTTTTCCGGAATTTTTCGAGAAACTTTTTTTTTGAGGTAATTCCAGAATTTAATAATTAATTAAAACCTAGAAAAACAAATGTGAAAAGGTAGAAACAAAACCAAAACCAGAACTACAGAGGTTCTATGACACTCCAATGGAAAAATAACCAAGGAAAACAAAGGTGGAAGTGGTGAAAACAAAAGTATGAATGGTGAAAACATGCATACCACAGTAATCAGGGTGAAAACATAATGAGGAAGGTGAAAACATAGTGAAAACACTATCCTCTTCATTTAAAATCATTTTGTTAACAAGGGTGATCAAGTCTTATTACCAGAACAATTTTCATATGAAGCAAAACTTCTCTAATCACTAAATAATTATGTTACCTCAACCTTGATAGACATAGTCCCAATCATAATAATTTCATATTATTTTGGTGGTACTGGAATGGGACAATAAAATTCTCCAATCTGGATGGTCTCAATATTTTCAATTGAATTTAAACCATATCTTCTATCAATCTTCTTGGGAAAATAAACAGTATGCTCTTTATCATTAACATTAAAAGTTACTTTTCCTTTATTGCAATTAATAATAGCCCTTGCAGTGTTAAGAAACAGACTCCCAAGAATAATAGAAATATTATCATCTTCAGGCATTTCCAACACAACAAAGTCAGTGAATATCAAACAACTAGTAGCAACTTGAACATGAACATTCTCACATATACCAACAGGTTTAGCGGTAGATTTATCAGCCATTTGCAAAGATATATCAATATGTATCAATTTTTCAAGAGAGAGTCTCTTATAAAGAGAGAAAGGCATAACACTAACTCCAGCTCCCAAGTCACATAAAGCAGTTCTAACCTAATTATTTTTAATAGAACAAGATATAGTAGGAATAAGAGGATCTCCAAGCTTCTTTGGAACCTTGCCACTGAAAGAGTAATTAGCAAGCATACTGGAAATTTCCTCATTAGGAATCTTTTCATATATTCAGAATAAGGAGGCAGTTTAATAGCATCGGTCAAAGGGATCTGCAAAAACAGAGGTTTCATGCACTCACAAAACTTGTTATAATGTTCTTATTCCTTTGATTTGTGTTTCTTATTAAGAAAAGGCATTGCTTTTTGTACCCAAGTCTCTCTTTCATTACCATGTTTATTAGCAATGAAATCCTACTTAGTATACTTCACAGTTTTAGTTTGCTTCTTAGGTTCAGCTACAATTTCTTATTTATCAGAAACATCACTTTTATCATTACCACTTTCAGTTTCAGCATCAGAAATAGATATACTATTAGGATCTTTAGCAGGTTCAGGAGATTCTACAAAAATTTTATGTCTCTTCTTCTTTTTCTTAGAAGGAGAACTATGGTTTTTAGGTTGTTGAGAATCTTCTTAAGTTCTTTTCGGATGTCCTTCAGGATACAAGGGGCCTTGAGTAGAAATACCACTTCTAGTAATTATTTCACAAACATGTGTCTCTCTACAAGCATTAGCTAGCATATTTTTTTCACTTTATTAAGTTGATCAATTTGAGTTTGAACCGTATGAAAATGTTTAACAAGCATTTTAACATCATTAGAGGTTCTCTCAATAATACCATGCAAATTATCAATAGCTCTAGAGTTTTCCATAAGATGATTTTGCACTATCATATTAAAGTTTTCTTGCTTAACAACATAATTATCAAATTCATCTAAGCATTGATCACGTGGTTTAGAGTAGGGATCATCTCTATTATCAAAGTATTAGAGAGAGTGTACCTCAAGAGTTGATGGATGAGTAATAGGCTTACATAATTCTTCTATAGGAGGTAAATTCTTCACATCTTCAGATTTAATACCCCTCTCTTTAAGAGATTTCTTGGCTTCCTTCATCACTTCATCATTTAATTCAACCATCCCTCTCTTCTTGGGTGTTGGTATTGGTGTTGGCTCTGGTGTAGGCTCATGTATATTCCAATCATCATTATTTTTGGCTATTTTAGCCATTAATTCCTCAACTTCTTCTCGAGTTCTTTTCCTGAAAACACAACCAGCACAACTATCCAGGTATGTCCTATATTCAACAATTAGTCCATTATAAAATATATCTAGGAGCTCATCTTTAGGTAATGGATATCCAGGGATAGCTTTTATCAAGGAACAAAACCTTGTCCAAGATTCAGGCAATTTGTTTCCTTCAATTTGCTCAAAGTTAAAGATATCCTGCACAGCAGCATGTTGGGCACTAGCAGGAAAATGTTTTTGAAAGAAAGCATTAACAAAATCCATAGGAGTAGTAATGGATACAGGTGACAGATTGTTAAACCAAGTTTTAGCTTCATATTTCAATGAGAAAGGGAAGATCTTGGTAACAAAATAAGTACGCAACTTAGTATCATCAGAAAATAAACTACTCAAAGATGAAAGCTCATTCATGTGTTCCAGAGAACTTTTACTTTCAGTTCCACAAAAAGGTTCCTTCTCAACAATAGATATGTAAGATAAATCTAGAGGTAAATCATAATCCTTGTCTCTAATGTGTATGGGAATGTGGCAAACTTAGCATCAAGAGAAGATTTATATTTCACAGCATGTCTTGCAAGAAGAATCTTAAGACCATTTGCACCAGTAGTATCCCAAGCTTCTTCAATAAGGTCATCACTAATTTGAATACAGGTTTCATCAATATCATCAATAAACTCAGGTGAATTAACACGTGTACTAGCATTTTCAACAGAAATTTCATCATTTTATATTTGTTTGGATTTAGCAATAGTAAGATCTAGGAAAGGACCTAGAGAACCAGTATCATCAAGCACAGTAGAAGCATCACCAAAAGTATCAGAAACATTATCAGACTCAGCAGAAGTAACAGTACGTGTATCATGTGGTGGAGTAAGAAGCTTACTCATAACAGGCGGTGAATCAAGAGCAACAGAGGTGTTCAGAGTTGTACCTCTCCTTGTAGTGGATGGTAATATAGGAACATTTCCATCACGAGTCTTCCCCATGATGAAAGGATTGCAGCAAACAATATCATGATCAAGTGAGAAAATAAATAAAGCTATGCTCCCCGGCAACGGCGCCAGAAAATAGTCTTGATGAACCACAAGTATAGGGGATCACAATAGTCTTAGAGGGAAGTAAAACCCAAATTCATTGATTCGACACAAGGGGAGCCAAAGAATATTTAAATGCCTTAACAACTGAGTTGTCAATTCAGCTGCAACTGAAAAAAGACTTGCTCGCAACAATTTATCACTGGTAACAGTTTTATAGCAGCAGCAATAGTAAAATAACAGTAGTAGTAGTAATATAGTAACAAAGTAGCAATCACGGAAAACAAAAGGATGGGAGTACCGTAGGAATAGAGGGAATGGATGAACGGGCGTTGCATGGATAACATAGGTCATGTAATAATCTAAACATGGGCATTGCAGATAATAATAACAAAGCATCCAAGTTCTAGGCAAACCATAGGCATGTGTTCCAATATAGTCATATGTGCTCGCAATGAGAAACTTGCACAACAGCTTTTGTCCTACCAGCCCGTGGCAGCGGGGCCTCTAGGGAAACTACTGGTAATTAAGGTGCTCCTTTTACTAAAGCACCAAAGCAAAGCATTAACACTCTGCAAACACATGTGATCCTCATATCACAATCATCCCCTCCGGTTGTCCCAATTTCTGTCACTTTGGGGCCTCGAGGTCCGGACAATGACATGTGTAAACAACTTGCATATATGATCAAGAAACATAATTATACTCATGAAACAATAACATGTTCAGATCTGAGATCATGGCACTCGGGCCCTAGTGACAAGCATTAAGCATAACAAGTTGCAACAACGGTAGAAAACAATAACAATGGATACTAGGCATTATGGCCTACCAATCTGGCATTATTACATGATAGATCTCATCCAATCCCTTCTATCCCTCTCAGCCAAAAACGGTGTTTACGAACATGGCCGGGGTAATCATGGATGGTTGATGGAGAAGAGGTGGCGGTGTCGATGATCTCCTTCGAACCCCATCCCAGCAGGGCCCCAGAACAGGAACTTCTGATCCCCGAATCGAGTTTCGAGGTGGCGGCGGTGCTCTGTTGTGTTTCTACAGAATATGATGAACACCCTCACATTTTAGGTCTACGGGGGATATGTAGTCGAACGGGGAGCCCGAGGGGGTCCCTGGGGGCCGCACACCACCTGGCGGCACGACCAGAGGGGAGGCGCCTAGGGGTGGTGTGGCCCCTCTCCGGGACTCCTTCTAGCTCCGGAGGTCTTCGGGATCTTTTCTGAGCATTTTCCCAAAAGTTGATTTTCTGCATAAAAACAAGACACCAAGGTAATTCTGCTGAAAGTAGCGTTAGTCCGTGTTAGTGGTAATCAAAACTCACAAGTTTAGAGGAAAACAATAAGAAAAGTGTTCGGAAAAGGAGATACGTTTTGGATGTATCAACAGCAGACAATTGCATTAAGAACAATACATAATGTAAACAATGGTTCTCTTCCATAGACAAGAGCACCGATGTTTTCTCCCTAGTGGCAATAACTCCCTAGCGGCAATAAAACATCCTCCCCCCACATGTTTCTGTCACTCAAGCGCAGGCAACAAGGAGGCATGTACCCACTATCTAGCATAAATACTCCCTCTTGGAGATGCATACAACTATGTGATCAAGATAATCATACACGTCGGAGAGCATGCAAGAACACATTACAACACTCTAAGGATATAAGTGAAGATTCTCATATAATGACATGAACAAAATAATCATAATTCCATGGTTCATGGGATCCCAACAAACACAACACATATCATTACACCAGATGGATCTCTATCATGTGAGGCAGCTCTAGAGACCGTGGTATTGATCAACAAGGAGAGAGAGTACCAACTAGCTACTGCTATGAACCCATAGTTCACGCGGGAACTACTCACGAAGCATCATGGAGGAAGAACGGTCGATGGAGATGGCACCAGGGGAACTTCCCCGTCCCGGTAGGCTGCGAGAACAGGAACTTATGTCCCCCGAATCAGGTTTTTAGATGGCGGCGAAGCTCGGATGCGTTTCTAGAAAAATTCTCCACAGGTCTTGTGTTTTAGGATTTTAGGGATTTTGTAAGAGACGGGGCAACGCGAGGAGGTGCCTGAGGCCCCCAGGTGGGTCCTAGGCGCGGGTTGGCGGGTGGCCCCGCCTAGTGGGCCGCTGGCCCCGTCCGGGTCACCTTCCGGCTTTTGGAGTCTTCCGGTGAATAAAAAATCGTCAAAAACTTCCACCTTATTCCGAGCACTTTCATTTTTGGACCTTTTCTGCAATTTAAAGACAAAACTGACAGAAACTAGCACTAGGATACTTTTTAATAGGTAAGTCCAATAAATGATAGAAAACAAAGGAAACCATGTAGAAAACAAGAATGGAGCATCAAAAATTATAGATATGTTTGGGATGCATCACTATCTTGTAGAGGTCTCTCTACTTCATTTAAATTTAGTTTACCAATCATCTCAAGAATTTTATCAAGTTTATCATGTACATCATTTTCTGTTTTCCATAAAGAGACTAGCTAAGCTATTGATAGCAAATAGAGCTTTAATGTCCCCACATTATAATAAGTTTCCTTCTACCATCTTGTCCAAAGCATTCTTGTACCAACCAAAGAGCCCTAGATAGAAGCATCTAAATAATATATTTGAAGCAAGCTCAGGTTGTATTTTCGTGTGAACTAGAAATTATTTCCCAAGAATGTTTAAATCTCTCCCCACCTCTTTGTTTGCAGGTGAGGATCTCATCCTCGGGAGACATAGAAAAAGGAGTAGAGCTAGACATACTAATAAAATAAACTAACAACATAAAGAAAAGACTAGAAACTAGAGAACTATTTTTTTGGGTTTTTGATAAAGGGAAAACAAGACTAAACAAAAGTAAACTAAGCAAGAACAAAACAAATGAAAGAGAGTGGAAGTATGAGACTCCCCTTGAAACAAGATAGAAATCCCCGTCAACGACGCCATAAAAAAATACTTGATGCTGACGTGATTACACGCTCGTTGGGAGACCCCAAACGGAAGGTATGATGCAGTCTAGTGTAAATTTTCCCCAATAGGGAACCAAAGTTTATCGAAACAGCAGGAATTCATAATCTTGAAGAAGGTTACTTGTATAAACGGCATGAGACCAAGATTGGAACTTGCACACAAGCACCAACTCTCTCTTGCCCCAACTTTCCGGAAGGTTTTCAATCTTCCGATCTTGCTGAAAATAGGAGAATTAAACGTATAGAGTCTTGGAAAACAATAAGATTAAAAATGGAACAGCAAGGAAACGATGATTAAAAGTGTTTAAAAGAAGGTTTATAATACGAGGAAAATAGGATCGGGGCCATATGTTCACTAGTGGTGTCTCTCCAAAGAAAACAAGCATGCTAGGTCCACAAATTACAGCTGGGCAATTGACAAATCATGAACGTATAAGAATACTTTTATGAAGAGATATGTTTCACAGGTTCTAACATTGTAGGCATTACGTCAAGGCATGTGGAGTGTTATCCAACATGCATCCATATCTTGAAGTCCACCTCAAGAAAGCTATCCAACAAATCCCTTCGTATTAAGTTGCAGAAACGAAATGATTGCTATGTGTGCAACAGACAAATGCATCAAGAACAATACGTAATTTAAGTAGCGGTCCTTGTCCTTAGACAGGAGCACCAATTTGTTTCCCTAGTGGCAACAGCACATCCTCCCCCCCCCCCCCCCCCCCCCCCCCCGCATGTTTCTGCTAGTTGAGCGCAGGCAACAAGGAGGCATGAACCCACTATGTACCATATAAACCATCTCTTGAAGGTGAAAACAACTACGTGGCCAAGTTAATCATAAACACCAGAGAGCATTGCAAGAGAAGATTAAAAATCTCTACAAATATAAGTGAAGCATCTTAGATTGACATGAACAAAATAATCATAATCTCATGGTTCATCGGATCCCAGCAAACACAACATGCACAATTACATAGTGATGGTCTTGATCATGTGAGGCAGCTCATGAGACTCTAAACATGGAGGCATAGGGGAGAGAACAACCATCTAGCTACTGCTATGGACCCGTAGTCCTGAGATGAACTACTCACGCATCTGTCCGGAGGAGATCATGGCGATGTAGAGGCCTCCGGTGATGACCCCTGATACGTCATAAATGTATCCTTAATTTATGATGTTCCATGTTGTTTTGATGTTGTTTCCTACATGTTTGCTATACGCATTGTGTTATTTTTATCGATTTTCCGGACTAACCTATTGACAAGATGCCACAGAGCCAGTTCCTTGTTTTCTACTGTTTTTAGTTTCAGAAAAGTTGTTCTGGAAATATTCTCGGAATTGGAAAATCGGAAGCCCGAAAGTCTTAGAGTTCCCGAAGGTTCCACGGAGTCCCGAAGAGATCCGTAGGGGGTCACACCATAGGGTGGCGCACCCCATGGACGCTCCTGGGGTGGTGTGGGCCCCTCAGGCACCCACCACCATCGCCCTTTCGCCTATTTATACCCCCCGATATGACAACCCTAAAGATATACCACTTCATCCCGAGAAACACCCATGGCTGCCGTCATCGTCATCCCGAGATCGGGAGGGTTCTGGAGCTCTCCCCGGCACCCTGCCGGGAGGGGAATTCATCACCGGAGGGGTCTACACCACCATGCCCTCCTCCGAAGTGATGCGTGAATAGTTCATCCCTGGACTACGGGTCCATAGCAGTAGCTAAATGGTTGTCTTCTCCAATTTGTACCTCATGTTTAGATCTCGTGAGCTTCCCTACATGACCGGGATCATCTTTATCAATCTATCATGTTATGTTCATGCATACGTTATTTATGATCTTGCATGCTCTCTGTTATTAGTAGATGCTCTGGCCAAGTAGATGCTAGTAACTCCAAGAGGGAGTATTTATGCTCGATAGTGGGTTCATGCCTCCTTTGCATCTGTGCTCGAGTGACAGAAATGTGACGGATGGAGGATGTTGATGGTGCAGATCGTGCACTCATTGGGAGACCCTTGTTGGTAGTGGCGGTGTTGTCCGCATCGGCGTTGTCATCATCAGCTTTGGCGGAGGCAGCTGGATCAGAGGTCGCGGTGGCAACCGAGATGGGGTCCGTGGCAGAGGTGGACGCAGTAGACTGGGTCCTGGGCAGCTGGGTGGCATCAGTTGGCGTAGCAGCAGTCGTGCCCAGCTCGGGAGCCGCCTGCTCGATCACCATCTCCGTGGTGATGGTGGCCTCCTGAGCGCTGGGTTGCGGCTGCTCAGCCTCTATGTTGGTGGCCAACTCGGACGCCTCCGGATTGACCAGCTACTCGGTCCCCTCGATGACCTTGGCCTTCCCCTTCTCGGATGCTCCCTTTGCGACACCTTCCTCAAACTCGGCCAAGTCCTCGCTGGTGACGTCGTCATCATCTTCCTCGTCATCGTCCTCTTCTTCAGCCTTTGTTTCTGGCTCGGGGAGGCCATCGATGTAGGTGGCGGTGTCGGCGTAGGAGGCGATTTCATATGCCACCGCTTTCCGGCGACTGACGCAGTCGGAGTTTGTGGTCCACTTGGACTCTTCTTGGATAGTAAGGATCCTGCTGAGATCCAGGTTTTCATACCAGCTGATGATGAAATGTAGCAACTCGTCAGCTCCTGCCCGAGCTGCAGAGGCGCGCCACTTCTTCAACTCGGCCTTCACGCCGTCCAAGTGCTCGGCGATCTTGCTGAAGGTTTCTGGCACATCCCTATCTGGCCAGAATAGCTTGTGGAGTTTGAATCCAGTGGACACCATGGAGGTGCCCAGGCCCTTGAGGGAACGGATCTGCGACTTGATACTCAGGAGATGGTCGTTGATGATGGAAGTGTTGTCGATAGGCATTCCAGAGGCAGCCTGGAGCTGTCTGGCCTTCTCCACAGCAGGCACACCAGCAGAGCGGAGCTCCGGGAAGATATCTCCATAGGGATCTATTTGGGATCAGAAACAGAGGCAGAGAGGAGATGAAACCAGGTAAAAAAATGGCAGAGAAGGGAAACAAGTCAGGTGCAGATAAGAGAGAACTCACGTTCTAGATCCACCAGCAAGGCTCCCAGCTTGATCTTCCAGTCGTTCTTATCCGAGATGTGCCTGTCTTCAATGTTGCGCGCATTTGCAATCTGGAGGACAAGTTGCCGGCTGTGTTCCTTCAGCATAGAGATCTCCATCTCGAGCGTATTCTCTCTGGCCTTGGCAGTCTTCCTGATCTCATCCTTCTCAACAACCTGGTTGATGGCATCCTCGAGGGCGGCTTTCAGCTTGATCTGCATCTTCTCAAACTCCGCCCTCTCGGCGGTGCGCTCTTTTTCGATCTCAGCTTCTCGGGTTTCCAACTGTTGCCGCACCTCGGCAGGCATGAGGCAGTCCTGGTGTTGCTCCCGGAATTTCTTGTATTCTTCTACAAAGAGAACAGCAGCGTCAGCAGAGTAACCGAGTAAAAAGAAACACAAGTGCAGAGAAGGAAAGGTAACTCACCCTCCAGAGTAGCGATCTTGCTTTGGGCAGAGGCAGCAAAGACCTCGCAGTTGCGACGCTTTTCAATCAGGTCATTGAGCTTGCCTGCAGAGAAAACAACAATGAAGCAAAAAAGCAAACACCAGCGTAAACACAAAACGCACAAACCGAATAGCTGAAAGCTTACCTTCAACTTCAGAAATCTGGATAGTGCGGTCCAGTGCTGCCTGTTCCATCACAGCACGATCTTTCTTCTCGGCTTCAAGAGCCTCGAGACGGTCCTTGGCGATGCGGAACAGTTTCGTCCTCTTCTGGAGGCTATTGTGCAGAAAAGAAGAGAAAAAGTTTAAGTTTTGTGAAGATTTGGCCCGAGTAGACGGCAACTCGGTTGAGTTTTCGCCTACTCGGCCCGAATCTCGGGGACTGGGGGAATGGCTAAGAGGAACAGAGAAGAGAAAGGAGAAACAACAACTCGGAAATTGCAAGAAGGAAAGAAAAGACTTACAACATAGCTTTGCTCGACGTCCTCGGCAGCTTTGCGCAAGACGAATAGCTTCCCGACCAAGGTGCAGGTGGGGCTTGCGATCGTCATGGCAACAGAACCGACATCGGCCTTGTTCCAATCAGTGCGGTAGTGGTCAATCGGCCCCAGCTCAAGACCATTCCATTTTGGGTTGCCGAGAGTTTTGTTGTTCCAGACTGGATCAACAAACGCCACTCGGTCCAGGATTGCGGTCAGGCCTTCTGATTCAATCTCGTTATCTCCTTCGCCACGCGAGAAGATATCAGGAACTGCTGCCTCCTTGCCCTTGGACTTGGTGGTCGCCACATCTTGGCCTTCTTTCAGAGAAGTCAGTCCTTTCTCTCCCTTTGCCAGTGAGATCTCGTGGCGCTGAGATAAAGTCATCATGTACTCCGGGTAGATGGGCTTCGCGCGTCCGCCAGCACCTGCACTTTGCCCCTCGACAGGGCCAGTAGACCCAGAAGCAGCCAAGTTGGTGCTGGGGGTGGGTGCGGAAAGCACTAACTATTTGCTCCTTGTTGGCTTCCCGGCTGGCGCGACTGGCGGCTTGGGGGGCGGCATCTGCTTTCCGGCTTGCGAAGCAGGGCGCTTTGGCTGCCGCCGGACGGCCTTGGTCCCAGACTTGATAATCTTCCTGGTGCTTGGAGTTTTGTCTGGCCGAGAAGCAGATGGAGGCACTTGGCGAGAAGCAGTTGGCGGAGGTGATGGTGCTGTCTGAGTTGGCGGAGGAATTGGAGCGCTGGGTGGAGTCACCTGCCGGCTACCCGGCGCAGCGTCGGGCTGCACTTGTTCCTGGCGGGCGGGGGCTCCACCACGTCTTGTTCTACCCGCTGCTCTGCAGCGGGATCAGGCTGTGTGTCAACAACATCTTCTACCCACGGCCCGGCCGCGAGATCATCTTGGGCTGCAGCATTGGTGTCCTGCTGCTCCAGTGTGGCGTCTGTCCGCTCCAAGGCGGCATCATCTTGCTGCTCGGTGGTTGCTTCAGTATTGTCCCTAGCTGATGCAGCTGGGGGAGATGGCGGTGTCTCATCGTGAGCAGCGTCCTACGCGGCTTGCTGCGCATCAGGCTGCTGCTGTTCGAGGATAGGATGAACATCATCACCGGCACCAGTGTTCTCGGCGCCGGTATCGTCTTCTACATCGATAGGGGAGGACGCGCGCGTCCTCTCCTGCTCGTCCTGCTCTTCATCTTTGTCCGAGAGATCGACGAGTTGATCTCGGGGCACGGTTGCTTTTCTCTTGGGGCGAGTGGAGGCTGCAGCGGCATCAGCGTCCAGAGGGGCGCTGAAAGAAGTGGCAAAAGAGTGTTACTCGGATGGAACGCTTACCCTTTGCTGGTGGGGGGTTTTCTCCTAGAGGCGACGACTTTGTTTCCGCCTGTTTTCCTGGCTTTCTTTGGGGGGGGTTCTTGGGCATCACTGCCAACTCTTTTCCGAGTGGTGGGAGCCGCCATGGACAGAGGATCAACATCCATGAGTTCCTCCTCGTCGTCCGCCTCAAGATCCTCTGTAGAGTAAAGGAAGGAGGAAACTTAGAAGCAAAGAAGGAAGGCAAAGGATGTTGCTAATGAGCAGAGGGATGAGCTTGGTCACCTTCTTCATCTTCGGACCAATCCCGAATAGAGGGACCAGCTCGTGACTTACCGGGTTGAACGGCATTGGGGATACAAAGGGTATCCTGGGTATCGTAGGCGGTCTCATCATCATCTTCTCGGTCTTTGGTCCAGTTGGCAGTAAAGACCTCGCTATCCTCTTCTCGTTGGCGCGGGATGTGCTGAGATTGCAAACAGGTGGCACAATAAGTTGAGTTCTCAGCTAAAAGGAGTTCTACTCGGGATAGCATGAAAACATAAAGCATATAAAGCTAAGGAGTTCTACTCAGGATAGCATGCAAACATAAAGCACATAAAGCTAAGGAGTTCTACTCGGGGTAGCATGCAAACATAAGGCATATAAAGCTAAAGAGTTCTATTCGGTATCATAGTGCAAACACAAGGCACAGAGTACTAACCTGTTCAATGGGACGGTCGCGGCTATACGGCTCGAAGCCGTACGCCCAGTTCTCGACGAGGGATGTTTGCATGATGGACCGTGCCCAGAAGGCCACCTCCGCCTTGCTCAGCTCGAACATAGTCGTCCGAGTGCAGTCCCGAGTGCCACTCATATAGCACATCTTGTGCACTCGGCTCTGTAGCGGGAGCACTCGGCATGAGACCTAGCAGGCGATGGGGTCGTCTTGCATCTGCCCTGCCTTCACCAACTTGGTGAGGCGCTTCTCGATAGAGAGGACATCTGGTACGTTCCTCGATGGATCGTAACCCCAATTCTGCCCAGAGGGCGGTGAGTTGACGAATGCTAGAAGCCCTATTCTGTTCTCTATGGGATTCCCTTCCTCAGGAGCTACGTTCTTGACGTAGAGGAACCCCCGTTGCCATTTGCGAATGGTGTCCAAACCCTTCACTCTCGGGTGGTGACCAGTCGACCACTGGAGCATCATGGCGCCACCGGTCTTGGTCATCTCGCGGGGGCCAGTGGAGCCGCTAGGTCTTGGAACCTTTTGGCGGCGAAGGAAAAAGTATCGCGCCCAAGTGTGGATTGTGGGATAGACTCTCAGGAAGGCTTCACACAGGGCGGCGTGCGTGGAAAGCATGACAATGGTGTTGGGAGGTAGATGATGGGGTTGAAGGCCAAAGTGGTGGAGGAATTTGGCGAAGAAATCTGAGACAGGAAGGCCAAATCCCCTTTTGAAGTGGGACAAGAAGACGACGTACTCACCTTCTTGTGGTTCCGGCTCGATCTCGTCGCCGGGATGGCGGCAGACGACGCCGGGAGGAATGCGGCGCGTGTTGACGAGCCAGGTGCAGTCCTCCGCCGTCACGTCCGAGCCTTCCCATCCGGTTCGGGCGGCAGCAGAGGGATTCCTGGGCGCCATGGAGGAGGAGATGCTCGGAGAAGATGTAGATCTCAACGGAGTTGCGGAGTTGTGCTTCTCTCTCTCTCTCACGGTGGCGCAGCGAGTACTCGCGGTGGCGGAGTGCTCGACGGAGGCGAGGGAGACGAGGAACGGGAGATTGGAAAGAACGGGAAAGAAGAATGGGGGGCGGCGCAGAGGTATTTATTCCTCTTCTGCGGATTGCCGTTACTGGCGGATTGATCGTGGGCAAATGATCGTGCGGCGTGGGTTAATTGACCGTTAGAAACGCACACAGCGCAAAACGCGCGCGTAACGGGCGCAGTTAATCCCACGTCTGGATCGTGGGCTCTCGAGTGCGGTTGAGGTGACCTAACAGGCCGTGGGCCCTACTCGCAGAGGCTGGCGTGTGGCCTGCGTTTTAATCGAGGCATCGCCGTCTCTGCGTGTGCCACGTGCCCCTTAGTCACACGAGCAGTTGGATTTGGTCTGATCCCGCAAGATCATGGGCAGGAATTTCGTTAAGTCTTTTTACTCGGCATCATAGAAGAAATGGAGTTCCACACAGAGAAGAAGAGATCCAAGAAAGATATGAAGGGCCATGTGGAGCTGTTACTCGACCTCTTTCAGTCATGAAGACAAGTTTTGTTTTAAGCTGGCAGGGCCTAGCGAACAAGATCATTGGACTCTACCAGCTTCTGGGACTAATGTCGGGGGGTTACCCCCGAGTAGGGGTAAGGCAAGTGCTAAAGGCAAGGTCAAGGTGCTGTTGACCGGGTAGACGGCTACCCGGGTACTTGCTACCCGGTAGGTTTCTATCCGGCCGTACCCACCGAAGGCCAAGAGAAGATATCAAGGAAGTTACATTCGTCCGAGTAGAGAAGTTGGTCTGAGTAGACAGATGGCAATCCTACTCGGGCCAGAAGTCAATGGAGCCGTTCTGACTAGAGATCCCGCGTATCCTGCGTCCGTACGTGCGTGCGGTTCAACTTACTAGGTTCGTGATCATCAGTGACGCAGGGTTAGGCAGCCGTCCAGTCTTGTCAAGTACAGAGGGGACAGGGCAGGATGGAGGTCTACGCAGGGAGGCTGACAGAGCGGCCAGGGGCTGTCAGCCGTACCGCGCGGCGCTTCTCCGCGCGAGATCTCGGAGGCGTGCCAAAGTCACCGTGGTCAAGTCACATCACCGTACCTTTTAATCATTCTTTATCCGGCTGGGCAGCAGTATATAAGGTGCCCTGCCTCCTCCTGCGCGAGGGACTTGCTTCACTTCGCATTTATTTGCGAGAGACAACACCAGAGCGAGAGAGAGCAGCAGAGTGGCTACTCGGCTAGAGGCATACATTGTATTGTGGCTACTCGGATTACACACATATAGAGAGAAAGGCAGGAGTAGGGGTGTTACCTCCACACGAGGGCCCTGAACCTGGGTAGATCTTGTTGTTTGCAGTGCTAGAGACATCCTACACGCGGCTACTCGCCGTGTGATCCCTCCCCGGATACCTTCAGCGTCCATCGGCCCCAACACTTTAGCCATCCCATGGCATCTGCCGTGATACCACCACGACAACATGTGTTAATCCATGCTTCCCTCTGTGAAGGGACTTTCTTTTACTTTTATGTTGAGTATCTATTTTCTAACTTTATGCAGAGTTGAGAGACCATAGTTGCCATGTTATCTTAAGGACAAGCGAAATAAACGTATGCCTGAAATATCACTTTGCCATGTTATCTCTATGCCTGAGACCACTCTTAAGGACAAGCGAAATATCACTTTGCCATGTTATCTCTATGCCTGTAATAAACGTATATCTTTTAGTGCATGATTATTCATGAGCTTTTATTTGTGTTACTTCTCATGATGCAAGGTGGTTGCTATGGTTTATTGTTAAAAATTTATTTATCATGCTTGTGTTTAAGTTCTATGATCTCACCTTACATATGATTTTACATTTTTTATGACCAAGTTTATGTTGGCAGCATGTCACCTCAGAAATTTTGTGTTTTTATCGTCTACCTACTCGAGGACGAGTAGAAACTAAGCTTGGGGATGCTGATACGTCATAAACGTATCCTTAATTTCTTATGTTCCATGTTGTTTTCATGTTGTTTCCTACATGTTTGCTATACACTTTGTGTTATTTTTATAGGTTTTTCGGACTAACCTACTAAAAAGATGCCACAGAGCCAGTTCCCGTTTTTCTGCTGTTTTTAGTTTCAGAAAAGTTGTTCATGAAATATTTTCGGAATTGGAACATTCGATGCCCGGAAGTCTTATAATTCTCCAAGGTTCCACGGAATTCCGAAGAGGCCCGGACGGGGGCCACACCATAGGGCGGCGCTCCCCCTGGCCGCGCCTGGGGTGGTTTGGGCCCCTCGGGCCCGACCGCCATCGCCCTTTCTCCTATTTATACCCCCCAATACGACAAGCCCAAAGATATACCACTCCGTCCCGAGAAACACCCGAGGCCGCCGTCATCGTCATCCTGAGATCGGGAGGGTTCTGGAGCTCTCCCTGGCACTCTGCCGGGAGGGGAATTCATCACCGGAGGGGTCTACACCACCATACCCTCCTCCGAAGTGATGCGTGAGTAGTTCATACCTAGAATATGGGTCCATAGCAGTAGCTAGATGGTTATTTTCTCCAATTTGTAACTCATGTTTAAATCTTGTGAGCTTCCCTACATGATCGAGATCATCTTTATGTAATGCTACATGTTGTGTTTGTTGGGATCTGATGAATGTTGAATGTTATGTTTTCTGATTATCAATCTATCATGTTATCTTCATGCATATGTTATTTATGATCTTGCATGCACTCCATTATTTGTAGATGCTCTGGCCAAGTAGATGCTAGTAACTCCAAGAGGGAGTATTTATGCTCGATAGTGGGTTCATGCCTCCTTTGCATATGTTCTCGAGTGACAGAAACGTGACGAATGGAGGATGTGATGTTGCCATTAGGGAGAAAACAATGGTGTTTACTTAGTTTACATTGTTTACATTACACACTTTGCCAACTGCGATAATCTGTTGCTTGCAACTTAATACGCAACGTTTGTTCAGATGATATTCGGAGGGTGGATTATTAGTCATAGACGCAGTTGGATGACGGTCTATGCATTTTGTTGTAATGCCGCATGAATAACATAGTAATATTTATGTCTTGCATATGCACTACGGTGCATCTTTCATTTCTGTCAATTGCCCAGATGTAATTTGTTCACCACACGTGTTATTTATCTTTCACGGAGAGACACCACTAGTGAACTTTGGACCCCGGTCCATTTTCTCATACTGATAATACACATACTGCTTCCACTGTTTTCACACTGCTGCTACTGTTTTCATGATGTTCTCATATTTTTTTTCCACACCATACATTTAACCTCTTTGTTATCAGCAAAACCGGTGAGATTAACAACCTCACTGCTTCGTTGGTGGCAAAGTGAATTGTTTGTGTTGTGTAGGTTCCAGGTTGCTACTGAACTGATAGCGCGACCTGCCATCTCAGCTGCATCAACCTTCTAAAGTTACTCCTTCCTCCTACTGGTCGATTCAACCTTGGTTTCTTTCTGAGGGAAACTTGCTGCTGCATTCTTCATACCTTCCTCTTGGGGTCTCCCAACGAACGTGTGTTCATACGCATCTACCCCCTCTCAAGCAGAGTGTCGGATCAGGACTCCAGAAGCCCTACATTGGACTTTTGAGGTGACGGCGCTGCTCTGTATGTTTCATAGAAAATAACTCTGTCCCCGTAATTTTTCCGGTTAAGGGCATTTTATGGGTGAAGAGGCGACTTGAGGCTGTGGCCATGTCCCCTAGGGGCCCACTAGGCGCGGCCAAGGGGAGGCCCACGCCTGGCACATCTCGGTGGCCCCCTAGAACTCCTCCGTCTCTTCTTTGGACTCCGCCTTCGTTCCGGGTAAAAAATGATCTCCGTGGATTTTCAGCCCTTTTCGAGAATGTTTCCTTAAGAATTTTTCTGAAATAGAAAAACAGCAACTGGCTTGGGGCAACTTCTTAATAGATTAGTCAATGAAAACATCCGAAAAACGAAGGATAACATGTGGAAAACAAAAGGTATTGGATAGAAAACATGCATGGAGCATAAAAAATTATAGATACGTTTGCAACGTATCATACACCAATAGTGGTATCAGAGAGATGTATGCGTAGGTACAGGTACGATCTAGAGCACCGGTGTGTGCGGGTATTTCATAAGTTTGTGCAAGTATATTAGAAAGCTCTCTATTATTCAGATTGTTTATGATTGCTTCCCAATAAGTTGTGTCGTTTTGTTTTCAACGACATAGTCAGAATTTTTTTAAAAACTTCTGGCAATCCTAGAACGTTCGAGTTGCCCCTGGCATATCTCGTCTAGTCCTAATAAGTGCTTCAATAGCTTTGGGTATTTCTATAGTTGGATTCATGGAAAAAATAATGGACGGGGCATGTGGATTGGATCCACACGGGGGTCATGGTTATGAATAAGTTTAGATTTAGGCTCTAGATGTTTTCATAATGAGTATGAAATGATATCTACTGTATTTATTTTGACTTGCGAGTCAATTTAAAGCATGATGATTGGAAACCATGTGATTGCTTTCTTTTGGCTTGCATGCCCCATGCTTTCATTAAGTATCTTAGAGTTAGGGGAAGGTCATGTAGATGGCGATCAAATGTCGTAGATTTCGACAATGATCCATGGAGAAAAGAAGGAGTTCTGAGCCTAGAAGACAAAGATGAATGTTCTACATCACTATTAAACTGTATGTGATGGTTAATCCTATTTATGCACCTTTTTATTGCGCGGTAGTTGTGATTATTAGGGTGATTCCTCACTTGAAAAATATCAAGGTGACCATGCTCTTCCAAACTATGCACTGTCAAACTGGTTCGGGTTCACGTCCATCACCTGGATATAGGGATCACCATGTTCTTATAACCTTAGAGGTGGGTATGCATTGATAACTTGGATACGAGTATCAATACCATACAAGCATATACATTAGTTGGTTGTCTTGATGTTCAGGCATGAAAGTCATGAGCTCAGAGCAGATAGACTGAGAGATGAATGAGAGTCACATGAGTTGCGATTGGCCTGTTGACCTGCCCTTTGGGATTATGATTAGATGCATAGACTGATACGTCCTTTTGATCATAACCCTGATGTGGATCTCGAGTAACTAAATAATGATTATGAGCAATATCAATTTCAGCGGGAGTGCGCATATTGGTTAAATATTTGGTTTTAACCAAGTGCAATTAATCATGTTAACAACTAGTGTAATTCTCATAGATCGTTATAGAGTTGGCATCTATTTACCAGCTACACATTTAGTTACTTGATTGAGTTAGATATCTGGTTAAGGAACACTTTACAGACTTGTTTCTTAATTTGAGGAATTCCCTCAAAATGTCAAGGTAAAGTCCTATTTCAATATTTTGGTAGATTTTCTCAATGTTTGTGTATGGAGGAGATTCATGACATGCATGGATATAAACAGAAGAGCATTGATTCCAATTAAGCTTGTCTCCACAAGTATATCCCAATAGAAGCACCATAAAGTTTTTAATGTTTTGAAGTGTGACATTGATGACCCACAAGTATAGAGGATCGCAACAGTCTTCGAGGGAAGCAAAACCCAAATTTATTGATTCGACACAAGGGGAGTCAAAGAATATTTATATGCCTTAACAACCGAGTTTTCAATTCAGCTGCACCTTAAAGTAGACTTTCTCGCAACAATTTATCAGTGGTAACCGTTTTATAGCAGTAGTAGTAGTAAAATAACAGCAGGAATAAAATAGTAACAGAAGTAGCAATTGCGGAAAACAGCAGGATGGATGTACCGTAGGCATAGAGGGAATGGATGAACGGGCGTTTGATGACCCACAAGTATAGGGGCTGTATCGTAGTACTTTCGATAAATAAGAGTGTCGAACCGAACGAGGAGCAGAAGGTGTTGACAAGCAGTTTCGATGAAGGAATAATTGTAAATACTGGAAGATAGATTTGTAGGGTTTTTTATATTGCAGATAAATAAAGTGCGAGTAAATAAAATGTAGTAATAATAATTGCAGCAAGTGGACCAATCCTTTCTTCAACAAAGGACAAGCCGGTGAGTTTACTTATGATTAACAAACGTTCTCGAGGACACACGTGAGGTCTGTCAAGTGCTTTTGTTCCATGCAACTGAATAATGTTTGGTGTTTTGATAAGTGTTGTGTGGGTGAACCTATGCTAATGTACCGTACCATCTAAGAATAATACATACTTGTGATTATACCCCTTGCAAGCATCCGCGACTACAAGAAAGTAATTAAGAAATAAATCTAACCACATCTTTAAAGTCCGGGATCCTACGTTCCCTCGTGTAATGGTTTCCTAAAGGGGGTTTAGGTTTCTGTCACTCCGACAACCCCACAATTAGTAGCCAAATACACGATGCATTATCCTAGGCCCATAAATAGTGAAGTATCATGTAGTCGACGTTCACATGACACCACTAGAAGAATAACACCACAACTTAAATATCAAACATTAAATATTATTCAATATTACTTCACTACTAACAACTTGACTTGTCCCATGTCCTCCAGAACAACACGAACTACTCACAACACATCATATATATCATGATCAGAGGTGATATAATGGATGATAACAATCTGGTCATAAAGTGCAAACACCAATAAATGTCACAAGCATCAACTACTAACAAGTAATCCACACCGGGAGAGAGATCTAATGCAAAACAACGATAGAGGCCCCTAATTGTTACAGCGGGATGAAGGTGGATGATGAGAGTGATGGTGCTGGTGGTGATGATGATGACGATCTTGATGATGCCCGGAGTGATGACGGTGACGATGGCGGTGATTTCCCCTCTCCGGAGAGGAATTTCCCCGACAGATTTCTCCCTGCCAGAGAGCTTTTCTCTCATGGGTGTTTTTTGCCCCGTGGCGGCGGCGGAATAATTCTTCGAGGATGGAATGAGGCTTAGGGTTCCCTCAGGGCCAGGCACTCCAAAGATGACACCCAGAGGTGGGCCAGGGTGGCCACACCCCTAGGTGGCGCGGCCGGGGGGCGCGCCACCCCTAGGTATGGGCCCCTGGTGGCCCCCTCCAGCTCTCCTTCTTGCTGAGTACCTCCTCTGAACTTTTAGGAACCCCCAGATGTCCCCCTTCTTCTTCTGATCTTCTGAAATATGGTATCTCGACGGTGCTTTTTTCATCAGATTTCTGGTCCCGGTGTTTATTCTCCAAAAATTATAAAACATGCAAAATAAGATAAAATAACATAAGAGATGCATCATAACATGAAATATATCGATGAATAACAGGAAATTATGATATAAAATAGTGATGCAAAATGGACGTATCAACTCCACCCAAGCTTAGACCTCGCTTGTCCTCAAGCGAAACTGGACTCAGAAAACATGACCACAGGTTTATGGAGTGAAGAGTCGATAAATAAAATAGGACAAGAAGCATCACATTTACCTATGCACCAATCATTACAGACAGCAACTTCCTCTCATATAACTTAACTTGAAACAAGTAAAGGGGGTCACAAACAAAGATGAAAAAGAGAGAAACAAAATTGGTAATGGCAAACTTCGTTCTTGGTCAGAGATATTTAATGAAATTATACTTATCTTAGGTGAAGTCTTTATAACAAGGTTTATATTGTAGAGCTTAACATGCTTAATTATAACAACTCTTTTACAGTGATTCATAGCATTCAAAATAATATTCATTCAGATAATAAAGCATGTGCTAATCAAAGAAGGATAGAAAACATGATTGAATAAATCAACATATAGATGATGAGATCACAACAACTCAAATGCTTGCTGGAGACAGAAGGAAATGGGTTTACCGACTCAACATAAAAGTAAAAGATAGGCCCTTCGCAGAGGGAAGCATTGACTACTCATGTGCTAGATCTTTTATTTTAATAAACAGAGGTATAAAATGCATGACACTCCTCCCATCCATCTTACACAAACCATGGCTACCTGCCAACAATCACAAACCGTGGAGGAGTGTCTAAATTTTGAGAGGTGTATATTTATGTCAACGAATGGCAAACAGAAAATACAGTAAGTCACAAGCCAACTAGACTCACAAGAGCGGCTCCCATAGAAGGACGCAACTGGTATAGAAGGTCATCCCTCTTTCTCTTTTGTTTACACAATTATGCTTTGACTGATAAATCAGGGTAAAAAAGAGTGAAGAGAATTTGTATTATTATTTGGGGCTGGGAACCCCGCTGTCAGCTCTTCTAGCTTTTGGATAAGCGGATGAAGCCACTAGTCCAGGTGTGTGAGTCCAATCAACAAGTGAGATAAATATTCTCTATTTGCATCCTCATGACCAAAAATAGGAACACAAAACAAGAGTAATTTGAAAGTTTTAAAGCTATCACATGAGAAATTTACTTGGAGTAGAAGTGAAATACCACATGTAGGTAGGTATGGTGGGCACAATGGGCAAGGTTTTGGGGTTTAAGGTTTGGATGCACGAGAAGCATTCACTCTCAGTACATGGTTTTTGGCTAGCAAGGCTGGGTAGCAAGCATAAGAGTTGAAGGAAAACAAACAAATATACATATGATGAAACCAATAATGCAATCTTCATTGAAAGCATAAGCGATCTTAACTTGTGTATACAAAGTTTATGAGCTAATAGGCAAATTCCTCTTTCTTATACTAGCAACTCAAATTATTATTTCTGCTGACCCAAGCTAAGTTTTCAAAACCAACTAGATTAACTTGATGATCTCTAGAGTGATACCAAATACTAATAGCAAGCTCAACCATACGACAGAAGTTGAAAACTGAAATAATGTGCATAGAAAGTAAATCATGAAACTTCTCATTAATATATCAAACCGACAACTCACACCAACGGATACAACGATAACCAACTAGGGAGAGACACTTCCATACTGCAAACCATCCTATAGGATAATCTCTCTACTCATGATATGACTCTACTGAAAAAGTAAAAAAGATGAAAGATAGTGATGTGATACCGCCCCCCCCCCCAAGCTTGGAACAAGCCGAGGTGGTGGATCCTTCTCATCCTCGGTCTTCCAAGGTAAAGGCTCTCCATCCACAAATGACGTCCTAGTCTCCATCATCCTGAAACTAGCAGCAGAGCTTATACGTTTAAACTTGTTCTCATACTCACAATTTTGGTTCAGCACGTCATAGAGTTGTGCTTGCAGATAATTGGTGGGCTTGGTGAGTGAGAGAATCTCCTCCCAAAGCTTCAAATTCTCCCTCTTGTATTCAGCAATATGTTGTCTTTATCATGTCGATGATTTGAACTTCACGCTCCGCCATCTTCTTGTACCTGAAAACTTCTTGCTCCAGTTCTTCCATCCTAGCTTCCAAACCACCTTCTCCTCTAGGGCCCCGAACATCTTCAATCTGCACCTTCCCTTCCTTGAGCAGGAATTCCTTGGAATGCATCTTCAACTCATTCAAGTACGGGTTGACGACGTTCTCAAAGAATCTGTCTTTGGGAGATCCAGGAGAAGCCATTGTTGCTCTAGATCTGAAGATGTAATTTGGCAGAAACAGCTCGAAATAGAAACACGACGAGAAAACGATATACGAACCTCGGAGGGTCCGGGGGATTATATAGCAAAAAGTTTCATAATGAAAGGAAAGTCCATGTCGAAAATGAGTCGGAGAGGGGCTCCGGGGCGCCCACACCATGGGCTGGCGCGGCCACGGGTGGGCCGCGCCACCCTATGGTGTGGAGCCTCCGGGCTCCGTCTCCCTCTCGTTTCCGGCTCATAATTTTTCATATTTTCTAAAAACAGTAAAAATATAAGTTGAAAGATGTTTCGCGAACATTTTCTTACAAAAACTGTTACCTATTCGAAAACTGACTCTGCAGTTTCTGAAATATGCTTCTTAATAAACTCCTCCGGGATCATGGCTTGAATACAATCAACATTTTCATTATAAGGATCTCCGGAGATATAATGCTTGAGTCTTTGGCCATTCACCATTTGTGAAGAGTTGTCTTCAAGGGAAACAATTTTAATTTCCCCCGAACGATATACCTCTTCGATAACAAAAGGTCCTTCCCATCTTGAGAGTATTTTTCCTGCAAAAAATCTGAGACGAGACCTATACAATAGCACTTTCTCACCAACATGAAATTATCTTTTAATAATTCTCTTATCATGCCACCTTTTAACTTTCTCTTTAAAGAGCTTAGCATTTTCATATGCTGCACTCCTCTATTCATCTAAAGAACTTAAGTCAAGCAGCCTTTTTTCAACAGCAAGTTTGAAATCTCTATTTAGCTCTTTCACTGCCCAATAGGCTTTGTGTTCTAATTATAGGGGCAAGTGACAAGCTTTTCCATAAACCATTTTATAAGGAGACGTGCCCATGGGATTTTTGTAAGCAGTTATATAAGCCCACAGAGCATCATTTAATTTCTTAGCCCAATTTTTTCTAGATTTGTTAACAGTCTTTTGCAAGATAGATTTGATCTCTCTATTTGATAATTCTACTTGTCCACTAGTTTGAGGATGATAGGGTGAGGCAATTCCATGATGAACATCATATCTAGCAAGAGTTTTTCTAAAACCACCATGAATAAAATGAGAACCCCCATCAGTCATAAGATATCTAGG
Organism: Alopecurus myosuroides; assembly: GCA_028641055.1. Taxonomy (NCBI): domain Eukaryota; kingdom Viridiplantae; phylum Streptophyta; class Magnoliopsida; order Poales; family Poaceae; genus Alopecurus; species Alopecurus myosuroides. Next base: position 296,713,965 of record CM054063.1, on the reverse strand, counting down.
TACACCAAACCTAGGGAAAATAATGTCCTTAAGCATTTTTAAAGAGGTTTCACCATCAGCACTTTTAGTAGGTATAGCTTCTACCCATTTAGTAACATAATCAACATCAACAAGAATATGAGTGTAGCCTTGTGAAGGAGGAAAAGTACGCATAAAGTCAAAACCCCAACAATCAAACGATTCAATAACAAGAGAATAATTCATAGGCATTTCATTACTCTAGAAATATTTCCAACCCTTTGACATTGATCACAATATAAAATAAAGTTTCTAGCATCTTTAAAGAGATTAGGGCAATAAAACCTGATTGTAGAACTTTATGTGCAGTTCTATCTCCAGCGTGATGTCCTCCATAAGCACTACTATGACATTTTCTCAATATCTCTTGTTGTTCATTTTTAGGAACACATCTTCTCATAATACCATCAAAACCTTCTTTATAGAAGAATTTTCTTCTTTGCTGAGTTGTAAAGGTAGGAGGCAAATACTTCGAAACAATAAAGTTAGCATAATCAGCATACCATGGACTCTCTTGAGAGCTCACTTTTATTGAAGCTAACTATTTATTAGCAAAACTATCATTAACAGGAATAGGGTCATCAGAGATATTTTCTACTCTAGAAAAATTATCAGCAACAGGATTTTCAGCACCCTTCCTATCCACAATATGTAAATCAAACTCTTGAAAAAGAAGCACCCATCTAATAAGCCTAGTCTTAGCATCTTTCTTTTCCGTAAGGTACTTAATAGCAGCACGATCAGTATGAATAGTAACTTTAGAATCAACAATATACTACCTAAATTTATCACAAGCAAAAACTACAGCTAGGAACTCTTTCTCAGTAGTAGCATAATTCTTTTGAGCAACATCAAGGGTTTTACTAGCATAATGAATAACATTTAACTTCTTATCTATCCGATGTCCAAGAACAGCACCCACAGCATAATCACTAGCATCACACATAATTTCAAACAGTAAATTTCAATCAGGTGGTTCAACAATAGGGGAAGATATTAAAGCCTTCTTTAAAATTTCAAAACTTCTTTACAATCTTCATCAAAAACAAATGGTACATCTTTTTGAAGAAGATTAGTAAGAGGTTTTGATATTTTAGAGAAATCTTTAATAAACCTTCTATAGAAACCAGCATGACCAAGAATACTACGAATACCTTTAACATCCCTGGTACAGGGCATTTTCTCAATAGCTTCAACTTTAGCTCTATCAACTTCAATACCTCTTTCAGAGATTTTATGTCCAAGAACAATTCCTTCATTAACCATAAAACGGCATTTCTCCCAGTTAAGAACAAGATTAGTCTCCTCACATCTCTGCAAAACTTTATCAAGATTCTGCAAACAATTATCAAAAGAAGTTCCATAGACGGAGAAATCATCCATGAAAACTTCCATAATTTCTTCACAAAAACCATGAAAGATAGCAGACATGCATCTTTGAAAAGTAGCAGGAGCATTACATAAACCAAAAGGCATACGTCTATAAGCATAGGTTCCATAAGGACAAGTGAAAGTTGTTTTCTCTTGATCAAGCTTTTTAACAGCAATTTGAGAAAACCCAGAATAACCATCAAGAAAGCAGAAATGAGTTTTCTTAGACAACCTTTCTAACATTTGATCAATGAAAGGTAAAGGATAATGATCTTTCTTAGTGACTTTGTTAACCTTCCTAAAATCAATGCACATCCTATAACCAACTATTACTCTTTGAGGAATGAGTTCATTATTTTCATTTGGCACAACAGTCATCCCTCCTTTCTTAGGAACACAATGCACAGGACTAACCCATCTACTATCAGCAATAGGATAAATAATGCCAGCATCAAGGAGTTTCAATACCTCATTTCTTACCACATCATTCATTTTAGGATTTAAACGGCGTTGATGTTCAACAACTGGCTTTGCATCAGGATCAATATTAATAGCATGCTGACAAATAGTAGGAGAAATCCCTTTCAAATCATCAAGAGTATAACCAATAGCACCTCTATGTTTCTTCAATATCCCCAATATATAATATCTCCTCTTCTTTATCAGAAAGTTGAGAACTAATAATAATAGGATATAATTTCTTATCATCAATATGAGCATATTTAAGATTATCAGGCAAAGGCTTTAAATCAAAAACATGATCTTCCTTGGGTGGTAATGTTGTACCCAAGTCTTCCACAGGTAAATTATGTTTCAACATTGATGGCTGATGTAGGAAAATCTCATCAATTTCATTCCTTTCTTCCATAAAAACATCACTTTTGTGGTCTTCCATGTATTGCTGCAAAGGATTGTTAGGAGCAAGAGCAATAGCAGCCAACTGTTCAACTTTATAATTCTCATTAGGCAATTCAGATTCATAAGTTGCTTTAGAAATTTTGGAGAAATTAAATTCATAAGACTCTCCATCAAACTTTGTAAGAATTTTCTCCTTTTTGCAATCAATAACAGCACCACAAGTGCTTAAGAAAGGTCTACCAAACATAATAGGACAAGTATCACTAGCAAAAGTGCCTAGTACTAGAAAATCAGCAGGATATTTATTTTTTACCACATAAGACCTCCACATCTCTAACAATATCAATTGCAGAAATAGTTTCCCTATTAGCAAGTTGAATAATCACATCAATATCTTCAAGTGCACAAGAACCAATTTCATGCATAATTTCTTTATAAAGCTCATAAGGAATAGCACTAGAACTAGCACCAATATCACATAAACCATAATAACAATGATCACCTATCCTAATAGATAGCACATGAACACTAGGTTTCCTATATTTACTAGGATGAGAGACAATATTAGAAGCATCTTCACAAAATATAATGTGTCCCTCTTCTACATTTTCAGAAACAAGGTCCTTTACTATTGCTACTGTAGGTTCTACAGTTATTTGTTCCTCAGGTTCTAGAAGTTTCATTGCACTTTTATTAACCACACTAGCTAACATAGAGTGTTCTTTTACCTTAGCAGGGAAAGGAATTTTCTCAATATAAGGTTCAGGCACAATAGAATCAACAATATGAACTTCTATATCTCTAGCAGGAACACAATTAATAGTATCTTTATAAGGTGCATGGTACTTATCCCATTCCTTTTTAGTAATATCAATGTAAGAAGCAAAAGCCTTATATAAGTTTGCAGCAACTTGAGAATCAAGACTATAAACAACACTAACATTATGAAAATCCTCAGATGGCATAAAGGTTTTAATGCATTCATAGTCATATTTTATAACTGACATTCTACCTTTGTCATTCTCCCATGCTTCAGTGTTTTCTTGAATACAGTCAAGAAGATCCCATTTAGCTTCATCCTTCATACGTGTAAATGATCCAAAACAAAAAACATCCAATAAATCCTTATCATGAAGAGGAAGCCTTGCATTGAAATTATTAATAACGATATTACTCGGGAGCTCATGAATGGGGCATTTGAGCATTAGTACCTTAAATCTCCCCCATGCTTGCGCAATACTCTCTCCGTCATGAGGCCAAAAATTATATATATAATTCCGATCTCTATGGATTTCACTTGGAGGATAGAATTTAGAATAAGAGAGAGGTACAATATCCTCCCATTCAATAGTATGACTATTTTTCAGCAACTTGAACCATTCAGTGGCTCGGCCTGACAATGATATAGAGAATAATTTCCTCTTCACTTGGATCATTGTAATACCTGCACACTTGAACAACTCGCATAATTCATGTAAAAAGAGCAAATGATCACCAGGATGGACATTTCCATCACTTGAATAGCAGTTATCCATAACATGTTTAACAATATTTATATGTATTTTTTAAGAATCCAAATTATTAGGTGGTGGGTCACTTACTACCCTAGCAGTGGCAGCAGTGCCCGCAAATAAGGACTCAAAAGGAGTTCCAAACATAGTGTAATAAAGCAGTAGACAGAAATAAAAACATCACTTACAGCAGAAGCTTCCTTTATCAATTCCACTTCCCAATAGCGCTTCACTCCCCGGCAACGGCACTAGAAAATAGTCTTGATGACCCACAAGTATAGGGGGTGTATCGTAGTACTATCGATAAATAAGAGTGTCGAACCCAACGAGGAGCAGAAGGTGTTGACAAGAAGATTTGATGAATGAATAACTGTAAATATTGGAAGATAGATTTGTAGGGGTTTTTGATATTGCAGATAAATAAAGTGCGAGTAAATAAAATGCAATAATAATAATTGCAGCAAGTGGCTCAATCCTTTCTTCAGCAAAGGACAAGCCGGTGAGTTTACTTATGATTAACAAACGTTCTTGAGGACACACGGGAGGTCTGTCAAGTGCTTTTGTTCCATGCAACTGAATAATGTTCGGTGTTTTGATAAGTGTTGTGTGGGTGAACCTATGCTAATGTACCGTCTCATCCAATACTAATACATAATTGTGATTATACCCCTTGCAAGCATCCGCAACTACAAGAAAGTAATTAAGAAATAAATCTAACCACAGCTTTAAACTCTGGGATCCTACGCTCCCTCGTGTAATGGTTTCCTAAAGTGGGTTTAGGTTTCTGTCACTCCGGCAACCCAATAGTTAGTAGCCAAATACACAATGCATTCCCCTAGGCCCATAAATGGTGAAGTATCATGTAGTCGACGTTCACATGACACCAGTAGAAGAATAACACCACAACTTAAATATCAAACATTAAATATTATTCAACATTACTTCACTACTAACAACTTGACTTGTCCCATGTCCTCAAGAACAACACGAACTACTCACAACACATCATATCGATCATGATCAGAGGTTATATAATGGATGATAACAATCTGGTCATAAAGTGCAAACACAGATAAATCTCACAAGCATCAATTACTAACAAGTAATCCACATCGGGAGAGAGATCTAATGCAAAACAACGATAGAGGCCCCTGATTGTTAAAGAGGGATGAAGGTGAATGATGAGAGTAATGGTGCTAGTGGTGATGATGATGATGATGCTGACAATCTTGATGATGTCGGAGTGATGACAGTTACGATGGCAGTGATTTCCCCTCTCCGGAGAGGAATTTCACCGGCAGATTTCTCCCTGCTAGAGAGCTTTTCTCTCCCGGATGTTTTTCGCTCCGAGGCGGCGGCAAAATAATTCTTCGAGGATGGAATGAGGCTTAGGGTTTTCTTGGGAACAGGCACGCAAAAGATGACCCCTGAGGTGGGCCAGGGTGGCCACACCCTTAGGTGGCGCGGCCAGGGGCGCGCCACCCCTAGGTGTGGGCCCCTGGTGGCCCCCCTCTGGCTCTCCTTCTGGCTGATTTCCTCCTCTGAACTTTTAGGAACCCCCGGATGTCCCCCTTCTTCTTCCGATCTTCTGAAATATGGTATCTCAACGGTGCTTTTTCCATCAGATTTCTGGTCCAGGTGTTTATTCTCCAAAAATTATAAAACATGCAAAATAAGATAAAATAACATAAGAGATGCATCATAACATGAAATATATAGATGAATAATAGAAAATTATGATATAAAATAGTGATGCAAAATGGACGTATCAGCATTGCATGGATAACATGGGTCATGTAATAATCTAAACATGGGCATTGCAGATAATAATAATAAAGCATCCAAGTTCTAGGCTAACGATAGGCATGTGTTCCAATATAGTCATGCTTGCTCGCAATGGGAAACTTGCACAACAACTTTTGTCCTACCAGCCCGTTGCAGCAGGGCCTCAAGGGAAACTATTGGTAATTAAAGTGCTCCTTTTAATAAAGCACCGGAGCAAAGCATTGACACTCCGTGAACACACGTGATCCTCACATCACAACCATCCCCTCCGGTTGTCCCAATTTCTGTCACTTTGGGGCCTCGGGTTCCGTACAATGACATTTGTAAACAACTTGTAGATATGATCAAGAAAAATAATTATACTCATGAAACAATAACATGTTCCAATCTGAGATCATGGCACTCGGGCCCTAGTGACAATCATTAAGCATAACAAGTTGCAACAACGGTAGAAAACACTAACAGTAGATACTAGGCACTATGCCCTATCAATCTGGCATTATTACATGATCAATCTCATCCAATCCCTTCCATCCCTCTCAGTCTACAATGGTGTTTACTCACACATGGCAGGGGAATCATGGATGGTTGATGGAGAAGAGGTGGCGGTGTCGATGGCGATGATCTCCTTCAAATCCCCGTCCCGGCAGGGCGCCAGAACAGGAACTTCTGATCCCCGAATTGAGTTTCGAGGTGGCAGTGACGCTCTGTTGTGTTTCTCTGGAATATGACAAACCCTCACGTTTTAGGTTTACGGGGCATATGTAGTCGAAAGGGGAACCCGAGGGGGTGTAGGTGGCCCCCACACCACCAGGCGGTTCGGCCTGTTGGGAATATGCCCTAGAGGCAATCATGTATGATGTAATTCCCACTGTATTCATAAAGTTATTAAGTTGTCCTTGTTTTGAACATCTGATATATGTCATTGAATATGTGATTCGATTGTGGAACTATATATTCATGTTGTTCATACTAGATTGTCCTTGGTCATTTAGGTTGTGCTGGACACACACCCTAGACTAATGTGAGTGTTGGCTGATGACACGGTTCAACTTGTCATGGGCATGGTGATGCCATTCCAACGTTCACGGACTTGACTAAAGAGTTTAGCAAGTCGGACTGACCCACATTGAGATGCAACGATCAAGTCCTCATTTGCATGTCTCAATCAATGTAATCCTTAGACCTGAGGTTATCGCACAATCCGAGTTGTGGATCACCGACTTAGGTTCTGTCAAACGCTGTTCTGTGACAAGGCAGCTATAAAGGCTGAGTTCGGGTCGAATGAGAAGCAAGCTGCGTGATGTGGATAATCAAGATGGGATTTTGCCCCTCCGAATGGAGAGATATTCTCTGGGCCCTCTCGAGTGATATGATTCAGGAAGCATGGCCATGCGCGACTCAGTTAAGTGTTAACTGTGTCGGTTGACTAAGAGTTAGTCAAATGAATCACATGTCACAGATCGAGAAGAGAGTTGAGCTATTTAAGGGATGACGATAAATCGCCTATAGCTCGAAAAGGTATATCGTGAGGAAAAAGGGACTAAGATGAATATCACATTGAAAGGTATGTCGTCATGACTCAATGGTACTTGGGAGTCGGCACGTTCTGCTAGGAGCCGCTACCGATTGATCGATTGGGAGTTGGACTCCAATCGTGTCCAAGTCGCCATGAGCCTGCAGGGTCGCACACTTAAGAGCGGGAGCAAGTATTGGTCGGGTTGGACCCGAACCGGAAATGGACTGGTTTTGTGAGTCGGACTCACAGAGGGAGTGGGCCACAAGTGTTGTGAAGCCCATTACCATACGCTATATAAAGAGGGGCGCAGGTTGCCCAGCGGGCACGTTAGTCCACTCTCCCATGCGTTGGGAACCCTAGCCCCACTCAGTCCAGCCGTCGCACCGGACCTAGCAGTCCGCCGTCGGAGCTCCTCCTCGTACGTGTGGATACCGGCTGAGGTGCTGTACGTTCAGCACTTCGACGTTCGAGGGATTGGATCGTCCGGATCGGATCGTGGGACTGCACTGCCCCGACGCGCTGCATCGATAATCCACACCTGCGCGTCTAGTGGTAATACTCGTGGCCTTCTACCTCGGCTAGATCATGGAAGCATCGCGTAGGAAAAGTTTTTTCGTTTATCTCTACGCGTTCCAACAGTGGTATCAGAGCGGTAGCTTCTGGTATTAGGCCCGAGATCCGTACATATGTGATATGTAGTTAGCGTTAGATGTGATCTAATTGCTGTTTTGGTGGTCGTTCTATGAGATAGATCGGTTTTGTACAAGGTTGATTGGATCAATCGTACTCGGGGTTAATGGATGATCTGGTTTCCGTGATCATACTGCTAAGGTCGTGAAACAATTTACCCCTACCGGTCGGTTTCCGCCATCGGGGTATACCGTGACACATAAATCCAGTTGCGGTGATCGAAGATCAAAGAGTTTGATCGAATCGGAATACGGATCAGATTTGGGTAAAATCGTTTTATCCGATGAAGAAATCCATGATCGGAATGCAGATGAGATCTGCGTTTTCCGAAATCGTCGGGCGCCCTGTCGTAGCGCCTTAGATGTCGTTACGAGTTTCACAACGCCGGTAGATATCGTATCTATGCATAACTTGTTTTTGAAGGAAGTTGTGAATGGTATGGCTTATGTGCATGTGATGTGTGTAATCCATACATGATCTGCGTATCATGTTTATGCCAGCCGGCTGGAGCCTAGGTGCTGTCATTTTATTGTATACCGGCCTGCGTGTCGGATTCTCTATGTAAATTTTCATTTACTAGCTAGTGTAGCTTGTTGGAGAACCCGGTGGCATGCAAGTCGATGTACAAGTCGGCTACATGGAGTAAGATGGCACGTGACAAGAGTTGGCACGAGTCGACTTACAATATTTGTGGAGATGGAGATCACCATGAAGAGAGCCATACCATTTCACATTATAATTGCTTTATTTGTGTTATTGTTATGTCTCTATTTACCTCTATTTAGATAGTTGGTAGATTATTTAATCCCTCAAAGAAGGTCTAGTCGGTCGCCCCGCCAGTGCTGCACCATCACAAGTCGGACATTCTTGGTAGTGGGCTCATAAAATTGAGGTGCTACCAATTCTTTCCGGTTAGGTGGGTTTGAGTCGGAATCTTACAAGCAGAAGCACTTGGTAATCTAGACGATTCCATCACAACGGTTGTGGGGCTCGGGGCGACGAAGGTTGGGAGCCGAGGCATGTGATGCCACCCAACTAACAGGAGTCGTATTGGATACGATTGGCAAGGTGTTGCCTACCTAGATCACTTGACGGCTAGCGGTGATGCTAAAGCTCACTACGTCGGCTTGCTTATTTAGGATCTTGAATCACTTAGCAACCATCGGAGGGGTGTTGGTTCTAGTGGGAGCACAAGTATTAAAGCGTTTAATATGCCTGCTCTTTTATGAATACATGTCTTAAGTGTTTTTGCGTATTTTCTGTTGTAGATCAATGGCACCTAGCAACCTTCCTCAGTTGTCCACTTTTGCGTTGAGGTCAATCCTAGAGAAAGATAAGCTTAATGGAACTAATTTCACCAACTGGTATCGTAATCTGAGGATAGTCCTCAAGCATGACAAGAAAGAACATGTTCTAGAAACTCCACTTCCAGAAGAGCCAGATGACGATGCGACTGTCGCTGTCATGAATGCCTACCGTAAGACTAGAGATGAGTCTACGGAAATTAGCTGTCTTATGCTTGCACACATGGAACCGGACTTGCAGCAGCAGTTCGAGAATGTTGAGGCCTACGATATGATCGAAAGCCTCAAAAGTATGTTCCAGGCTCAGGCAAAGACCGAGAGGTATCAAGTCTCTCAAGCTTTGCTGGGCTGTAAGCTGAAAGATGGCGCTCCACTGAGTCCGCATGTAATCAAGATGATTGGTTACATTCAGTCTCTGGATCGGTTGGGCGTCCCAATTAACGAAGAGTTTGCTACTGATATAATTCTGAACTCTCTTCCTAGTGCGTATGGTTCGTTCATCTCGAACTACCATATGCATGGTATGGATAAGAGTATCACTGAATTACATGGGATGCTCAAAACGGCAGAGGCTGATCTCAAGAAAGGCGCCAGTCAAGTGTTGATGGTGCAGAATAAGGCTAAGTTCAAGAAGAGTTCTTGGACTAAGAAGAAGAAGGATAAGTCAGGAGGTAGCGCCCATGGCACTCAAAGACTAAGCCATCTCCTACAGCCGGAGCCAACTGCTTCTATTGCAAGCAGGATGGCCACTGGAAGAGGAACTGCACCAAGTATTTGGCTGACAGAGCCAAGAGTGGAGGTGTGACTTCCAACTCAGGTACGCTTGTGTGCAATGTTATAGACATTTATCTTGCTGATGCGCCTAATAGTTCTTGGGTATATGATACCGGATCAGTTATTCACATATGCAACTCGTTGCAGGGACTGGTAAGAACTAGGAGCGTGGCAAGAGGAGAGGTTGATATTCGGGTCGGCAACAAGGCGAGAGTCGCTGCGTTGGAAGTCGGTACGATGCAACTTCATTTACCTTCAGGATTTATTTTGGAACTAAATAATTGTTATTATGTTCCAGCGCTTAGTCGAAACATTATTTCCGCCTCATGTTTGATGAGACAAGGTTATGAGTCGAATATTAAGAATAATGGTTGTTATTTATATTTGAAAGATATGTTTCATGGCTTTGCACCCGTTCAGAACGGGTTATTTATTTTAAATCTTGATAGTGAATCAGTCTATAACATAAATGTTAAAAGGTTGAAACCAAATGATCTGAATATGACTAACTTTTGGCACTGTCGGCTTGGTCATATAAGTTGGAAACGCATGAAGAAGCTCCATGATGATGGACTTCTAACTTCGTTCGACTTAGAGTCATTCGAGACATGCGAATCATGCCTATTAGGCAAAATGACCAAGACACCTTTTGCAAGGAGTTGTGAAAGGGCGTCTGACTTGTTAGAACTAATACATAGTGATGTATGTGGTCCAATAAGCACGACAGCCAGAGGTGGTTATGAGTACTTCATTACCTTCACTGATGATTTGAGTAGGTATGGATATATCTATTTAATGAAACACAAGTCGGAAGCCTTTGAAAAGTTCAAGGAATTCCAGAGTGAGGTACAAAATCAACTCGGCAAGAAAATAAAGTTTCTACGGTCGGACCGTGGAGGCGAGTACATGAGCCATGAGTTTGATGACCATCTAAAGAGTTGTGGAATAGTTCCTCAACTCACTCCGCCGGGTACACCGCAGAGAAACGGTGTATCGGAACGGAGAAATCGGACCTTGTTGGACATGGTACGATCAATGATGAGTCGGACATATCTACCTTTATCATTTTTGGGTTATTGTCTAAAAACTGCAGCTTTCACACTAAACAGAGTACCATCAAAGTCAGTAGAGAAGACACCACATGAGATGTGGACGGGCAAAAAGCCAAGTTTTTCTTTTCTTAAGATTTGGGGTTGTGAGGCATTTGTCAAGCGACTTCAGTCGGACAAGCTCACGCCCAAGTCGGATAAGTGTATTTTCGTGGGGTATCCGAGGGAAACCTTGGGGTACTACTTCTACAACCGGGAACAGGGCAAAGTGTTTGTCGCTCGGAATGGTGTCTTCCTTGAGAAAGAGTTTCTCAGTCGGGAAGTCAGTGGGAGCACGGTGCAACTCGAAGAAATTCGAGAAGAACCAGCTAGGGGCGAGTCGGCAATGGCCTTGGAGGCTGAGCCGGTCGTGGTACCTACACCGGTTACAGCACCTGAACCTCGGAGATCTGCCAGATTACAGAGTGATCGAGATGTTTTACTGTTAGACAGTAATGAGCCGGCAACTTATTCGGAAGCGATGGTGGGATCTGATTCCGAGTCATGGCTTGGAGCCATGAGATCCGAGTTAAAGTCCATGGATGAAAACCAAGTTTGGAATTTGGTTGATCTGCCTGACGGTGCAAGACCCGTCGAGTGCAAATGGGTCTTTAAGAAGAAAATTGATATGGATGGAAATATTTCCGTCTATAAAGCACGACTTGTCACGAAGGGGTTCCGACAAGTTCAAGGAGTTGACTACGACGAGACCTTCTCGCCTGTAGCGATGCTTAAATCAATTTGGATCATGTTACCCATAGCAGCCTATTTCGACTATGAGATATGGCAGATGGATGTCAATACGGCTTTCCTTAATGGAAATTTAACTGAGGACGTGTATATGATACAGCCCGAAGGTTTTGTCGATCCAGCTAATGCTGACAAGGTATGCAAACTTCAGAAATCCATTTATGGGTTGAAGCAAGCATCTCGGAGTTGGAACATTCGCTTTGATGAGGTAGTCAAATCGTTTGGCTTCATCAAGAGTGATCATGATTCTTGTTTATACAAAAAGTTTAGTGGGAGCAAAGTAAACTTTCTAATCTTATATGTGGATGACATATTACTGATTGGAAATGATGTCATGATGTTGCAAGAAACCAAAGAGTCATTGGAAAGGAGTTTCTCAATGAAGGATTTGGGTGAGGCGACTTACATATTAGGAATCAGGATCTATAGAGATAGATCAAGGCGACTCATTGGATTGAGTCAGAGTACTTATCTGGACAAGGTTTTGAAGAAATTCAAAATGGAAGAGTCCAAGAAGGGATTCTTACCGATGTCCCATGGCATAAAACTTAGCAAGACTCAGTGTCCTTCGACAACTGATGAGCAAAGTCGGATGAGTGTGATCCCGTATGCTTCGGCAATCGGATCAATCATGTATGCCATGATTTGTACTAGGCCAGATGTTTCCTATGCTCTAAGTGTTACGAGAAGATACCAGGCTGACCCTGGCGAAGCCCACTGGGCAGCGGTTAAAAACATCCTTAAGTACCTGAGAAATACTAAGGAAATGTTCCTAGTTTATGGAGGTGATGAGGAATTCAGTGTAAAGGGTTACACGGATGCGAGTTATCTCACCGACTCAGATGATTCTCGTTCGCAATCTGGATACGTGTTCGTGATGAACGGAGGGGCTGTGAGCTGGAAGAGTTCCAAGCAAGATATGGTGTCTGCATCTACAACAGAGGCTGAGTATATTGCTGCCTCAGAGGCGGCAAAGGAAGCTGTTTCGATCAGGAACCTCCTGATTGATCTTGGTGTGGTTCAGGGCGCGTCCAATCCTTTGGACGTGTATTGTGACAACAATGGTTCTATCGCACAAGCCAAGGAACCTAGACAACACCAGAAGAACAAACATATACTCATACGGTACCACCTCATTCGCCAGTTTGTCGAACAAGGTGATATCAAGTTATGCAAAGTACACACGGATGCAAACATTGCAGATCCGTTGACAAAGGCGCTACCACAGCCTAAGCATGAGGCGCACACGGGAGGTATGGGCATTAGATGCCTAGGCATATGATGCCAGGATGATTGACTCTAGTGCAAGTGGGAGACTATTGGGAATATGCCCTAGAGGCAATCATGTATGATGTAGTTCCCACTGTATTTATAAAGTTATTAAGTTGTACTTGTTTTGATCATCTGATATATGTCATTGAATATGTGATTCGATCGTGGAACTATATATTCATGTTGTTCATACTAGATTGTCCTTGGTCATTTAGGTTGTGCTGGACACACACCCTAGACTAATGTGAGTGTTGGCTGATGACACGGTTCCACTTGTCATGGGCATGGTGATGCCATTCCAACGTTCACGGACTTGACTAAAGAGTTTAGCAAGTCGGACTGGCCCACATTGAGATGCAACGATCAAGTCGTCATTTGCATGTCTCAATCAATGTAATCCTTAGACCTGAGGTTATCGCACAATCCGAGTTGTGGATCACCGACTTAGGTTCTGTCAAACGCTGTTCTGTGACAAGGCAGCTATAAAGGCTGAGTTCGGGTCGAATGAGAAGCAAGCTGCATGATGTGGATAATCAAGATGGGATTTTGCCCCTCCGAATGGAGAGATATTCTCTGGCCCTCTCGAGTGATATGATTCGGGAAGCATGGCCATGCGCGACTCAGTTAAGTGTTAACTGTGTCGGTTGACTAAGAGTTAGTCAGATGAATCACATGTCACAGATCGAGAAGAGAGTTGAGCTATTTAAGGGATGACGATAAATCGCCTATAGCTCGAAAAGGTATATCGTGAGGCAAAAGGGACTAAGATGAATATCACATTGAAAGGTATGTCGTCATGACTCAATGGTACTTGGGAGTCGGCACGTTCTGCTAGGAGCCGCTACCGATTGATCGATTGGGAGTTGGACTCCAATCGTGTCCAAGTCGCCATGAGCCTGCAGGGTCGCACACTTAAGAGCGGGAGCAAGTATTGGTCGGATTGGACCCGAATCGGAAATGGACTGGTTTTGTGAGTCGGACTCACAGAGGGAGTGGGCCAGAAGTGTTGTGAAGCTCATTACCATACGCTATATAAAGAGGGGAGCAGGTTGCCCAGCGGGCACGTTAGTCCACTCTCCCATGCGTTGGGAACCCTAGCCCCACTCAGTCCAGCCGTCGCACCGGTCCTGGCAGTCCGCTGTCGGAGCTCCTCCTCGTACGTGTGGATACCGGCAGAGGTGTTGTACGTTCAGCAATTCGACGTTCGAGGGATTGGATCGGCCGGATCGGATCGTGGGACTGCACTGCCCCGACGCGCTGCATCGATAATCCGCACCTGCGCGTCTAGTGGTAATACACGTGGCCTTCTACCTCGGCTAGATCTTGGAAGCATCGCGTAGGAAAAGTTTTTTCGTTTATCTCTACGCGTTCCAACACGGCCTAGGGGGCACCCAGGGGTGGTCTGGGCCTCTCCTGGCCCCCTTCCAGGTGTACTTCTGGCTCTCGGGGTCTTCTGGTGATATAAGCTCAATTGGGTCTTTTTCGGTCAATTTCCTAAAAGTTGATTTTTCTGCACAAAAAACGAGACACCAAGGTAATTCTGCTGAAAACATCGTTAGTCCGTGTTATTGGTATCAAAAACTCACAAGTTTAGAGGCAAACCATAAGACAAATGTTCGGAAAAAGAGATACGTTGTGGACGTATCAACTCCCCCAAGCTTTGCTTATTGCTTGTCCTCAAGCAATTCAGTGACAATTGAGTGCGATAGAAGACTTTTACGAACACATTTCTTTCATATGATGTAACTATACTCACTATATGATCAAGTGCTGAGGCATATCATAATAAGATGTATGCAAGATAAAAGTCAACTAGCAGTTATGCAAACCATGAAGAGATGCCAACAAACTAATAATAAAGAACATGAAGTAAATAATTCTGCAGGATTGCAATGCTCATAATAAGGTATGATAAAGTGTACTCGCTTGCCCTTAATAATGGAGCAAAACGTAAATTCTAGGTCACCTCTGAAGTTCAAATGAATACTAGAAATAATGATATCAAAGATACAAGCATCAAAGTTATACCACAATCAACCGTGTTTTGGGACAACCACATTACACTAAGAATGACAACCATGCTCTCAAGAAGGTGCATAAAGTGAGAAGGTGAAGACTCAACATAGAAGTAAAACAAAGGCTCTTCGCAGAGGGAAGCAGGGATTAACTCATGTGCTAGAGCTTTTTATTTTATTAAACAGAGGTATTGAAAACATTTTTAAGAAAGGTGTATGCTTATGTCAATGAATGGTAAATAGACAATACAGTACGTCACAAGCTAACTAGACTTCACAAGAGCGGCTCCCATAGAAGGACACATCTGGGTAGAAGGCCATTCCTCTTTCTCTTTTGTTTACACAATTATGCTTTGACTAATAAATCAGGGGCAAAATTAGTGAAGAGAATTTGTTGTATTAATTTTGGGCTGGGCACCCCTCTGCCTGCTCTTCTATAATTTGGATAAGCGGATGAAGCCACTAGTCCAGGGTGTGAAATGCAATCAACAACTGAGATAAAGATTCTCTATTTACATCCTCATGAGCTAAAACAGGGGCACAAAACAGGAATAAATTTTCGAAGGTTTTAAAGGTAGCACACGAGAAATTTACTTGGAGTGGCGGTTAAATACCACATA
Organism: Alopecurus myosuroides; assembly: GCA_028641055.1. Lineage (NCBI taxonomy): Eukaryota > Viridiplantae > Streptophyta > Magnoliopsida > Poales > Poaceae > Alopecurus > Alopecurus myosuroides. The sequence goes on along the minus strand of CM054063.1, from coordinate 296,698,390 downwards.
TATATGTAGGTATGGTGGATACAATTGGAAAACTTTGGTTTTTGAGAGTTGGATGCACGAGTAGAGCTCATAGTCACTACAGGTGAAGACTAGCAATAGACGGGGAGCGACAATCAAGAGAGCAACAACTGTCATAATCATGCTTGCGACAAAACAAAATTAACAGGGGCATAAAACTGATACAAATACTCTGAGGCAAAATAAATCATCGAGGCTTCATTGACTTTTTGTTTTCAGTCATAAACATGCGTGAGCATGCGCCAAGTCAATTCAGGCAAAACAATCAAATGGAGATACCACAATGCCATACCCTTCTATGAATAAAACAATGCAAGCAAACATTTATACGACATGATATCTTATATTAATAAGTTGGAACTAATCATGAGAGAGCACGAACTACTAAGCATCAATTAAATAACATACACCTTACAAGAACAAACTAAGCGTGCTCACATGGACGAGTATATGTACAAAAATAAAACAAATAGAGATCATACCAGCCTCTCAGCACAACTTGAATTATCGTAAATTATCATTACTGCTCTTCACTCGTGTGGATTGAATAATATAGAATGATAAGCAAGCTCCAATGGAGTCACGGAAGTCCGGTGAACTCTGCAACAAACTTTACAAAACCAAAAAAGAACAGCAAACATTTTTGGGTTTTCGAACTAAAACAAGAACATGAAGTAACAAGCAAACACAGCAAAATGTTTTTGGATTTTTGAATATTAAACCGAAACAAGAAAGTAAAGCAAACCAACAAAAGAAACTAAAGAAGCGAATAATGAAAAATAACAGAAATATTTTTTCCTTTTTGTGTTTTGGAAAGCAAGAATCAAAATAAGAAAACAAAAGGAGGCGAAATAAGCAAAAGAAATGAAAACAAATGAAAGGAACAAAAATATGGATATACAAGGAACCGACAAAAAATGATATATAGATGAG